>JANVCC010000020.1:17535785-17722466 GCA_025345505.1 Todiramphus chloris collaris | reverse complement strand
TCTTTCAGATCTGGATTAACCAAGACACTAAGAGGACTGTATCTAAGAGGATATAACTCATCTTTCTAGATGTGTTACTACAAAACTCAGCATGTGCATTCCTAGTTATTTGGATCATACATGTCTGTATCCACTTCTTTCCACTGCTATCTTTGAAGTCTCTGCTATCTCCCCTAATTCTATGGATGTGATGGCCCCAGTTATAACATCTGCTTCCTCACCTTACAATTTTGGACAAGTTTCACATTCTTGAGATTCCCCTTGCTTCTCCCCTAGTCTTATCATACTTTCCCCAATGTTACGTACTTTCTATGGAGATTGGCTTAAACTCCCTATTGGTGTTCCTGCTTGTCATGAGATTTACACTGTTTGGAGCACACTACCGAGGCATCAGAGATACCTATCAATCAGTTTTTAAGTCTCCATACACATGTACTTCTGTGTGGTGTTTATCATGTATTTAAATGACTGTAACCTGCTTTGCTGTACAATATATATTTGATTTTTCCTAGCATAAACTAGAATCAGCAAAATAAGAGTGAAGCAAGCAGAAATGTTTCTGACACGATTGGAAGTTGCTTCCTGTGAGAACCAGCATAACCACAGCATTGGGGTCTGCAGGTGCAGGGAGATGAGAGCAATGCCACCAGAAAGCATGGGAATGCAAGGGAAAACTGCTTGCAATGCTCCAGGCAGCTTGGGTAAAAGGCTACTCAGATGCAAACAGCAGACCTATACCATTACAGATCCTAAAGCACTAAGGCACTCCAGGCACTATACAGCCTTTATCTTCTTTACCCCACATCTTCACAGGCATCTGCCATACTACCCCTCTTCTCTATTCAGTCAAGGAAGTCTAGTTAGCCATTCTTCATGAAGAGTCTGTCTGGTATCTACCTGTGACCATCCTCATCATCCTTCTTGGTGATATTTTGAGAGGGTTGCACTAGAATTATACACAATTTTCAAGATATGGTGTGTGAAAGTATTACAGAGTGGCCTGGTGATGTTTTCTGTTTTGTTCTTCCTCTTCTAAATAATTCCTGACATCATATTTGGTTTTTCACTGCAGAAGAGTAATGCAGTGACCTTTTCATTTTTATAACCCTTGATTCTTGTTCATAGTGAGAAGAAATAGCCAAATAGGTGTAATACACTGTTAATCTTATATCTTTATGTTTTGAAGGTTTTCTACATAAATTATTCCAACTGAAGCTATATCATCACATAAACACGGGCACTCTGAAGATCAAAAATCCATGTGTATACAAATATGCAAAAAGTCATGTTGAAGAATATGTATTGAAATAATTTTAGACACAGGATATTTTACATGGACTGAGAGATACCTCCTCATTTTTTTAGTCTTTTTGGGAAGAAGATTTGTCAGGTTATAGGATTCCTAACATACTTTCAATAAAGCTCCTAAAACATAGACTTGTCTTCAGAAACAGCTAGAAGTTCTGTTGTCACATTGCAAGCAATCAGTTGCCTTAGATTGACTTAGAGTCAATCATGAAAAACATTTTCAAATGAATATTCATTATTGGAGCTTTTTTTTTGGATCACTGCAAAACTAAAGAGAGGTACAGGACAATGCCACTATTTCTATGTAAAGTGAATAAACACTGTCTGTTCATCACGTCTGAATGGTGTTGATTCTTCTTGAGATGCCATTTCTCATGCGGAAGCTAGAGAACTATAGCAAAAATTAACCCATTTCTGTTTGGGTGTGGAGAATCATATCATTAGCAACATTAGCCCAGTGCTAAGGAATTTCACTTACCAAAAGCCATTGAGGACCTGATTCAAAGGTCTGGCTCCCAGGCACTTCAGAGTTTTGAATCTGCTTCTCAATGCAAAGCAAAACTCATTAGCATATAAATTCCCATTGTAGTAAAATGTTTTGTGCTTTCTGTGCAGCTGAGATGGAGTAGAATGGGCCACTAAGGAGAAATATTTTAATCTTTTGGAGTCTTTTGGGAGACCCTCATTGACTCCTCCTCTGCTTCACTTGCAGCAGCATCTTGGAGGCCAAAGTGCTCCTTTGCCTGGGGGGTAGTTTCTCATGGCAGGCTGCAGCACAGCAAGTGGGAATGTAGCACGAAGACCCTGAAGCCCTGTAAAATGACCCTATGTGGCAAACTATCCTCTGTTTAGCATGACAGCTGTTTGCCTGTCCCCAGTAATGCATTTAATCCAGTAAAGCTAGAGACAAAGATCCTCCAGTAAAGTATCATCACAGTCAGTCACAGTTCCTCACTAATGTTTTCCTTCCAGATTGTTTTCAAAAGGAAATATCAGATTCTGTTATCAGAGAATGCAGATATATAAACAGTAATAATACCAAAGCAAGAGAATAAAAACATTCAGTGGATAGTGTTATCATGATGTAACAGATATATGCTAGTCTGGTTTTAATATTTTTTTCTATCTATAAATGTTAATTCTTTCTGATTCTTTTCAATAACTTCTTAAGCTGAAAATATTTGTATATCTATACTCAGAAAGGTTGAGTTCCTTTCTGGTGAACTGAAAAACAGTGGTTGTTAGAACTGTTGAGCAAATCAAGTTGTCAGAGGTACATGCTTAATTTTGTATTGCAGCATAAAGCTATTCTAAACTACTTTTTTCTTTAAAGCCCTGACTCAGAAAAGCAGGTAATACCTTTTTTTTTTTTTTTTTAATTCAACAAAGTCTTTAAGTATCTGCTTAAACAATAACCTGCTTTTCTTAAAATTGTACCAAAAAATCTATTTTTAAGTTATTCACAGTGTAAAACGACCCAGACAAGTAATTCACTTCCTCAGAAACATAAAAATCATCTCTAGTTATAGAAAATTAATTCAGGTGGGGAAGAAACTTAAAACCTTTCATTTGCTGAAAAATGTAGTTCATGGAATTAATGAGTTCAGGCAAATGTAACAAATGCTTTTGTCATTAAAAAGGCAGCAGTTCCTTAAGTTGCAACACTTTGTTTTGACTTATTTAAATGATACATTCCATCTGTTTTACTTTGAGACAACCTTTTGTTTCAAACCTGGCAGAGACTGTGTGGGCAAAGGTACTTGCTAGAGATGCTATTCTTCTCCATTAACTATGTGAGATGGGCTCACTGTAGCTCTCTGTTTAGATGGCTCCCTCAGGTGACTCACAGTAAGCATCATGAACTCACTATACCCATTCTTTGGAGACAAAATTGAAGAAAACCACTTGTGCAAAGCTACCTTTTCTGGTGAGATCAATCTGAGGTCAGGATTAAACTGTACTTGCTCCATTAAATGGTATACCAAGAAAGACTACCACCTCTGAAGCTAGATGTGACTGAGAAATATCAGTCCTTTTCCTAAGTGGTGTACTGTCCTTCTTCCTTGTTGCACAAAATTTGTCTTGAATGAAAAGGGAAAAAAAAAGCAGAAAATCACAGAGCATTCCATTTTGAAGCCTTCAAAAGAGAAATGGCCTAGAAAACTGAAAGGTATATTTATTTGTTTGCTTGCTTGTTCATTTTCAGCATCTGATACAAAGCTGATGGGAACCTTGAGTCTGATTTTCACAAGGCAACCAGGTTTAAATACAAAAGCATTAGCAGGAAAACAGAAATAAGTGATCTGCCTGACATCCAGGAAAGCCTTCTAGATAACTGGATAGACCAGAAGCTGTAATTAGTCTGGAACATCACATTTAAATTAAAGCAAGCATTGATAAAAGAAATACTCAGAGGTTTCTTTACACAATTGCAAATAGCAGAGAAATGAAGCAAAAGACTGTGTGAGAGAAACTACTGTTCAGTAGAAATAATTGATGGGATAGTCCTACAAGGCACTATGAAATCATAAGCTGTCTTAAAGTTAGAGACACAAGGAATTTTATAATATTGTAAGTACAGAGCATTGGAAGATCAACTGGTCTAGCAATTTGAAATTATTGGAAGTCATGACCAAGAAAAATTCATATCTTACTTAAACTACTAGAACATACTGTGCAAAATTTTTCACTTGACAGTAGAGCTTTGTTTACTACATTGTAATATTGATCTCCAGCAGGAAGAACATCACATACAGGACAAAGATGTGAAAATAGTGAGGTGATATATCACTTCTAGCCTTTGCAGAGCCACTGACAGATTCACTTTTACTACCTAATTTATGGACACATTTATTAATAAACAGATAAATTCCTTTAATTCCGAGGAAACAAGAAAACATTATTGGATTACTTTCATTAAATTTGTCCAAGCCATTCAGCTGCTGACTGCAGTTATCCACAAAAATTCCTTGCTTTTCTTACAATATACTCGGAAGTGAAATAACTATACATATCTCTTCACTTGAATAAGTCATCATTATACCACTACATCAACACACAAAGAAAAAAAAACAGCCCAAAACCAAAACTAGAGATAATGACTATTATTATTCATTGTCATTAACTTACTCTTTATCTATGCAGGCAAAAGTTGCAAAGTAACAACAGAGTATTGTCTAGTACACAAAAAAGTCCATGGTAGAAATACTAACCTTAAAATCATCATATATCTATCCTGCAATCCATTGCCACAGTCATTATATATATCTTTTAATTTCTGCAGCAAAATCTTCTTTCATCAGGTAAATTCCCTGGGCAAATATGTGGAATAAATAGGTTAAAAAATAAAGTAAAATAAGAGACTTAAAAATATAAAAAAATATATATAAAAAAGTAAAATAAGTGTGACACATGTACCTGAAGGTTCATTTCCTGGGCTTCAATCTTCTATACATCTGAGTGCCTTCAGTGATCATAATATTATTTTCCTTGTTTTGGGTGAGGGCAGGGGAGATGGGGGTGGGTGTTCATGTGCATTCCTTTCAGCTTCTATTACCTGGCACTGTTGTTCATCATTAAGGTTGAAAT
Source organism: Todiramphus chloris collaris (assembly GCA_025345505.1). Classification (NCBI taxonomy): domain Eukaryota; kingdom Metazoa; phylum Chordata; class Aves; order Coraciiformes; family Alcedinidae; genus Todiramphus; species Todiramphus chloris. The sequence continues at coordinate 17,717,570 of JANVCC010000020.1, read as the reverse complement.
CTTAATTCACTCTTTTCTGAATATTTACATGTCAGTCTTTGAACTCATGAAAATATACTTCTTTCTAAAGAAACCTGTTTTATTCAATGTACTGGCTGTAGCACTCTTCTGGGATATGCTTTCTGCATTTTATGGAGTATTGTAAAATGAATGTAGATAGTACAATATGTAAAGTGTAAAAAATGTAATATCATGTAGAAACAGATCATTGACCCAGCAGCTTTGCAGCCTGGCACTTAAAATAGTTGTGAATGAGCTATTAATTCACAGATACTACAACCATACCTGTGAAAAAAGTGTCACCAAAAGAAACCATGAGCAACAGTATCTTCAAATCTAGTTATAAAGATTTCATACCCATGGAAGTAGGTTTAAACTGTCCCAATAGATAAGAGAATTACACCCGGGTTTCCAGCAGACTGAAGTACTAAGATATGTCATAAAAATAGAACATAAATGTTTCTGAAATATAGACTTCCACTTTGGTGGAGGTCTTGAAAAGGCAGCATTACATTCTGGATTAGGTATGCTTGATTGGGCCCAAAATAAAATTCTTTAATGTTTCTTTTATATCAAGCTAGAAGCTTTACTTTGTATCTTTGCTTTACTTAATTGTAAATTGTGGATCATGCAAATGAGTATCCAAGGGCAGGATTTGTTCATGTAATATCAAATTAATGTACAATTCTGGTAGAGCATTTTTTTTAGGTTCTGACATGGAAAAACACATCAACAATGCAGCAAAATTTCAAAGAAGCAAAACTGGCTCTTCTCCATTTTGTACAACTGATGTTTCAGCACTGAATCCAAGAATAGACAAGTTTTAGAGGAACACTGACTTTTAAGCAAAATGTTTTACATCAGTCATTCCTGATATGAATTCAGTATGAATTCTTGACATGATGTAATTTTAATTATATATCTCCTTTTATACAGTTCATGATACATAGATGTAACATGTCTATAAATAGAGCAAGGATTTAGTGTTAATAAATATCAAAGTTTTATTTGGAATTTATGTTTACTATAAAACAGTCTTTAATACAAGCAATAATATGTCTTATAAAAATAAAAAATAAATAAAATACAGTGATTTTGAAACATGCTCATTTTCTTCAAGTGTCAAGAGTAATTCACTCTCTTCTGCATCTGAATTCTTCTAACAGATCAAGAAGGTTTTTGTGTCTTGGGTCAATAAATGAAAATGCTGGTCATCATCCTGTAACATCAAAGTCAGACAACAAGATTTCTAACTTTTTGCACCCTTGGGCTTTCTAAAACTGTCTTAAAAATTAGGTAAATGCAGTTTTTAATCTCATCTAATCACATGAAAATAGATTTTTTAGGAAAAAAATATTATTAAAGACTGTAGTAAGCACTGTCAGTTAGGAAAGATGTTCAATAACTTTCATTTCTACATCACACCTGAATCTTCTAAGAGCTCTCCGGTTTTTTCTCCTTTGTTATTTCATGTTATTGCAGAATTCATCACCAAAAATCAAATTAGCTCATCAAATCAAAGGTGATTTATTAATCTAAAACAGCAGGACTTATCAATCCTGCCTAACAGTATCTGAGAAAGACTATTATACATGCATTTAAAGCAAGCACATCCATTTTAAATGTGGTAAGGAGGCAGGGGTTAGTACTAACCCATCTTTGACCACAGGTGCAGACATAGCTCCAGCAGCCACCCTCGGGCTCTCAAACACCACCACTTCGAGCAACAGGAACAGCTACCCTATGAAAATGTACCTGGGGGCATATGGCAGGGAGCAGACCTGCAGGTCACATTAACTTGGAGCTACTCTGCCTTATGGAAACACATTTCATAAGCAGGTAGTAACAGACAGGCTATGTCTGAATGAGAGGATCATCTAATTCCAACCACATAGTCCACTAAGGCTTCTTATTTAATGTCATGCAAAAGATCACAGAAAGCTGGGGTATTCTGCAATTCACAGTCTCAGAGGAAAAGAAAAAATCACATGGATCCTTCTAAAAAAGATGTAAAATGTTACTGTTACTACATACATTTTAACTAAGGAAGCAATCATATCCAGGACAGCTTGTGTGCTTCAGCCTAAATATGTCTTAAGTCCAGTGAGGGACTAAAGATTCAAAAGTTACTTACAAATTTTCCTCAAAAATGTCTAAGTGGTACAAAGGCAGTAGCAGGAGCACACTCCTGGGCTAGATGAGATGTCAAAGAGACACTCAAAGGGTGTCATGGATATCAGTCCTGGAGCACAAAAATTGAAAGTATCTGGGAAGTTACTGGATGTGACAAATGTTCTATTGCCAAAGAAAATCAAATCCTCTTTATTAAAGTGATTAAATATATCTGCTGGTGGCTGGTTTTATTGATAATGTCTTATAATCAATGAAGCTTATTTTGCTCTATTCTGTATTTGATGTAACCAGATTATTCACTTTTGTTTATCTTAGTGGTCTTGCAGTTTTCCTGGCCAAAACATGGCTTCCTGAAAATAACCTGTTCATTGAAGCCCTATCAAAACGCTGAGAAAAAAAAGTTGTAAATATTGAATAGACACCTAAGCTTAGAAACTACTGGTGAAGGTTCTGATAGTATCTCTTTAAATATATTGTTATACAATGGTACTTTTTTAGGTCATCATAGCAGCTATATCAGGACCCTGATGCTCACAGAAAGTGTACAGGTGCTTAAAAAAAAAAAATTGGAAAAAAACACTTGAAGTACTGAAGCAAGCATGCAAGACATAATTTACTGGAATTACCAACCTCATAACACTGAAAGTGCAATAGCCTCTTGGCATATACTGTTGAGTTCCTTACACAAAAATTCTGAAATTAATGTTAAAATTCGTGTTTTAACAGAGATGTTATCATAACACGTTACCTCTATATGCAATGCAAAAGTACTTCTATATAGAGAGAATACAGGTTCATAAAGAAAATTTCATTTTATTTGGCCTTTGTGAAGGACATCAAGATTTGTACACTTCTGATAATAATTCTAATGTTATTTAGAATGTGTGCCTGCAATGCTGGGATCAGAGCAATCCTTATCCCAAATTTGTATCACAGTGTTGCCATAAAATCTATAGATATGGAACATAAAGTATTGACAAACTGAGTGGTAACAGTTTGCAATTTGTGAACAAACATTCTTAGACTGTACCAAGTGAAAATACATCAATATCTCTTAAGCCTGAAGAAAACTCATTCTTTAGTAACTAAATGAACTAAATAAACTAAAACCAGCTTGTTCTCCATGGTAGAAATCATAGTATACAAGGACAGATGAGAAAGCAGAGGGCACACAGCACCTCCTATAGGAAGAATATCCCTGGAAATGTTCCTGATTTGCAAGATGAGCAAACAGGTTTTGGGCACAGTGATACATGTCACTTCTACCAGTATCTTTTTTTTTGACAATATGGTAGGATAAATTGTCATAAATATGTATATTTTGCTCGAATTTCTGGGCAGATTGTTTTATTTCCTTATTGCTCACTAGGGAAATCTAAATGTAATTTGCTTTTGCTAATGACCTTCATATTTTCATCTGCTCCTGTTACCTCTGCCACTGCTCATTTAGGGAAATGAGCAAGAGAAATGTCAATCAGTAGGCAGAGATCCTTTAGACAAATCTTGTGGTTTCTCAAAAAACTATTTTCTTGAAGTCCCATATCAAAAATATGCAGTAAAGCTCCTCACAATTCTCCCCAAATAAGGCTATCTAAAATTCCTAGCATTTTCTTTTAAAAGAAGTGTGTCTTACATTTAAACAGTTTTTAAAGGGTGACTGTAACTCAGGGACTCATGTCACATTTTGGAAAAAAGCTATGTGCCTTTAGTCATGACTGAAAGGAGGATCTAGATTTCTAAGTCACTTAAGTTTTTTTTTTAAATTGCCTGTCATCCATCTGAAACTAACTTACCCTATGCTTTCTAACTATGTGGGCATTCATTCCAAGACGTCATCACTCTCTTGTTACTTTTAAAATAGCTCTGTGTACAAATTTTCTGAGAGCTTTAAAATTATCTTTCCAATGTTGAAATAAGTGATTTGTCAGTGCTTCTCTTCCATCTATCCCTCTCCATGGCTACAACTTCAACAAAAAGAATAGAAAGCATTCATCTGCTTTTCTTTTTTTTTTAGCACATGTATTTACACTGTAAGAAATACTTTGTAGTGTGTGGTTTAGATGCCTCTGTTTTCATGCCTAATAGTAACACAGAAGATGCTGTAGTTTGAGTCAACTTGCAGTTTTTCTTCAGGATCAGAGAGAAGGGTGAAAGGCCTTAGAAGCCATTTCTGCATGGTTCCCAAGATCCATGCAAAATCTAGTGTTCCAGAAGAAGAAATGGCATCATAAGTCCTCCTCCTGTAGGCAACAATGTTTGTCACAGAAGGCCGTACAAAGAAGCTCAGTTGAGTTTTTTAGAGAAGGATTGTAAAAGAAAAACATGCTGCAATCCTTTCACCACCGGCATAAATTTTTTGAGACATATTGTCACCTTTAACAAGTAGGAAGCAGGAAGTGCTGTGTTCAGATGTGAAGCATACATTCCTAGCACAGTAGGCACTACCTGCTGGTAAGCACTGATGATGCTTTGCATTCTGCTTTACAACATCCATCAGTAGCAAACAGGTCCACTTATGGCCTCATCTAGGACCTGTTCCCCTTTTATTGACAAAATGGGTCACCGCCACATCTTCATATTGATTTACCAATTGAAAACAATGGTTTAAAAGGTTCTCCCAATTTTACAGTTTACCATCTAGAACTGAATAGCTTCGGGACCATCTCTGTCTTTCCTACTATGAAGTAAGGCCACCAGGAGCCAGGTCTTGAACTTCCTGCTAAAACATATTGAGCTTAAACACTGCAATGTAGTTCCTAAAGACCTAGCAAGTGCAGAAATAACAAGGTGCCATCTAAACTTTATCTGAGATGTTTCTTCAGCAGGTAACAGTTCTGTTATGAATACTGTGACCATGAAGATCAATAATATTCAAAACATTTTGAAATATAATGCAAAGCCACAAAAGTAAATTGTATACAATTATCCGTATACTGAAATAATTTTGTTCTGCTTCAGCTGCATAATCTCATGGAGGTCTCACCACACTTGCAACTCATTCTGACAATTCCAAATTACCAGTCCAAAGTGCAAAGCTCCATTTTTTTAAAGGAGCAAAGAAAAAAGTACATGTATCTTGGATATACTATAAATCACTCTGATCCTGTTTTCACCCTTAACACCCAGTATACAGATGCTTTTCTACTTTTCATCTCCATCCTACGACAAAAAGCACCTGAGGACATGTTGAACAGCTGTCTGTCCACCACAAATATTTTCATGGTTTGTAAAAGGATGATTGATTGTGAAGTTTTTGGGATTAGAGAAAGAAAACACTTAAAAACTCATTCAAATATGAACAATTAACTCATTCTGGCAAATGTTTTTGAGAATATGATGCAAGCAATTCCATCTTTATATTTTTTAGACAAATAGTGATGGGCAAATTCAACAAAATAGTAATTTCCTATAATGTTTCACTCTGTGTTCCACTAATAACTTTTCAATTATCATGAAACTACTCTGTAATTAGATTGCAAATATACAATAACTTTTACCATGAAAACTATGAGATAGTTGTAATATAATTAGAGTCCAAACTCCACGTTTCCACATATACATAAGCTACTTTGGAAAATGTTTCATAAAATTAAGAGGTAATACATTTTTGCTCAGATCCTAAAGTAGCTATTTAGAAATAGATATGACAGACTGAGAGACAAAGACACAGACTGAAAGCTTCTTCAACAAAAATGCCTTATCCACCTCTGAGAAGCCTTTTCTTGTCAGTTAAAACCTATGTGCTGTATGGATATTGCCACTGATGGATTGACAACCTAAATGAAAAATGACAAGCTGTCTGAGGGCAGCACCATAGGGGCTGGTGGTCTCCCGAGGCCTCAGTGGTATCTCACCCCACTGGTGCCAACAAGCCTCTCCCTTTGTGACAGATAACATTTACAAACTGGGAAGGGACTCAGCAGGGACTGACTTATCTGGAGTATTGTGTTCAGTTCTGGGCTGCCCATTTCAAAGGGGACAAGGAAATACTAGGGAGAGTTCAACAGAGAGCTACAAAGATGAAGAAGGGACTGGAACATTTCCCTTTTGAGGAAAGGCTGAGAGCCCTGAGGCTCTTTAGCCTGGAGAAGAGAAGACTGAGAGGATCTTAGTAATGTTTACAAATATCTGAAGGTTGGGTGTCACGGAGAAGGGCCCAGTCTCCTGTCACTGGTGCTGTGATAGGACACTCCTGTCACTGTGATAGGACAAGAGGTACTGGTAGCAAGGTGAAACACAGGAAGTTCCACCTCAACATGAGGATAAACTTCTTTATTATGAGGGTGACAGAGACTGGAACAGGCTGCCCAGAGAGGTTGTGGAGTCTCCTTCTCTAGAGACTTTCAAGACCAGTCTGGATCTGTTCCTGTGTGGCCTGCCCTAGGTGTTCCTGAATTGGCAGGGATGTTGGACTCAATGATCTGCAAAGGTTCCTTCCAACCCCTACCATTCTATGATTGTATGATTCTACGATTTGTTCACATACTTCAGGGAACACCTTTGTTTTTTTATGATGTCAGCTTCGGGTGGAAGGATTGAGGGCCAAAGATATGCCTGGAAGAAGATAAGGATGTTGCTGTCTGATGTATTAGGCTACAAAGATGATTAGGGGACTAGAATATCTCTCTTATGAGGAAAGACTGAGGGACTTAGGTCTTTTTAGCTTGGAGAAGAGTAGCAGGGGATCTTATAGGTGATTATAAATAGTTAAATATTTATAAATCCTAGTCAGGAGGGTGGGACTAGTCTTTTTTTCAATGGTGCCCAGTGACAGGACAAGAGGTAAAAGAGACAAACTTGAATGTAGAAAATCCCTTCTAAATATGAGGAGGAACTTCTTTACTTTGAGGGTGACAGAGCACTGGAACAGGCTGCCCAGAGAGGTGGTGGAGTCTCCTTCTCTGGAGACATTCAAATCACATCTGGACACGTTCCTGTCTGACCTTCTCAAGGTGAACCTGCCTTGGCAGGGAGGCGTTGGACTAGATGATCTCCAAAGGTCCCTTCCAGCCCCCGTCATTCTGTGATTCTATAATTCTGTGGATTGCTGGATGCTGATCATGGCAAATGGGTCAGCTTCTGTCATGACCCACTTCTTTTCAGTGACTGTTCTGACTTGCTTTGCCTTTTTTCCAATTTCTTCTTCTCCCAATCACTTTACTTTTTCTCACTTTAGTTTTTTTGAGCACCTTTGTGAAGCTTTCTTTTACCATTTTTTTCTATCTTTTCTTCCCCACATGCACTTCCATATCTGACTTGCTTTTCTATGTCTCTTTTCTTTCCTCTTTTTCTTGTCACCCATCAGTTCCTCCTCGTTGTCCTTCCTGTTTTCCCATCTTTGGTTCTCTTCTCTTTCAGCTGTTCTCTTATCATTGTGCTATGTACAATATATTCTGCAATGAAGATCACTCCATGGAGATTCTGTTTTTCATCTTTGGCTGTTAAAGTCAGTCCTGGACCCACTGGCAACATAGTGACTATGCTTTCCATATACTGCCACTCATCTTTTACATCATCTAAGTTGAACACAACTGACCAGAGTTGTCTATGATCAAAGCATCACACTGAAAACCAGAGGCATGCGTCTGAGCCTTCCTCTCAATCTCAACCTAAAGCAGGCCCCCAGCTACCTCATCCACAAAAGGACAGGGTGGGAATTGCACACTCAACCTGCCAAGGTTAAGCAGCAACATCAGAGATAGACACTTGATATCCCAGCTGCCCTAACCGAGACCCACAGATTTCCTCCTTTGAAACATGGCCACATCTGAGTAGAGGATGTTGTACAGCTCTACTAAATTCAGGAACACTGAGTTCATTTTGACCCCTGCTTTTAGCAGCACAATGTGCTGAGGGCAAATCCTGAAATTAGATATGCAGAAAAGTAAGGTCATAGAAACATAGAGTGTACCTTTAAGCATCTTTCAACTCCTTTGGCATCAGAAATAATTATCGTGGCAGAGGACATTACCTAATCCCTGCAGGCCACAGCTGGAGGACTGCCAGGTTGCTACATTAAAGAAAAGAGGACTGCAGATGTTGAAATAGCCTGGACAGGCCTGAAAAAATTCAAGAGAACTTTGCTGTTGCAGGGAAGGTACTTATTGTAATAATAATAGTTACAAAAGGAAGCCTGAATGAATTCTGAGAATACTTTTAAAACTTGAAGGAGAAAAAAAAATCATCCTGTGAAAAATTGATGGAAAAACCTTGGAATGAAAATATAGGAGTTGGGGATTTATGGAAATAGTCTGCTGGGTAATTATTTGTTTGATGTGTTTGGTTTTGACATTCCAGTCACTTGTTTACTGAATGAACAACCAATTTTTAAGATCTATCAATGATAATTTTCCCAAACCATCTTAGAAATTAGACGATAAACATATAGGAGATTTCTCTAAATATGATTATTTTAATCTTCTCAACAAAGCTAACATAATTTTGCTCATTCTGGTAATAAGCATTTTTTTCCCTTACTGCCTCAAATATCAAGAAACGATTGGTGATGGACTATAGCAGTACTGAAGATCAGTTATTCAGTCTAGGGGTCACTGGTTTTATCTATACACTATAAAACTGGGAACAATTTATTTTAATATTTAAAAATGTCCTATTTTCCTGAACGTACTGCATCTCTAATTAATCTTTGGTAAAGTGTTGAAAAAATTACAGGACAATGTGTAGAATGTTCCAGTGCTGCAACAGGTAATACGTTCAGTCAGATCACAAGATCTTTAAAATCACTGCAAGATTAATATCATATTTTAACATAAGGAGTTCTAGAAGAATTATTCCACCTCTGTTATGTGCTAATCCTGGCAGCTGTGCCAGGCTTTGCCTTTTAAACCCATCTGTGTCTTCCCTGAACCATCTTAACATAAGTTCTCTTCAAAGAGATATTAATCAGACTGGCTAGACTGCTGGGACTTAATGTTTCCACTACCTACGTTTTTATCTAGCTTTATAAACTTTATATTGAGATATAAATTAAGACTTCAAGTGCTCCTATTTGCTTCTCTGACTCCTTGCCTAAGGCTGTCTTTAATTCTAAGCTGTCTGTTGAGCTATACAAATGATGCATGTGAGAATGCCACCAGCTTTGATATGATGTTTATTTCTTCCTGTTAATGAAAAGATTTCCCATTTTTAATACATATTTCTGGTGGTTTAAGAAAATGCCACCAATGTATTGCTTTAAGGTTCACTATGATGGAAAACCTTTTTATTAAAACAATATTTTCTCTAGTTTCAAGATTGGCACTTGCATCCTCTAATTCTGACAGTTTACATTATTTCTCTGCATAATAGGATTGAAGCAGTGGAAGATTAACAGGAGGCAATCTAATTTAATGGTTGCAATTATGGTTGATGAAGGAATGTGTTAATCAGGAAAAATATAACTCTGATGACTTCCTATGTGGAAAAAGAAAAAAAAAATGTAAAAAATGGAGATGAGAAATCTGTGCTGGGTGAGCTTGCTCATCTGTACATCTGCTTTTGTTCTAAAATCATATTTTAATACAGATATTCTGTCATAAAATTGCATCCTGAGGTACACAGGCAGTGTCAGCCTCATGGCTCAGCCAATAGAAAATTTTGAGGAGTTGCTCAAACTTCTTCAGCACCTGGGTAGTTATTAATGGAAGAAAAACACTTCAATTACTAAATCACCTGTTAAGGCAGGGCTTGTACCTGTGTAGAAGAAATATCTGTGTGGGCCACTTCTCCATCTGAGCTGCACTTTGACTCTATACGTGTATCTATTTGCATATCAACTTGAGAAAACTCTACCAGGATACTGTGGTTATTATTTCCTGAATAAACTGAAATCTATCTGATTTTCTAATACATAACATAGCATGCAACAGGGTATTGCTACTTCACAGACTAGCCATTCAAAAAGACTTCAGGGAACTTCTGACCCTCTTCCAGCCTTGGGAGTGGTTGAGACAGTGCATTTCCATAGAACAATGTTTATGTCATTATTTAGTTATTATCAACATGACATGGCAGATAATTTAAAGAAGACCAGCAATTTAATCAAATAGAAGTTGACATGTCCAGAATATGCTTCCTCATTTTTGTTTCGTATTCCAGGGGGCACTGCCCTTACCCTAAAAATGATCCATCCTTCCCTGATGACCTGAGTATCCTCAGATATTTACTCCATGCATTCAAACACACGACACAGTGGTACCTCCCCCACCACGGGACAGCAAAGGTCTCACTTTCTGTGGCAGTCCTTGGAAGAACCTCAGTGTACCACTGTCTGGTGGAGCAGCAGCTGCTGGCCTTGTGTGAAACAGCAACCTTTATCTCCCAAGGCTGTGGATATGAGAAGATTCTTGACTGTAAATCGACTACTTTAGATTAGCTCCTCCCACCCAATAAAACAAAACCAAAACCAACCCAAACCCAAATCAAATCAAGCCTTCATTCTGTATTCAGAGATATTAATACAAATTTTCTGTCCAAAAATTTCATTTCTATATCAGGAGAAATTTCAATGACTGACTGTCCTGGTTTGAGTGAGAACAGAACTAATTCTGTTAAATAAGTGATTTTACTTTTTATCTCAGTTCTTCTAACTAACTGCACTTTCTGAAGTTAGCAGCCTGTTCTCACAGACAGTGTCTGCTTCTAGCAGTGATAACACCCCATGTTTAAAGTTACTACCAAGGATTGGTGTGCAGACCAAGGCCACTGCTGGGTCTTGTGTACCACATTGGGGGGGTGCAGAAAAGTGGAAGGCCACAGCTTCAGAGAGGAGCAGACAGGACAGGTGACCCTAAACTGACCAACCATATACGTCGTATTTGTCATAGAGCTGAGGGATCCAAAGGATCTGTGTCTCTTCTCCCCTCTTGGACCACTTGGACAGCTTTGCTTGGCTTGACTCAGGTCCTCTTTCAGTTCCTTCCTTGGAGCATCCAAGGAGGACTCTGTTCCGCCTTCGATCCTGATCTGAATCTGGTACCAGAAATCATCTCCTGAACACAGCTCCTGTCTGCTGTGGGTCCCAGTCTGGGACTCTCCCTGTGCCTGCTCCACAGCATCAGTGGTGATGGTGATGTAATTACCATCAGGGGGGTTGGGTTCCATACTGGTTTTGTATCTATTTGTATATATTCCATTTTTATAATTATTAATTTCATTTTCATTAAAGCTGTTCTAGTTTCCTTTTCTAATCGCTCAGTCTCTCTCCCTTATTCCCTTTCTCTTCCCCTTTGGGGAGGGAGGGGGGTTAAAAGTGTCTGTTATAGGTCTAAGGGGTCATCCCGACCCTAAACTGTGACAGTGATATAATAGAAAGAGAAACATACACTGTACAGAAAATAAACACCTTACTTTAATGTTTGCTGTAAAACTGCATATTTTTGAGGATTGATTTTATGACCATATAAACATATTCTCTATGTGTTATGTATAGTCTGCTACACACCTTTGGTGATGCATAGCTCTACAGAGCTCTTTCACTAACAGTCTTCAACCCTTGATAGCAGGAAAAGCATCTCTTCCCAGTACCATTCCTGGTTTTAGGAGCAATGTCATATAGACTTCAGGTGTCCACCAGTTGCCACCCTGTGGGCAAAAGCAATAAACAGGAATATGTAATAAGCATGAAAGTGTTGCTGTGGCAGCCACATGGAGTGATGAGCCCATAGGACTGCTAGTGAAAAGTATGTCAGAAAAAAAGACAAAATGGGCCCAGAGCATTTTTCTTGTGAAGAAATTATTTCCCCCTACCTTTCTTTAGAATCATAGCTTGTAAATAATACTGTCCTTCAGCAACAGAGGCCTGAAGACCAGAATTAACTTTTCCTATTGCTTTGTACTGGACTATATATCTTTTTGGTGAAACCTGATAAACATCTCATTATAACTTGTATTATTGTCTTTTGAAGGACATGGAATTAATGGGCTTAATGTTATGGATGCCGAATAACCATTAATTTTAGAAATACCCTTTGAGGCAGAACTTTGCATCTTTATTACTTGCTCTACTACAGAAATGTTTCTGTCAGCTGGAGAAGTCGAACAAGGACTTGTGTTTCAAGTGACCAACCACCTATTACAAACAGACAAGTTGCAATGAAATGTTCACATTTTTATTCTGTGGTTTATTTATGTTTTATTCAATAGTCATGAATAACAACTATCTTTGTATGCCTCTTGGTCCGTACACAAACAAATAAATCTAATACAGTGCATAATAACAGATAGCTCCTGAAACTCCCATGTTACCTGGTTTTAAACCTAATCATCTTACTGTTTCATAGAAGGTAAATTCTTGTACATAAACAAGTAAAATTTCAAGACCTGTGATCTTGCATTAGCAGAAGTAACAAGCATTATTTTCCAATTTGAAGCACTTCAGTTATCCCATAAAAGAACAACCCAGGCTCAATACTATGAACTAAACGATTTCTGGAAGCAACAAGTTATCTCATTGCTTTCAGCATATGGCTAGTTTCTAGACTTGGAAGAAAAGAAATATAATGCAATATCTAACTTAAGCATAGATATAAACAATACAGTAGAATCTGGGAAAGATTTCCTTTGACCTTTGAGCTTTCAAACAACTATAACCATTAGCCTTTTCTCATAGATGCAACATGTACATATAATTTATTATTGCTGGTGAGCAATCCATCACGCTCCTATCTGTCCTCCCCCCTCAAGGTCCTCTCATTTTGAAATGTTCTCCCAGCACTCCCTCTTCTGTGTTTGACTCAGTCTTCTGCATTTGCTTCACATTTTTTTCTGAGCTAAGATCTTAATTGTTAAAATTGACTCTTAGAGCAGTTAATACCATGGTTCCTGAGAGTTTGAAATATTTGTTGTGCCTTCAGGATATCTCACTGAAAAGATCCCCTATAATATAGCAGACATTTTCCCTTGTTCTCCTAGGAAAGCTGTAATTGCCCTTTCCAATTGGTCTGGAAATGAAACTTGAATGCTAATTTATTAGAGGTACTGATTCATATTCATTTAAGACACAGCATAAATAGCAAAAGAATTAATTCAAAAATGAGTTTTGATTTCAAGCTCAGTTTGGAAGCTGACATTTAAGAAAAGATGGGTTGTGCATACCTCATTTTTCATCCATGGAATATGTTTTGTTTAAAATTTTAGAAAACTAAGTCAACAGACTATTGTCCTTCTGAGAAATTTTATTTTTGGGAATTCTTGATTATTTATCAGAAAGAGGAGAAAAAAAAAAACTGTTTTGGGAAAAAAAAAAAAAAGAAGAATCAGTTACAGAATTCAAAGTGCACCCTTTATACCTTTCAGATCCATAGAGAAAAAAAAAGAGGGATGTAACTTGCAAGTTGAAAGATAGTGGCACATCCTAAAATGAATAATGACATGAAAAAAGAAAGTAAAGAAATGGAAATGAAAGAAATGAATAGAGGATATAAATGTAAGGAGCCATTTGGAACTTTAAAATGAGCTCACTGGAAACAGAAATGGAAAAGCCATTGGACTGGAACATTGAATGACAGGGGTGGAAGAGGAAAGTATGGAGAAAAACTTCCCTTGGTGCCCACACAGCTACAGTGGTTTCAGAAACACTTAAGCAGAAGGATATTAGTTGGCTCAACTCAGGAATTATTTTGAGGTACTAAGGAGAATAGAAGAGGTGATTATAAAAAGGTTCTACTTTGTGGACAATATTTAAACATTTTCCAATACTGTAATACATGTCAGGAAAACATACTGCTATTATGCTAAACACCACATAAGAGGAAACTTTTAAAGTTAATGTGGATGGAAAGGGAAGGAGCTTAGATCAGGTACAAAAACCTGTTCAAGAAGAGAAAGAACTTGGTATTTTACTGAGATTTGAGTTGTGCAATTAGAAGTGATCAAAACCCAACACAGCTTTACACAGCTGCATTTTTCAGAGGTGGGGCAGAGATGGTGAGGGAAGGAAAAAAAAGATAAATAAAAAAGACCAGATCCGAAACAGCTACTTACAGCTTGTTTCAGAAGCAGAACCAAAGCTGATGTTTCTACCTCAGAAGCTTGTGACAGAGCTACTTCAGCTTTCTGAGTCATTGTTGTTGAAGGCTGGCTACAGACCCATCTGTGTAAAAGCAACAGCAGAGATGGGCCTCCACCTGGCCTTCTCTTCCTCCAAACTCACCTTCTAACCTCAGCATGGCTGCCCTCAGCCATTTCCTTGGTCCCCCCAAGACTCCATGCCTGATGGACCTAGTTCAAAGCCAGATGAGAAACAGAAAACAAGCACTTGTGACAAATTACATCAATTACAAATCCAGTTGCATTTCAATATTTTTCTATGAGTCTGAAGACAGAGATGTAACAAATAGAATCATAGAATGGTAGGGGTTGGAAGGGACCTTAGGAAATAATGGAGTCCAACCTCCTTGCCAACGCAGGAACACCTAGGGCAAGCCACACAGGAACAGATCCAGACTGGTCTTGAAAGTCTCTAGAGAAGGAGACTCCACAGCCTCTCTGGGCAGCCTGTTCCAGTGCTCTGTCACCCTCATAATAAAGAAGTTTATCCTCATGTTGAGGTGGAACTTCCTGTGTTTCACCCTGATTCACTACTAATACCTCTTGTCCTATCACAGGGAACCACAGAAAAGAGACTGGCCCCTTCTACTTGACACCCACCCTTCAGGTATTTGTAAACAGTAAGATCACCTCTCAGTCTTCTCTTCTCCAGGCTAAAGAGCCCCAGGGCTCTCAGCCTTTCCTCAAAAGAGAGATGTTCCAGTCCCTTAATCAATCTCGTAGCCCCCATTGAACTCTCTCTAGTATTTCCCTGTCCCTGTTGAAATGGGGAGACCAAAACTGAACACAATACTTCAGATGTGGTCTCACTAGGGTAGAGTAGAGGGAATGAGAACCTCCCTCAACCTGCTGGACACATTTTTCTTTATGCACCCTAAGATCCTTGGCCTTCTTAGCCACAAGGACACATTGCTGTTCCATGGATAACTTATTGTCCACAAGGACACCCAGGTCCTTCTCACGGAGCTACTGTCCAGCTGGTCTATCCCTAACCTGTACTGGTGCATGGTGCTATTCCTCCCCAAGTGTAGGACTCTGCAGTTATCCTTGTTGAACTTCATTTGATTCCCCTCTGCCCAGCTCTCCAGTCTGTCCAGATCTCAATGAATGGCATCACAGCCTTCCGGTCTATCAGCCACTCCTCCCAGTTCTGTATCATTATCAAACTTGCTATCTCTTTTTCCAGGTCATTGATGAAGATGTTGGATAAGACTGGAACCAGAACTGACCCCTGGGGAACACCACTAGTTACAGGTTGCCAACTGGACTCTGTGCTATTGATCATGATCCTCGGAGCTCTATTGTTCAGCCAGTTCTCAACACATCTTACCATCGTCTCTTCTAACACACACTTCCTGCACTTACCCATGAGGATGTTATGGGAGACAGGTGTCAAAAGCCTTGCTGAAGTCAAGGTAGACAACATCCACTGCTCTCCCTGCATCTATCCATTCAGTTACACCAGCATAAAAGGCTATGAGATTAATCAGACATGACTTCTCTTCAGAAAATCCATGCTGGCTAGTCTTGATAAACTTTTCTTCCATGAGCTTAGAGATTATGCCTAGAATGAGCTGGACCTTTCAGGGGATCATAGAATCATAGTATGGTTTGGGCTGGAAGGGACCTCTAAAGGTCATCTAGTCTGACCTCCCTTCTGTGAGCAGAGACATCCTCAACTAGATCAGGTTATTCAGAGCCTTGTCGAGCCTCACTAGGGCTGGGGCCTCAACTACCTCCCTGACCAACCTGTTCCAGTGTTCCACTGCCCTCATGGTAAAGAACTGGGATGGAGGTGAGGATGACTGCTCTGTAATTTCCAGGGTCTTTTTACTTGCACAATTAGGTCTTTTTGAAGACTGGGGTGTCATTTGCTTTCCTTCAGTCCTCAGGAACCTCGCCAATTCTCAATGAGCTTTCAGAAATGATGGAGTGTGGTAGAGCAACAACATCAGCACTTGTGGGTGCATCCCATTGGGGCCCATGGATTTGTGCATGTTCAGTTTACTTAAGTAATCCACATCAAACAGTGCAGAGTCTTCCTCTCTCCAGGCTTCCTCTCTTACTTTCAGGGTCTGGGATTCCTGAGGGCTGGCCTTAGCAGTGAAGACTGAAGCAAAGGCAGTGTTCAGTAACACCAGCTTCTCTGCATCCTCTGTCACCAGGTCTCCCACCTCATTTAACAGTGGGCCCACATTTTCCCTAGTCTTCCTTTTATCACTGATGTATTTGAAGAAGCCGTTCTTACTCTCTTCTACTTCCTTTGACAGAGGGCCTTTGTCTTCCTTGTTTCATCCCTACATACCCTGACAGCAGCAGAACTGATCATTGCTGTTTCAGTAGTATTTCACTGTCAGAAAAATAGATTAATAAAGACATAGCTTAAATTAAACATATTTTATGACATGTTTTCTGTTACAATTTTTGGCTATTTGATCTGTAATTTGTTTAAACACCTGAGTGATATGATGCCTGGATATGCTAGTCAAAGAAATGTGGTTTTGGCCTGTTGCAGCAAAGAAAGAAGCAGCTATCTTGCAAAGTCATTCAGTCTGAAGAATGAGAATAAACATTTGCTTCTAATTGTCATCAGGGAGGTCCATGGTCTGCTTTTGAGTGATTGAGAATATTCTTTTTCCACTCTAAAATTGCAAAACCACAAATCCCCACATTTTCTTATTTTGCACTTTTTGCTCTAAAAAAGTTAATGAAAGACTGCAAGTGGGAGTAGTGGATGGAATGAAATTAACTGATGTGGGAGAAGTGGGAAACTGCTAGAGGGGAATGGAGTTACAGAGGCACTCAGAGTGACACACATGAAAGAAGACATATTTCCACTTCAAGTACAGAAACACCTGAGGTACAGAAGACCTTGGGGTACCTACAGATGCATTTGCTCAAGCATAAAAGAGGCAGAGCTCTGCCTGCCCTAAGACATACAGGCAAGACCTGCATTGTGACTTCAGATGATGTATCCCACTGGGATCCTGCTCCGTCATGACAGTTTTGGGCTTTCCTTTGGGGCTAGGAGTGCCCTGAGAAGAAGCTGACACTTCTGTCTTAGTTCATCCTAACAGACTTCCTAAGGGGACTTTTTGATCACTTTATGAGAAAATTGGGACCCCCTGTAGGAAGCACTGTGAAGTGAGGAAATATTAATGCTTCATTGAAGTTCTGACTATCTACAGGAGACGTGTCTAAAATTACCTTGCCTTATGAGTAGTAACTTTAAATGCTGTGCTAGTAGTGTTCACATCACCAAACTTCAGGAGTAATTTCATTCCTAGACCCAAATACTCTTGATCAGATGCAGCAGAGTCTGCATCTCAGGAAAGAGAAAGTGAACTGACAGCATCTATGCGTCAAGCAGCAACATGCTGTCTCACTTAGCATCACTAACCTTTATACCCTTCCCAAAACAGGTTGGCCTCACTTCTTTTCATCTTCCCCTTCCTTGCTGAGATCAGGGACATGGGGACCAGGGGACCTCCACCTCTTTATAGCAGGAACAGCCCTTTCCTACAAAATGCACTCTTTCCTCCTGGGGACCTCTGGGATCCCAGAACCACACTAAGGGCAGCGTCCCAAAATGCCAGATCTTGAGGCCAAATGGGAGGACATGAATAGGTCATCCCATCCACACTGCAAATAATGGTTTAGATAAAATTTGCTGGGTGTGTGACGCCTTTTTTTTTTTTTTGCAAGCAGTGTTGTGAGAAATTGAAACTCTATTACTGACCACTACTGTGTCCTCAGGCTTTGTCTCCAGTTTTTTGTTTGTTTTGTGGATCCTTTTTTCCTTAGAAAATTCCTTGCAACATATTTGTTTGTCCTTAAAACTAAAACCAAGGAGCTGTCCAGCTGAGTAAGTGCAATAAGCCATTAGTATGAGCATTGTACATGAATTGGCCATGTGACAAAACTTTAGAATTTTTTCTTTTCCTGTTTGATCTCTTTGCATGCTTTCTCGGTATATTTTCTCACTTACTTCTCAGGGATTTTTATTTTTAGGGTGGAGCTGGAATTGTCATAGTTAACATTTAAAAATCTCAGATATTAATTAACTTATTATCAAAGTGGAAGAGGAAAATCCCTTAGATAAACAATGAAACAATTGTTCAACAACTTTGAACATTAAAATTATGTTAGATATAATATTTTCAGTGTAAAAACACGCAAACAGACCAGTTAAGAAGTTTGATCAATGTATCAGAAAAACTGACATGACCGTTGTGGTA
Source organism: Todiramphus chloris collaris (assembly GCA_025345505.1). Classification (NCBI taxonomy): domain Eukaryota; kingdom Metazoa; phylum Chordata; class Aves; order Coraciiformes; family Alcedinidae; genus Todiramphus; species Todiramphus chloris. Next base: position 17,699,151 of record JANVCC010000020.1, on the reverse strand, counting down.
GTGTAGAATAGAATAGAATAGAATAGAATAGAATAGAATATTTCAGTTGGAAGGGACCTACAATGATCATCTAGTCCAACTGCCTCAGCAATTCAGGGATGAACAAAAATTAAGCCATGTTTTAAAGGCATTGTCCAAATGCTTCTTTAACACTGCCAGGCGTGGGGCATCAACCATCACCCTCAGAAGCCTGTTCCAATGTTTGACCACCCTCTTGGCTTCCTAACATCTAGTCTAAATGTCTAGTTTAAATGTCCAGTTCTGGTAAAATGAAGTATGCAAGGAAAAGACACATATTTCTAATTAGATCTTTTTTCCCCTTTTTACTCAGTCTGCATTGCTTATCACATTCACTGACAAAACTTTAACAATGTGTACTAATATGCATATAAAGGAAAAACTAAAAAAAGAGCAACCTAAAACTTGTATGTATTTTTCACATTTCTTGGCTCTAATTAATTATAAATATTACTTTAGGGTTTGTTTGTTTGTATTTTTAATCAAGGATGCTCAGGACAATTCAAAATTTTATTTGGTTCCACTCTGAGCCCTACCCTAAATTAAAATGTCTTTCCTAAAAATGTTTTTATCAGGGATTATCTTCTCCATATGAAATACTAGAAATTTTATGATATATAAGAGCTATGGGTTATTATAAATTTATATTACTCAACATATTTTGGTACTTCTGTTAAACACCCTGACCAAAGTCTTGAAAGGATTGTGTGAAAAAACCAAAGAAATAAGCAGTAAAAGCTTAATAGAACATTTTCATATCCAAAACCCAGTTTTGTCTATTTAATTTTGAATAAGCTTAGCTTTTTAATTGTTTAAATTATTATAATTTTTCATCCTTTACCAAAAGAGTAAAGTGGGAAAATTAGAAGTGCTTTTTCTTCAGATTAAATATTTTTCTGAAACTTTCTGGTGTGTTTGTACTGACAATGCATAAATGTTGCCTCTAACAGATCAAACTATAGGACATATTTAAAAGCACTCAATATTGGCCTAACTAGTGAATACAATGAAAGGATTTTCCAATAACTTCAATGCCTGTGGAGCTGGGTCAATACTAAGTGCTTTAGAAATTCTTACTTTCACAATTTTCCCTTCTAATAATTAATGTTTATGACATTGGTACTTATACCTCATCATTAAAACCAGCACTTTTGCTGCATATTCAACACAATTGATTATTTAGAAACATTTAAATTCATAATTCATTTTAATACATATTGAAGTTGATGCACCTTTGGAGCTTATTTGATTTATTTTCCACATAAGCCATCAAATAGCATGACATCCACAGACTTGAAAACATTCTTCAGTCTCTTAAATGTGATGAAATGCTACCATCACTAGGCATGATTTCTGTCACGTGCTATCTAGAGAAATGGACTAAGTCATCTCCTGAGGACTTTCCACATCCCAATTCTTTCTTACAGCCATATCTGAGTTTAAATGTTCTTGTTTATACAACCTGCAAGGCAAAAATCCTCTTGTTATTTCAAAGCTCATGCAAATGCTCAGAAGTTTTACTCTTGTCTAAAAAGAAAACAAAAGCACTTTGCCCAGATATGGTGGAAAGAGGAACGCTGCCATTCTGCACAGTAACACCTCTATGCCCTCATCTGAAATTTGGTCCTTCCACTCAGCTGGATAACAGTTTCCATCAATATTGCTGTTTTCAAGGAAATGAAGCATTCAACTTAATGTTTTATATTACCTTTAAAAACCAAAAACAAAAAATCAAATTATCTACGTTTTGCTGTTGCAAAACTTACATTTTTCAATGGAAAAATGCTTCCAAAACTAACAATTTTTTTCTTAATCTTTCACAGAAACAAGTTTGTTTACTGGCCAACTTTCTCTTAAATTCTTCCCAGAGGTCTATGTGTCACAATCTGAAACAACAGATGCAGTAGGAGTCCAGGGAGATGAGGTAATCATCTGCAATGAGAAGCACATCCATGCCCTCCCATGCCCTATCCAGTGTTTATCTTGTTCCCATAGGCCTGGCCACTGCTGATCTCAATTCTCAGAGTAACAGCAGTTCCAAAAATAGAAGGCAAAATAAGGCTGGCTCTTCAAGAGAAGCCCCAGAAGTTTCCAAACATTTTTTCACATACCGGTTTTTCATATTCTTTGATCTGCTGTGTTTCCAGGTTGATATACAAGCATTTCTAGATCACACTGAACAGCTGAAGCAAACACTGGAATGTTCTTTCTATTTCAGAGATTCCTACTAGGCAGGCATTTTGCAGGAATGGGGGGGAGGGGGGGGGGGGGGGGTTGTAAAATTAGGCAGTAAGGAAAAAAAACACATTGATGTTATGTGAAGGAGAATTACATCATGTAACACTTCTCCCAGTAACGTATTGCCTTCTGTTACTGTTGTTTCATAGAACTGTACTGAAGTACTAAAAATTCTGCTCAACAACTTGAAAAATTTAAATGCTATTTTCTCATAAACCAGTCATTTGTTTTCACATTAATATCAAGGACCTGAAGTCCATTTCTTTTTTTTTTTTCATGATCATATAAACATAGCATCTCTTGAAAGCTAGAATCCAAAATCCATTTGATAAATTAGAAATCTTGTAAAAAAAATTACAAATATAAGTGATCCTAAAAGAGAAACTTTTTTTTTTTTTTTGTCACAAAGAGGCCAGATTTTCAAATAAGCCAACAAACCAAGTTAATATGACTGCCACCTCTCCATTTCAAAGCACCAGAGCTGTCATAGACCCCTGTGCCCATGCCCTGCATCATCTGTCAGAGGGAGCATAAGCCACCAAACTGCAGTTAGTGTGGCTTTTAGCAACCCAAGGTGAAGAGATTTCCTGCCTACCTAATACTTTGAGGGGCACTGTGCTTTGAAACTTCCTCAGCAAAAAGCACCATTCATTAGAAACACCTGTTTGCCTGTCATCTAGAAAAGGAAGGAGAGATGAAAGTATCTGTATGCGCAAAGTTTCAGACTGCATTAGCTGATAGCATCTGCAAAGTAAATTTACAGTGATTAAAATGTACTGTTTGTCATGCTCCTGGTCTTTCTTATTACACTCTGGGAGCAGGCATAGAACTGAAAGAGAGGAAATGCTATACAAGATAAAAAGGATGGATGACAGTCCCTTGGTGTCACTTATTCATCTAGAGACACTGAAAGAATAGTTACAGCAAGACACTGGAAAACAGTATTTTGTGGCTGTGATTTTTAAATATTGAACAGGAGAAGGGTAAATATTATCTCTGCTTTTTAAATCTAAACATGCTCTTTCCTTCTGATCTTTTTTTATCTTTCCAGTTTGTGAGGCAAATGAAATCTGTAAAGGATCTGATCACATTGACCATAGTCAGACATAATCTGCCAAAAGCTGCTGAATATAAGTAGTGTAGCAGAGGAAAAAAACAACAGATTACTGTCATATGGCACAGCAGACACTCTTCAGCTAGTAGGAAGGTACCTCTTCAGCTAATACAGACACAGCAGCAGCAAACAGACATGCACATGGATACAGTGTCACATTTTGAAACATTTGAAATCTTCCACTAATTTGATGCTGCCTTTCCAGACCTGATCATCACATTCCTTGTCTGAATTATTGTTACCACATTAACTCTATTAAAACATGCTTGTTGGCCATTTCCAGTGGACTAAGTGATATTCCACCCTTCCATTCTCTTTCCCCATATTCTCTGGTAACATAATTCAAAAAGTATCTTTTAGATCTCCTATTAAACCTTTCCACAAAGCACTGGAAGCTGCTCACTGCTAAAAACATCTCTGTATGAGGCACAAGGCACTGACTGTCCACTGTGCTTGTGGCTATTCATGCACCTACGTTAAACTTGAGGACCACGTTTGTAACCAAGAAGGAAATGTTCTCCCTGCTTAGACAGGTAGGAAATTTTAATGATTTTTTGCCTCCATTTGAGAGAACAGCCTGATTCATGAGGGGTACCACTGAGTATAATAAAAAAAAAAAAAAAAATCCCAGCTGCCTCAGAGATGTTGGTTTCCAGCAAAGTCCTTGTGCTCTCCTGCTCTCTGCCTCTAGTCCACTGTGGAGGTGGTACTGGCTCTGTCTCAAAGCTGGTGCATTTACTGTAAGGTTAGTACAACTCTTCTGGTCTATGGTGTTTCCATAAGAGGTGATAGGGATGCTCTGTGCATTCTTGTAGTTTAAATGTATATCCATTGCTGCTTTCACTTGCAGAGGAGTAGACTTATTAACAGGTTGTCCCTTCTAGTTTGATATTGTATAAATTTTTCAATGCTTTGGTTTTGAAATCTTTTCATTTTAATCAAGAAATAGACTTCTATAAACTTTACATCAGTAAAGTATCTGAGGACACTTTCAGGGATGAAAAACATTTATCTAGCATCTCTTGAAAGCTAGAATCTAAAACCCATCTGTCTGTCCCTGGGATCCTTCTGTCCTTGTCATTGTACCTCATGGTTTACCACCTTAAGGGACAATTACTGAATGAATCAGTGCTAGCCTATAAAGATAAAGCTGAAGGAATTAATGTAGACTTAAGACAGATAACTCACTCAAGGCAATACTCCTCAGCATCCTTTTCCATGCTACAGGACAATTTGCCAGTGCTTCCTGAAAGTTTCTCCCTCACTTCTCCCTTGTAAGTCACAGCAGGATATGTTCTTTATGTGTGGCAAACCTTATTACGTTGTTTCTTTTTCTTTTCTTTTTTTCTTTCTCTTCTTTTTTCTCTTCTTTTTTCTTTCTTCTAAAAGATATAAAAAATGCATACAGGACAAACTTCACAAACCATTGGAGTGCTATGTATGTATGTGCATATTAAGTTTCATCCTATACAGACTGAATGTGATTTTTTTCAAGAAAAAATCTTTTTTTCTGTCCTGCTCATTTTGATTTATTACTGATAACCCTGGACCTGTTTACCAGAGTAACTCAAGTAAAGTTTTCTCACTGTAACTATACAGGACATCTATGGTACTCTTGTTTAATATGTCAAATAATTTCTGTGTTAATGATAAGGAAGAGAAATAATTGCCTGCGAAAATCTCATGTACTCCTCAAGTAAGAATTACACACTACAATAACTGAAAATGCTAGGAAAAGGTTTATGATCCAGGAAAAGGACTCTTAAAGCCTCTAAGATAATACATCTATTTCCTTATCCTAATATGTGCTTCACTCCTATTAAAGTTACTCGTAAACTCTGAAAGGATGTCATACCTCTAAAGGATTATTTTTCATTATATGCCCTCCAAAGTTTCATGACTTTTCTTACCAGAATTGTGAAAAGATGCTTAAAACCATTTGATGTTCTTCTTTAAAACCTTTCTTTATAAATTGAAAGCTAAAACCTCTCTTCGTAAACTGAAAGCTTGTATATTCCTCCCTCTTCCTTCTTTGGGGCTACAGGTCTTTGTGCAAAATCTTACTTTCACTGAAAAAGAACTGATGAAAGTGAAATTCTGAAGTTAGAAATCTTCTGTGAATTTGTGAAATGCTGTCTTTCTAAGGGGCAGAGAAGGGTATTGGACATTCTGCAGTACTGGACAGTCAAGAACAGGTTAAAGGTCAGTTGTGGTTAGAAAAGGAGTGTGATTAGTTTTAATTAGGGTAAGAAAAGGAAAAAAATGCATTCTTTATTAAAAAAATATATATAGTATACAGAAGAATTAAACTGGATAGCTGGAAAAACTCTTTAATAAATGCAGAGCACTGAAATGACTATTCAAGGTCTCTGGGAAAAATAGAAAAACACGAAAAGGAAAAATGAACCTGCCTGGTTGGGGAACTTAATGTGCCTTCTAGCATTATGATTTATGATGTTTATTCCACATTATAAATTTAATTTATCCTACAAGCTTTACGATATCTCTTTCATTCTACCTATGATATTTGTCATTTTTTATCTTCTTCCAACAAACATCTCAAACTCCTCAGTTAGTCCAGTGAGCTGTTACCTGTTTAGAGGTTTATAATTCACAAAATAGTCTCTCTCTCTTGTTCTTCTGTGATAAAATATTTAAAAGCTTCATTTATGTGTTAACCAAGTCCATTATCTCATATATTTGCCACATATATTTGACTTGCTTGTGCTTGTATTCCACACAAGCAAGTTTTCTCTTCCCACATGTTGTTTAAATTTACTTGCATCAAAAGCAAAATCCAGTGTAACTATGTAGCTGACATCACAGAATTTCTGTTTTACTCTAGAGAGGTTTTTTCAATCACACCTCTGTTGGTCCTTGGGCAAGTCTCTAGACTACTCCTAGGGGCTTTGTGAAAGAAAATAAACACAAACAAACCTACCTATTGACCTCCCTATACAGGCTCAACCTCCATATACAGGGATGTACAAAGACTGTATCAGGGGACTTGCAAATTGAAAGTGTTTACTGTAGAGTAATGCACCTGTAATTTTAAATTTTCTTTATGAATATTTTGGTTCAACTTCCATTAGATGCTTAACCCTGAGAGCACCTCTTGATTTAGAAGGATGGGTACAGCCATGAGACACCAATAAACTGTCGGAACTGGATGAGACCAATCCACATCTTGAAGGCTGGATCATGACCAGAAGGCAGTCTTATTTCATACAAGAAATTCTGGTTTATGTCAGATGACAGCAGGGAGAAAGCCTTTTCCAAGATCTGAGGCATTATCTTCCATCCTGAATCAAAAAAAAAAAAACCCAAAAAAAAACCCCATATCACTTAAACCCAACATATTTCCAATGAACCACATGAAAAAAAAAAAAGAAAAAAAAAGGTAACATTTGTGTAAATGTTTATAGCAGATACATGTGAAGCCATAAAGCTGGATTCATTGGGTTAAGTATATCACTTAACTTTCACTGTTGATAGCCAGGTGCTCAGTCCCAGCAAGTTTGCCCAGCTCCCTTTGAGTCATGGAAGGACAGTGGTGGCAGGAAGACAATGGTGGCATACCATTAGGAAGTATTCTGACATTCACTCCAGGGTGAGACAGATGGCTGGTTTTCCTGTCTTTCCTAGAATAGATGCCTGATCATCATAGAACTGAAGATATCTAAGATGGAGGACTCCCATGACAATAAGAAAATCTGATTTTAGAGATAAATGCCTGAAATAACACCATGAAACTGTCTGTGCATCACTACCATTACAGCAGCAAGTGTGGGTTTCTGACTGTGTATGGAGATTGAAACGGTCAGAAGACTGAGGTTTTGAGTTCAATTCTCAAGACTGTTATTCATGGAAAACAAGAACCTAAATCTTTTCCTGAAATCTGGCTATGCACTGAGTTTACTGAAACATTTGAGAATACACAAAGCAGCAAGATTTTTGCATCTGCTGAGTCAAACATTAGCAATTTATGTCTTCTGGGGCAACAGAACAATTTAATCTCAAAAAAATCAAGTTTGAAGTTGAACTGTTGACATTTTCATGGAGTTTTCAAAGAGATAGCTAACCATCATAATGGTTCTTGAAGAATAAAAACCCAAATTCTTTCTTTGAAACCATATTCTTAAAATACACTGCCATCTCCTAGTCATAGTTAAGAACCTGTAAGTATACTAATTAGACTGTGCCTTGTTCTTAAGAGACTCTAATTGCACCTCTGAGAAAAATGATGTGGGAATCAAATCAATTCTCAGAAGGGGCTCAAAAAGCTTTTAAAATAATTTTCCTGATGCATGAAAGCATAATCTAAATGGAGCTATGTTTTCACATGAGGTCTTGTTACTTAATGTATGATGTATTAAGCAATACTGCTCAATAGTACAAAGGATTTTAAGAGGCACCAAAACATTTGAGAGGTGCTAGCAAAAAAAAAAAAATTCTTTCTACAGAACAAACATCACTGTAAAACTTTTCTCTTTTTCACATTTCAGATAACAGCTTTTAACTGCTGGTATTTTTTGTTTTGTATTGCATATAAGCTAAAGTATATGTGAATGCATAGTCACTGTAAGGGTGAATCTTTTCATGGGCTATTGTTGTTTAAACATTTGCTTTAAGGAGGAAAAGAGGAAAAAGAAGTTGAGACTAATTTTTAGTCTAGTTTTGACTAATTCATACTAACAGTGACTAACTTCAATTTGTCTTAGCAGTCTCACTGACGCCTTGAACCCACAGGACCCCGGCTCTCACCGGCTCCCCTCCCATTGCCTCCTCAGTTCTCTGCAACTATCTCCTCGGCCCTACAGCCCACAGAGCTGCCAGGTGAGTGATGTCATGCCTGGACTTTGGCCTCTGTCTCAGTTTTCATCAATTCTTAACCAATCTTTGAGAAAGCTTTTATAATTAAGATGAAAATCTATGTGAAAAGTACAGTTAGCAAATGTTTTGCATGTCATTCCTTCCAATGCCAAGGTTTCAGACTCCACAGAATAGCCTTGAAAATTGAACAGCTTATCCTCTATGCGAACACTGGGGGATTTCCCTCAGTAAAAGCCTAACTGGTGGAGTCCTGGAGGATTATAGAAGTAATTTTATTATTTCATACAAATATTCAGTTGAAGCTTGCATAAATTTTTAAATTAAACTGCCATTGAAGATTACAAATTAATCTGAATGTATTACTGTAGTCCTAAATGGAAGAGACAGTGAAGACAGTAAATACAAGCTGTCTTCTGCTGAGAACAAGTTTCTGAAATAAAACATGCAACATCTCACCCCAGAGTAAAAAAGGGCAGCAAAACAGTCAGAAGAATGTTACAGCTCTAACATCTGCTCCTATTCAAACATAGGTTATGCAGTGTTTCAGTATAAATATCTATTTAAAATAAAGGGGGGGGGGGGGGGGGAGAGAGAGAAAAAACCCATATGAAATTCACAGTATGGGGAAATGGAGTTACAAACTGCCTGTGGTGTCTTAAAAAGTCTCTCCATAGAGGTCTTTTCTTCTTTTTATACAGTTCCTAATAGCTGTTTTGCATAAATTGATTAGTACATATAATCCAAAATAATTAAATACATTTCAAATGAATGCTAGAACTAAATACAAGTATGGCTTTAAAACAAGCAGGTAATTTATCTAATTATTAGTTCATATCATGGTAATACATACATTACAAGACTCATAAAACATATCTTCCCACCTGTGGCAAAAAAAATCCATGTTTTAAGTTCTATGTTTCTTTCCTGTTCCAGTAAAGATCTACCCTGCTTCCACCCTGAATATGCTGTTCCACTTAAAAATACACTGTTTTTGTATTTATCTTTGTTACAGACCATGAGTTGATACTTCAGATCTCTCGTCAACTTTCAGATGACTTTTATAAGGAGTATAAACTTTTTGGGTTTTCTCCTGAGACCACATGGTCTACATTTAATTACAGATGTAATGTTACCTCATTATTTTGTAACTTGGGTTTCTGGAAAAAAACTTTCCAATTTTTATCCTTTTTCAGAGAGTTTTCACGTGATTATAATTCACATATTTTCCACAACCCTGATGAATATTTTCTCAGAGGTGAATAAAACTCCAGAAGCTGTACAACAGAGCTAGCTATTTACATACAAATGTGAGCAGCCCCACCATGTCACAACACAAACAAGATGAGTGCCACCTTTAATCTCCTCTCCCAGTTACTTCAAGTAGCATTTCAGTTCATTTATAGACTTTTGCTCAGGGTGACAGAGTTATCCCTGTTAAGGTTTGTGTGTGAGAGTGGTCATGTAGGGGGATGATGTGGTGTATGCAGAACTTATTTCAGCTTTGAAGGAAAGATCAGTTTAAAGAAATGTGGCTTGTTGTAAGTGCTAGCAGCAGCAGAAGACAGGATTATTTTTTATCTCCTTTGAGTTACACTACTGTGTGCCAGCTTCTGGGAATTTCATCTCTGTAGTCTTGAATTTCCTTCTAGTTACTTGATTTCAGTGTCTTTGTGGAATATTATGGTGCCAGAAGCAATCAACTATGTAGGTTGTGCCAGCTTTCAGAGCAACCTGAAATACCAGGGTTGAGGTTGGAGCCTGTATCCATATGGACAACCAGCCCCACCTCTGGGTCCAGGCATTCTGGGCAGCCACCCTGCCTGCCAGAGTCTCCTCTGGACATGAGGTTTAGTTAGGGTTGAACAAGTGAATGACAGCAACTTAAATTCTTGCAGTGACTTTTTGGAAATTGCAAACAGCAAAATAAGAGTTGTATTTTGTGGATTAAGCCAGAAATATTTCAGAGCTGGGATAGGCGGAGCACCTTACTGGTTCAGATACCCTTGATGTTATAATGTCTCCTGTTTGGGCAGAGGAGCACACCATGATCTGCTAACCTCTTTAATAGTTACAGCATCTGCTCTCCAGATGTGTTGCCAGTGTATCTGTCAGGGAGGTGGAGCACACCTAAAGTCCCTGAATCAAGAGCTGCCACCAACTGTACTGGGGTCTCAGAGACATGGCAGGGAGAGCAAAGCACCAAGACCTCCATCCTGTAAATACCTACAGGACCCCAAAGATTTTCTTGACAGAGGAATGTGTCTTCTCTGACCCACACTACAAGAGATTACACAGTAAGAAACTATTTTCTTTTATAGTCTGTAAATTATTACAACCATAAGCTTAGATTAGAAGCTGTGAATATCTTAATTTCCTTCTAAGTGAAGTACATAAAAAAAAACATTAATAGCTTTTTATTTGCAGGCATTTCAAAAGTACTCAGCTTTACCTGCAAAAGTAGTCATACTACAATTCTACAGGCAGTTTACAGACATAAGGGATAGGTACCTGCATACAGGATGAGGCTCAAACTCAGTGTTTACAGAGCCCTTTTAATAGCAAGTGATGTCAAGATCTTATGGGTACAGGTGACTTACTAAAAAGGGATAGAGCTTATTTGTTCTGTTTTGTTGACCTATAACACTGACTGTCTGCCCTTAAAAATAAATGCAACAGAACTATTAGCCTGAGCAAGGACTAGCAGTAGAACACACATTTCTTAGGATCAGAACATGATTTTTTATATTGTAGTATCCAATGAAGCTATTTATAGAGCTTTCTGATTAAGTGTGAAGTATGTATAGAGATAATAAACCCACTTAGATATTTACCGAAAGTTTAGTTTCAGTCCAAACTTTATTTAAAACAGCAAGTGCCAGGCAGTCTGTTCTCATGAGATTTCCATTACTATCACTGAATAGTTCCAGGAGTTCTTGATCCTGTCCAGGAAATCCTGAAACAATTTCTTCTCACGGGACTGAAGCATCTCACATGTGTGTACAGTTCTTACTGTCTTTATACCTGGAAAAATTCTGAACTGCAGCTTTGTCACAGAAGTCTTCTGCCACTTTGAGAGAAAAGAGGAAAATGGAATGACACTGCAGAGATGTATTCTCTGGGACCTGATAATTTAACCATGATATAGAAAACCATGAATTACATTTCTTTATGGTTAATGATTAGATACATTTAAGAATTCGTTTCATCTTGTGAAAAAAATATTTCTTATTCATAGGTATGCCCTGAACGATTCGGATGAATAAAGTCATACCATAGGATTAGAAAACAAATTTTGAAATCAGTTTTGGTCATATAAGTCATGCAGTTCTAGTGGAGCTTTCTGCACTTTGAAGCATTTGAAAAAAGAATTATTAAGACATAGAAGTACGTGCATGTACATAATTTCTATGCTAGGCTCTATTCATTGTTTTAGCTAAAAGAGAATTTTCACATTTTTGTATTAGCAAACAGAGCTATGATATGAAGAGAGTTTTCAGTACTATGACCTAATAAATATAGGGGGAAATAATAATTTATTCTGCTGCAGTTGTCTGTACTTTCTTGAATCAGATGTATGTTGTTATTTGAACTATGAATAAAGATTAGGTGAATGTTCACTTGATGTGCATTGTTTCAGCCTTTCTTAATGAGCAGACTCATTTTCAGTGTGATTAATGATTTTTTTTCTTTTTAAGATTTTAACAGTAGGTAAGAAAAATACACAAAAGGTATCACTCTGCAAGAGTGCTGTGGCATGCTTTAATTCAACAGCTGTATACAGCACATGTTCAGACAACAACAACACGTTAATAAATCCCAAGAATTCCCTTCTCCCAATGTCTTTGCTGACTGTTTGACTGACAAAGTTCTGTTTTTATTAGTTAGGACAGGTCAGGCTTTCGTTTTTCATTTTCTGGGGAAATATCAGACTGTTATTTTAAGGTGAATCGCTCAGTTCAAGTGTCAAAACTGCCTTAAGCTCTCAAGACAGTTAATGCAGGGCAGCTTTTTCAGTCAAGCAGTTTCACACTTTCTCTGATAGTATTAATATATTGATTATGAAGAAAGCAGAAGAGAGTGCATGGGATGTACAGGAATGCTCCTGAGGTTTCAGTCCAGAAATCCCAGAACAGAAGTGTGAACATGCTGCTCCCCTGGGTTTCAAAAAACATTGTCAGAGAGACAAGTGAGTTATTTTGCCTTTCTCCTTCTCTCATAACTTGTATAATTCCTCTGAAAATGCTTAAACATCTAGTCACTACAGTGCAGGTTGGCATAATTGAGAAGTCACAAAGCTTGTGATGTTTCTGCCCTGGCTTCACTTCCCTCTCCTGATGCACATGTGTATAAGCTCACCCAAAGAGCTGAGCAAGAATGTGGAGATGGAGAATAAAAAACCCAACTTATCTAATTGTGGCTTTCTGAAAGCCCTTCTCTCCAAACATAGAAGCATAGTTTATGCTTGAAATAAAAAAAAATGTGAATTACAAAAAGCTACTCCAGGACAGCTCAAAAAACCGATATTGCCATTGTATATGACAATGGGTGGATGTCCAGTGTGAATCAAAGTTGGAAACTTCTTTTTTGAGGTCTGATGAGTTCCTGTCCTCAGTAGCACTGATTAGTTGAAATAATTTTGTGTCAGTATATTTCAATTTTGTGTCAGTATGTTTCTATTCAGCCTCATTATTGCTTTACTTCACTTTTTTAATACTTAATAGATTTATAGTGTTTTCCTATTAAAATAATTAATAATAAAACAATTGATACAACATGACACCTTGCCACATTCTGATGTTAGTTTTCCACAACTTAAAAAATTGTACTGTCACCTGTCCTTTCACATGTTGAATAGCTGAGCTATTTTTTAACGCATTGAAGCAACATTTCTCACCATGGAATCACTTCATAGAATCTTTTAATGAAATTTATCATTGGCTTTTTTAAAGTCTTTGCGATTTAAATAAACCTTTTTTCCCACTAACATTCATTATTTCCATAAGCCTATTTTTAATAGGTTAGAGTTAGATGGTTCTCTTTTAAAGAAACAAAAAGTATTGTTTTATATCTGAAGTACCACCAACCTCTAAAAAGTTTACTAATTTTGTTTTTAAAGATCAGTTTTATTTCTGTCCTAATTTTATGCAGTTCTCTAAATCTCTGCCTTTTCAAAACACACATATAATGCTTACTAACCTGGATCTTCAGCAAGTAGTTTAAAATATTATATTCACCATAAAAAATAGCATTATGGTTTATTTATTGGTCAAAAGAAATAAGAATGACAAGCAGTCTAAGAATAACAATTTGAAAAACATTTTAGGAACATGACACTGCTCTGTTTCACTGGTGAGTGGAGATAGATTTCCTTTCACTGAGTCCTTAATGGCTCATATGTGACTGAATTATTTCAGAAGTTCACTAAAATGTTAATTATGTTTAAAATAAATCTCTAGCTGCCTCCTGAATGTTAAAGGTCTTTCAAAGTAATAACAGTCGTATCTTCTTGGGGAAATACAGTCAAAGCCAGAAATAATAAAAATACTACACAAACCCTGTGAATACTCAAAATTACTCACTCATCTTCAAAAAATGTTTCTAAACATGAAAATCCACTGTTATAAAGCTCTTGGCAAATTCACTAAAAATTTATGCCAGAGCTAAAATGAACTAGTATCTGTACTATGCTGAAATGATCCCATTAGTCATCTTTGCCAATTTTTCCTACTCTAGGACAAGTTAACAGCAGTGTGACAAAGCTTACACAAAAGTGTCTGTCTTTTTGTGGTCTATGCAACAAAAAGAAGTTCCCTCAGTAGCATATACTGAAGGTATAAAGTAATATCCAGCCAAGTGGGCCAGATGTAGGGAGTCAGCATGAGTTTTCCTCCTATAGCCCGTCCAGGTCAGCATTCATGACTAGCTCCCATCTCTAGTCAAAAGGCCTGTTAGAGATCAGAACAGAACTTTCGCTCCATAAATAAGGGCTGCAAGAGGCAGGAGCTACAACTTCTGCATTATTTTCTTCAAGGACTCCTGAGGCAGAGCCACAGCATCTATTGCATCCTGTAATCTCTCAACAGAGGGAATATATGAAGTGGCAGCCCATAGTTGTGTACCAGTGGCATGTTCAGAAACTGAATCATCCTGATTCTATTATTCTACTATCTGATATTCTGAGCTACTTCACTCTGAATAGCCCCATATGATGGAAACTCATTAACTGTCATCCCTATGTTGAGTGCCATTACAAGTACCTAATCTTCCCTCTGATATTTATGTCAGATTTCACATAAGGTTTGCCCCATTTAAAAGAAGAAAACACCCAAATAAATCAATAGGGGTCAAAGAATTAATAATTTGGAGTGGAAAGGTAATATGCTGCACCAGGGCTTTTTGTAGAGCTCAGACTGTGGTATGCCTGAGAGCAGAAAAATCCCATTCTTGCATGACCAAGGAAAATGTAATCAGCAGCAGCACTGGAAAAATATCTTGCCTAATTACATATTTACACAATAGAGAGAAATGGCACTGGAGTTGTTCCAGGATTTTAGTTACATAATACATGTTTAACAAAACTGTCTAATTATAACTGCACATATTTACTCAAGAGATAGAAAAGGCTTCAAAGGAGATTTTCCAACCTCCAGGAAAGACTCTTCTCTTTTTTTAAAAACAAGTTTAATCATTTACTATTACCCAACAATCTATGACCTTACAGCTTATAAATATATGAACTGCATATTATTTAATATTTAATAGAATATACTAATGTTCTTCAAGTCTTTTAAGTATCTGGTTTCAACCAATAATATCTTGGAGCTCAAAGTTGAGGGTGACATTCCTTATAGAACAGACAAAGATAGACCACAAAAACAAACACGAGTGCCTCAAAAGTTTTCTTTCTCACAGGCTAACTGCAGAATGCAGCATTACCTCCTGAAGCATTGAAATACCTGCCTATGTTAATATACAGAGATTTGATGGCTTCTTGACCAACAGAGGTTGTTGTAATAGGGGGTGTCCAATGTGAAAACAAACATAAGCTGTTAACACTGGGGAAGAGATAAATAGGAAAAGTCCATCTTGATGAAAAGAAAAAAACCCAACAAATTGTGTTATTTAAGCTTCCCTCCAGAGTATGGACAAAAAGGCAAAATCCTGAAATGTATTGACTTTCCAACATATTTTGTTTTGGAAATATGGAAATAACTTTAGAGGATTGGTTTCTGGAACATTTTGTTTTACTTGAAGCTAAATATAATCTTTCCTAATCTTTCCTTCCATCCATCTAACAGGCCTTCTGTCCTCAACACCCCCCACTCCACCACCCCCTCCCCAAACCAGACACCCCATGACATGGTGCAAAGGGCCATCAGGCTCTCTCTGTAACCTAGACTTCTGCTCCCTTTGCTCCTGTCACAGCACACAAGCAAGTCATTGACCTCCTACCCAGTCCTCCTTGACAAGCTGCAGTGTATTGGGACCTCATCCCCCACTGCCTCTTCCCCACCTGCCCTTTCTCTCCAGTGACACCTCCTGGGCTCAGCCAGCAGGATGCAGAAGGTGCAGTGCCCTCCTTGGTGTTGGCATGTTGGGAAAACCACCCCAGCTATGAGGACTGGACACCTCCATCACAGGAGGAAAGTGGGGTGCCAGCTTCACATAAGACAGAGGTTTCATCACCACCTGGGGAGCCATGAGGCAGTGAGGAGAACCAGACATCACACCCTTTGGCCAGCTTTACCTGCTTGATTCCCACTGTAAAGTTCACGAGGACCAACAAATCTCCCCAGAATGTCTCATTTCCGCAGAACCAGTATTTTCTGATGTGGGAACTGTTGTATCAATGATTCCTCTTTCTTTCAACAACATCTAAGATGAATATAATGTGGTTTTGTAGCAGTATCACATCCTCAGCACATCAAGCATGGAGAGAAAGCTGCACCACTGACTCATCAGACACAATGCAAAATATCTCAGCACAGCAGGGCTTTAGAAGAAGCTCAGGGAACAAGTGACTCTACTGTTAGTACTTTCTGTCATGACAGAACCCCAGCTGACGAGCAACTCATTTTGTTAGTATAAAAACAGTCTGTAGTCACCAGGACTTCCACATAAGTGACAGGGCTAGATGTTACATCAAAATTCTTCTCCCTGAATGTCTACAATAAAGGAGTGTCTTCAAAGACAGTAATAATGACAGAAGTACCCAGGCCTGTGATGACACATCCTGCATAAATCACCCCTGATCAGAGATAAGCTATATTTAAGACAGAAGAAAATTCCCTTTTGCAGAAGTCATTAACAAGTCCAGTTCTTGTTTTAATAGATGCATCTCCCTCCCACTTATCTTTACTTTTTGCACTCCTTTTAAATATGTTAAATATCCAAATATATTATCAGGCAGAGAAGTATATTACATGAATGCCAATTTTTAATCTGTCACAAATGCATTATGTATAATAGCTTCTTCTAAATATTTCATAATCATCTTCATTTAATAATTGATTTGAGTCTAATTTGTAATGCTCATTACTCACATGAATTGAAAATGTTTTTCATCTCACACTATAGTTCCAGCACAAGCAAAGACCGGAGCTGCAATTGCTGCTCACTTGTTAATCAAGAGCTGGAGCTTGGAGAGCAACACAGGTGCAGGATAAAAAGCACATCCCTTCCCTGGGAATGCTCAAGGACAGAAATTCCTTCTACTGAGTGGTGCTCTGACGTATGCTGAGTGCATGTCAGCAAAGTGAAGTGCATGTCTCTTGCTATCTGTTCAACTGTGCTGTCACTGCCAGATCAAACATGTCTTTCGTTGTGTTGACATGCGTGACAAATTGCAGAAAAGCTCTGACTACTAATACTTCTGTCCTGCATTCCAGTTTTCACTGGTGGTAAAATGTATTTAAGCTTCATGAAAGGGTTACACTCATGAATACTTGGTAGATGTGCAGTGTTTTGCTATGTACAATCAGATGATCTGTCATGGAATAACCCTGCTCGTATTTTAGAGTCCTGAAAGTGATGCTTTTCATATTCAATCTATTCTAATATTTACTACTTCAGAAGCCAAAAGCCTTTTTTTCTTACATTACATTGGAGAAGAGAAGGCTTTGGGGAGACCTTATTGTGGCCTTCCAGTATCTTAAGGGGGCCTACAAGAAAAATGGGGAGGGACTTTTTAGGTTGTTGGTCAGTGAAAGGACTACAAGGAATGGATTAAAACTAGAGATAGGTAATTCAGATTAGACATTAGGAAGAATTTCTTCACCATGAGGGTGGTGAGACACTGGAACGGGTTGTCCAGAGAGGTGGTGGAAGCCCCATCCTTAGAAGTTTTTAAGCCCAGGCTGGATGGGGCTCTGAGCAACCTGATCTAGTGGAAGGTGTCCCTGCCATTGGCAGGGGAGTTGGAACTTATCTTTAAGGTCCCTTCCAACCCTGACAATTCTATGATTCTATGATTCTAATATTATGACATGTCAACAAACTATTAGTACCTGTGAGGGTCTGTGGGCTGAGATGTAGTCGACTATAGTCAATTTTTATTGCAACAAGGTGCTTCTGTAGCACAAAATACACCATGGTGTTTGGACCATCAAAGAGGTGTATTTGGACACAACAGCTAAATTATCCAGGGGTTATCAGACAGGCAAACCCAGGAAAATCAGCAATTAGTCATATAACAAGCAAATATCCGTGGAATCATTTTAATTTGTAGAAACTATGAAACAAAAAAATGTAGGAAACACATTTTAACAGCTGTGAAGTCATGCTCTTACAGGAGAAGTGTGGATCTTTCCAACTCTTAGGATATGTCAACAGAAGTCCTACAATCTACATTATTCCAGCTGTAACAGGTCACAATAAGCACAAAAGAAAACCCGAAATGAGGTGACATTGTAAGATTACCTTCTTCCTCCTCCTGTTCTCTGTACTGACACAGGGCCAAAGTCCTTCTGAATAAACTTGAGATAGAACCCATACATGTAGAGTATGTGCATAAAACAATTTTCAGAATGGGACAGTATTCATGTTTTTTTCCAGGACAAAAAAAATTAATAATTAAGAACAACAGTGCTTGACCCCAGCATTACTGGCGGTACTTGTATTTTTTAAGAGTCTGAGACATGTTCCTCTACCAGGAATTTCCTTTTTCTGTGCTGATTACCTGCTTTCATTTGCCCTTAGTAACTGTGTGGCAACTGTGTTCATTACATATAAAACACCAAGAAAATTCTTGCTGTACTTTAGACTGTCTGAAGTGTAATCAGCATTGGTCTGAGCTAGGAGTGTGACCAGCTCATGACTCCTCTGTCATCAGCCCTGACCTGGGCACCTCCATTAGGTGTTCACTGGGATTTATATGCCAAAGATGATAGAGATGTTTCATGGGATTTCCAAAATGCCTTGGCTCTAAAGGTCTTGTGACAATCCATGTCTTTTGTTTAAGCACATTCTTGACCTGGGTTTTGTGTTTGGGTTGCTAATGTAAAACTTAGAAAGTGAACAATCTCCAATGCTGAATATGCATAGATGAATCCCACTGTTTCTGTGTGCAGCACATAGCACTTCCAGATGGCTGTGATGCATACTTAATGTTTATTATGTTTCTAAAATAATTTGATTGAGTTTAACAAATTATTACTGAATGTCTAAAAAGAGGAAACAAACAAACACACAACCAAAATGTTTCAAAAAAACAAGTAATTGCATGTAATTGCAGTTCAGGAATATTTGTTTTCACTGATGGTAAAAAAAAAAATTTTGTTGTGCGCTCTCCAACAAGTATTTTGGAAAGCAGCACCCAGAACAAGGTGTTCCTACTCAATGATTCAACTCTTGGCAAAAAGTGAATAGGCAGCAGGAAGTCTTTTAAAATAGAGGAGGCAAACAAGGTTCACCAGCCTGCCAGAATGCACACACTCAAACCAGTTTCCTAAAGCTGATCATTTCCCAGTAAGATTGTCTTTATTTATTTTAGAGATCTGCATGTTGATATATAGTAAAAGATCTACAAAACACATAAGTGGTCTATTCAGAACATTATCTGTTTATGCCTAGGTGTTATGGCATGTTGTTGACCTCAGAGACAGGCAGTAGTTATCAACCTTGAGTGGAAGAAGGTCTCAGCTTTTTTTCATTCCTGGATGCAGTACCATACCTTCATATAGAAGTTGCTCCATTGAAGGTATACTTGTAGGAGGTGGTGCACATATTAGATTAAATTACTTAGGAGCTTGAACTTCCGTGCAACTCAGTAGGATTTACATTCTCACCACTTATCACACAAGTTAGTCAGGCATCTGTGTAACTCCTGTGAACTTCAGTAAAATGGAAGTCTTTTTCCAGACATGGATCTGAAGTCTTGCAGCATCTACAAATCTGTGTTTAAGTGTCTAAGTCACCCAAGAAAAAAGTATATTTAAGACTTAAATACTTTTAGTCCTTCTGATCTCCATCTCCAAATGTTGTGCTAGCCTGTGAAACTACAGAAAGTCTGCTGAAATAAGTGGACAAAACAATTTGCTTTGAAATGTAACATGAAGTAAAATTCAGCTTATTTAAGGCTCACCAAAACAATCCTCACATAATCATAAAAATGTAATTCAGATATTTATTTTTCACCTCTTAAATTGAACTTGATTATTTGAGGTGTTTTTCCCCTTCTCAGGTATGAAGGGAAAAAGGCTATCCATGAGGCTGACAGCTTTCCCATTAGACTTGCAGGATCTTAGTAAATGGTAGAATGCTCAAGGATCAAATCAGTACACCTCATTTTTGTGATTATAAGATGGAAAAGCTGGTTTTGTAGCTCTCCTGGTGATACCTCTCCTGTGACCTCTGAATTCAAAGACAGTCTATCCAATGTCTTTGATTCATAATCTTGAGTATTTGCAGAAAGCCAGTGTCAGAATTTCCTCAATGGTAAAGTAGGTATCACCGGGTAACCTAGGTATCACCAGATTTAAGGCCTTAGAAAGAAATCCTTTGGAAAGAATCATAGTGAAGTATAGATAAAGATAGGCAGGGTAAGAGTGCTGAGGCAGCAAATAAGGTATGTAGTCTGGAATAATAGGCTGTGTCAGAAGACACCTTTGAGAAGCTCACAGTCAGCACAGGTTAGAGAAGCCTTCAGAAACTTATCAAACAGCATTTCACACAGACAGGACAAAAAGCGAGGTATAGGAGGTGATTTAAAGCTGGTCCCTGTAAGCTGTGCTATACATTCAAGAGCTGTCAATCTCAGCCTTTCTGTTTAGCTAAGGTCATTAATTATTTGTTCTTAATTTCACCTCCACACATGAATGTTTTTATAAGTTCCAACACTCAGAAAAGATTTATTTGTATTTCTCCCTGTAGCAAATACTTTATTACTGCTAATTCTATGTATAGGCGGAAAATATTACATTATATTGATTCCACAAGCTGTGTTTTCCTTCCTGCTAGATAGCCCTCAGGACTCTACAAACACGGTTGCAAAAGTTGAAACACTTTTGCTCCCCAGTATGAGACTGTCAAACTACACAGATGCTCCTCATAGCTATACAGCAGAAGACAAATTTTCCCAACTCTTCAGTCATCCTGGATATATCCGCTGCATTAAAAAAAAAAGATCTGAAAGTGAAAGAAAATGAAGGTGAAAAAATAAGATGAAAGGCAGGTAGGTTCTTAATAGATTCAGAAGCAAAATTCTCTCTTTCTCAAGAATTGTCAGTGAACCAAATACAAGTGGAAGGCTCAGTGGTAGAGCAGTTTACCCATTTGTTCAGCTCTCACCTAGGGATTTAGATCCCTGCAAGTCCAAAAAGTATTGCAATACATTTTAAGGTGTACTGAAAAGGGCTTTCATTCTGAGTCATTATTTACACCAAAACAAAATAAAACAAAAAGTGTAATTAGAATTTCCCATTGGTCAATTATTTCATATACATCCCATTGCATGAGGATTTCCTTCACATCACTCTTCTGTCTCTTAATAACTTGCAATTTGGCAAGGTCTTTCAGTGTGAAAATTGTCATGAATGTTTAAATTCCATATTTCACCAGTATTTTGGAGAATAAGTCAATGTCTGAAGAAAGGATCTCTACTTAGCACATGTTAAAAATTAAGCCTGTGCTATAGTGCACATAGTGCTGCATTGATCCCATGCCTCTGTCCTAAAGCCATTGGGAAGTAAGCACTCACATCACTTGAGTTTCTCAAATATGTTATATAAGAAGTCTGATTTATTGTCTCTCAAAGTATTCTGCTTGATGTTTTCATCTTTTCTTATTCTCTCCAATCTTACATAGAATCAAAAGCTCATGATTTATTCCATGTACTATGAAAGCTACACTATTTCCTCCCATGATCTACATATAATCCAGAACATCTGACTTGTATTTAGGGTGTGGAGTTTGGGGGTTTTTTTTATCACCTCCAGGTGGTTTCAGGGTATCCATCTTCTAATTTGTGATGTTTTTTCTCCACAGTATTTTACACAAATGTATGTCATGTTCTAGCATTGTACCATTCTGACCTCTTTAAGCCTCCTTACAGTTTAACTTTCATCTATTTGCTGTTACTCTTATTTTGATGTAACTGACAAACTCAATCAATGTCAAACGTAACCACTCTTTAAATAATCACAAGAGCTTAAATACTAAGGTTCATAATACTATTCACTGCATTAACCTCAGCTCTCTGTCTGTCAAAGACTTTCTAATCTACTGTGTGATACTGGATGTTTTGATTCCATCATAAATCAATAATGAAGCACTACAGCACATGCATTATGGAATTTGACATGTAAAGAAATAACTTTTCAGGGTTTTTTTGTTGTTGTTTGGGGTCTTTTTATCTTATATTTATCTATCAGAAGATGTCAGATTTATTTGTCATGCAATAAAAGCATGTTTTTTGCAATTTCAGAATCATAGTTTTATTATAAACATTCATATAAGACCCATTTCAGGCCTTAACAAAATCAGTACACTATCTGACTAAACAGGATCGATATTAATATTATATTGGTGGGTTTTCATATGCTCAAACCCTTATGGGCTAAACCTTGGACGTGTCCCTGCTGAATACTATATGGAAATACCTATGCCATTTTTTCAATCCAGTTCAACAACCGAAAGTAGGTACTTGAGCACAGTTCTCGAGTTCATATAATTCAGACAACAAGCAGTAAATATGAGGGCACAGTCAGCATCATTGAATTGTAAAATGGTTTGGGTTGGAAGGGACCTTCAGAGATCATCTAGCCCAACCCCGTTGCCCTAGACAGGGATACCTGGCAATAGATCATGTTGCTTAAAGCCCCAACATGACTTTTAACACTTCCAGGCATGGGGCACCCAGAACTTCTCTGGGCAAGCTCTTCCAGTGTGTCATCATTACCCTTATGATAAAAATTTCTTCTGTATATCTAATCTAAATCTAAGCTCTTTCAGTTTAAAACCATTGGCCTTTGTCCTGTCACTACAGACCTTGGTAAAATGTCTCTCTCCATGCCCTCTTTATATATTGAAAGGCTGCAATATATATTGAAATTGCAATAAGGTCTCCGCAGGACCTTTTCTTACCAGCCTGCAAAACACCAATTCTCTCAACCTGTCTTCATGGGAGAGATGTTTCTCTCTGGACATGTTCTAACAGGTCTATGTCTTTTCTGTAATGGGGACCCCAGATATGCATGCAGTGTTCCAGGACAGAGCACTTAAGAGAGCAGAGTAGACAGGAAGAATCACTTCCTTTGACCTGCTGGCCACACTTCTTTTGATGCAGCCCAGGATAGCCTGGGCTTTCTGGGCTGTGAGCACACATTGCCACCTCATGTTCAGTATTACATCCACCAGTATTCTCAAGTACTTCTCTACAGGGCTGCTCTCAATCAAATCATCACCCAATTTGTACTGATATTAGGGAATGCCTCGACCCAGGTGCAGGACCTTGCACTTGGTCTTCTTATATGCAGTCATGCATTCATTTCCATAAGATCTCTGTTCATTACCTTTGACAAGTATTCATGACCCTGTTTTACTTTGTACTGAGTTGTACTAGAAGCACTCCCCTAATCAGGCACTGCATTTCATCTGAGGAGCAGTAATATCACAGCTGGGTCTAAAATGCCTGTGCTTTTAGCTCAAGTGGAGCATCAAGGAGGATGTTTCTTATACACAAGTCATTTGAAAAGAGCTAGTACAGCTACCTCTGCTTGACAAGGCACAATGCTAAATGACCATACTTATTGCAATCAGCACTTCCATGGATTCCCATCTTCTGTAATTAGCCACGTGTGTATTGTAGTTCCCACAGAAAAAAAATGATACCTTTTGAGAGTGAAGGGGGAAGCAGAGGAATAAGGCGGCAGATTCAAAAATCTGTCCATATTTCAGTACTTTTCGCAGAGAAAATTAGAAAATTCCCTTTGGACTAAGAAACTTACTCAGAAGGTGCTACTGTTAACAAATTCTTAGTTTTGCAAAAGTCAGAATGCTCATACAATGAAAAGAGCAGAAGTGGACTTTATTTAAAATATCTTTTATATACTTTCAAAGCACAAGCTCAGACAAGGACATCTCAGCTTAGGTCAAATAGTGGTCCCCTAACAGTAAAGCTGACAGTGTCAGCAGGACCCAGGACCCTCTTCTTCTTAGATATCTGCATCATCTTACATACTCAACCATGACTCTCCTGGTCTTTGAGGCAGCTGACAAGCACATTAATCCTTCAAGATGAACTTTCCATACGATTTCTAAAATAACACAACCACGATTGCCATTTGTTCCTGAGCTCCATCATTTCTGTTCCCTCCTAACCCTGGGAGTCCTTCTGCCTTCAAGTCTGCCATAAACATTTATTTTTTTCTATTTAGGCTACAATAATTTCCCTTTAACATTCACAGAGTTCTGTCATCTCATTCAATTCTCTATCCCTGCCAAATACTTGGCAAATATTGAGGTAAATAATGAACTAACACAATGTTGCTATTAAAAGTTATTTACTGGTTTTGTTAGCTTTAAAAGTGCTGTCAGATCATTACATGTTTTTAAATGCTTTGCATTTCTCTGTTTAAACCATACAATTAAATTTGTATCTGGTAAAATCAGTTAATTTCAGTACAATCATACTTGGAGGAAGATTGAACCATGATGTTCATTTTTACCCACTTGAGATTTCTCGTTTCCTTAATCAAAATTCCTTATTGAACATAAAATTATAAAACATTTTTATTTTTACAATTCTTCATTGAATGAACAATGTCCTTGTTAGGGGAACTTTCACTTTGCTCTTCTTTCTCATGTAAGTGAGCAATTCCTCATTCAGCATTTCTTAAGCAGTGTGGGAGAAATTGTATTTGCTATCATAAAGCTCACAGTCTGGGGCACAGCATTGCCACAGAAAGGGTGCCAGAAAGAGGAGTGAAAAGATCTACCTTCTCTTGTTGTCCAGGATATCAGAGGGCCTGAGGTGTTAACTTTATTGCCTCTCATACATATCACAGCTCCTAGGGATGGACCTGAAATGGTGGTTTGGAAGTTAGAACACTAATGAATTGAGTCTCTGAGCTCTGCCAGTCTTATGTAATTGACTTCTCTGCAGCCTGACTCATTATCATCATATCAGTTCTACCTTACACAATATCTGCCACTCTTCACATGAACTAATTACTTACACTGTAATTGCTTAGAACAAAATAATTGTGAGAACTTGGTATTTTGACGCTGTAAGGTAAAAGTCAGATACAGCAAGATCTGAAGTGCAATAGGATTTTTTACAGCATCTGCATTGTTTTCAGCCCACAGAGTACAGGAGATGAATGCAAGGGGGGGGCGGGGGTGCACAGTGCAATGTGCCCTCTGCTCATCTTGTAAGTGAAAGCAACCTCTCCCCATGGAGAGGGAGGCAGAAAGCCACACTGCCACTTCCACTGACAACAGGAAAATGGGGGACATAGGGCAATGTGGAAAAGTTTGAACAATTTTCCTTATCTTTTCTAAAATGCACACTGTGGCAAAGTCTATCTCAAATTCCCTAACAAAGGCTATCAAAATGAAGAGATAGAGTCCTTTAAAAAAATGCTGCAGTTATCATCTCTCTCTGTACCATACTGATGTCTAGTGGAAGGTGGCAATATTTGACTGGACCAATTTAGAGGCCAAAGAAAGAGGAACAACAAAGAATGAGGAACAGTAAGAGCAATAACATTTACCACACAAACTCCAAAGCATTTCTTATATCTGCTTCACACTTGAGCGAGTTCCCCTGTGTCCTGGATTTGGTTCAGGTTAATTATCAGCAGCAGCAGCTGATAGCTCAAGCATTTGGAAGGGGCTGCAGCTGGGAGGGGCCACAGCTGGGATAAACAACTGAACCAGCCAATGGGATATTTGATACCATACTGAGTCTACCTCTATATAAGAGAAGGGTTGGCCAAGCATTGGTATGATGGTTTTCATCTTGTTTCTGTGTGTCTGGAACAAGGGAAGTTGATGTCTTTGGCACAAGTAGAGCTTTTATGGCTTCTGTTACTTACTCTGTGTAACATTATCACCTTGACATCTGCTGGAGGGACAACAAAACAAAGCATCAGCAATCCAGAATGTTCCTGGAATGTGTAAATGACAACTTCCTCCTCCAAAGGGTAGAGGAACCAACAAGAAAAGGGGCTATGCTGGACCTTGCTCTGACCAACAGAGAAGGGCTGGTAACTGATGTGAAACTCAAGGACAATCTTGGCTGCAGTGACCATAAAGCAATAGAATTTAAGATCCTCAGGGAAACTGGAAGAATGTATTCCAAGATTACGATCCTGGACTTTAGGTGTGCAGACTTTGATCGCTTCATGGATCCGCTGGGCAAAGTGCTGTGGGACAAAGCCCTAGAGGGTAGGGGTGCCCAGAACAGCTGGTCAATATTCAAGGATCACCTTCTCTGTGTCCAGGAGCAAACTATACCAACAAAGAGGAAGGCAGGAAAGAATGCTAGGAGACCTGCCTGGATGAACAAGAAACTCCAAACAAGAAGCTCCTGGACATGCGGTCACACAAAAGAAACTACAAGGAGTGGAAAGAAGGACAGCTAGAATGGGGCACATACAAGGAAACTGCCTGAGCAGCAAGAGACCTGGTTAGAAAAGCTAAAGCTCAGTTAGAATTAAATCTATCCAGGGAGATCAAGAGAAATTCCAAAAATTTCTATAGGTATATTAATGTCAAGAAAAAGACTAGGGAAGGTGTAGGCCCCCTCAGAAATGAAATGGGAGAACTGGTGACAAGTGATACTGAGAAGGCTGAGGTTCTCAATGATGACTTTTCCTCAGTCTTCACTGTCAAGGGCTCCAGACACACCCCCAAAGTCACAGAAGATAATGGCAGGAGTTGGATGAAAGAACTGCCCATTGCAAGTAAAGATCAGGTTTGTGACCGTCTGATGAACCTGAAAGTGCACAAGTCCATGGGACCCAACAGGATACACCCACACATACTGAGGAAACTGGCAGATGAGGTTGCTAAACCACTAGCTATTATATTCCAAAAGTCATGGCAGTCCAGTGAAGTCCCCACTGACTGGAAAAAGGGAAATATAACCCCCATATTAAAAAAAGGAAAGGCAGATGAACCTGGGCACTATAGGCCTATCAGTGTCACTTCTGTGCCTGGTAAGATTATGGAGCAGATCCTCCTGGAGGCACTACTGAGGCAGAAGAATAACGATGAGGTGACTAGCTACAACCAACATGGCTTCTCCAAGGGCAAATCATGCCTCACTAACCTAGTGGCATTCTATGAGAAGGTCACAACATCAATAGATAGGTGAAGAGCAACCAATGTCATTTACCTGGACCTAAGCAAAGACTTTGACACTGTCCTGCATGACATTCTGGTCTCCAGGCTGGTGAAATATTGGTTCGATGGATGGACAATTCAGTGGGTAAAGAACTGGCTTGATGGCAGCTCCCAAAGAGTGGTTGTCAATGGGTCTGTATCCAAATGGAGTCCCTCAAGGATCAGTACCAGGACTAGTCCTGTTAAACATCTTTGTCAGTGACATGAACAGTGGCATTGAGTGCACCCTCAGCAAGTTTGCTGACAATACCAAGCTGCGTGGGGCAGCTGACACGCTGGAGGGAAGGGATGCCATCCAGAGGGACCTTCACAGTCTGGAAAGGTGGGCCCATGCCAACCTCATGAAATTCAACAAGGCCAAACGCAAGGTCCTCCATCTGGGTTGGGGCAATCCCAAGCACCAATATAGGCTGGGCAGTGACTGGCTTGAGAGCAGCCCTGAAGAAAAGGATTTGGGAGTACTGGTGGATGAGAAGCTCAACATGAGCCATCAGTGTGCTCTTGCAGCCCAGGCCAATCATATCCTGGGCTTCATCAAGGGAAGTGTGGCCAGCAGGTCGAGGGAGGTGATTCTCCCCCTCTACTCCATTCTTGTGAGACCTCACCTGGAGTACTGCATCCAGATCTGGGGCCCCTATTACAAGAAGGATATGAATATGCTGGAACATGTCCAGAGAAGGGCCACGAGGATGATCAGAGGGCTGGAGCACCTCTCCTATGAGGACAGACTGAAAGAGTTGGTCTTGTTCAGTCTGGAAAAGAGAAGGCTCCACAGAGACCTCACTGTGGCCTTCCAGTATCTGAAGGGGGCCTACAAGAAAGCCAGGGAGGGACTTTTAAGGCTGTTGGTCAGTGATAGGACTAGGGGGAATGGATTAAAACTAGAGATAGGTCGATTCAGTTTAGATGTTAGGAAAAATTTCTTCACCATGAGGGTGGTGAAACACTGGAACGGGTTGCCCAGAGAGGTGGTGGAAGCTCCATCCTTGGAAGTTTTTAAGCCCAGGCTGGATGGGGCTCTGAGCAACCTGCTCTAGTGGGAGGTGTCCCTGCCATTGGCAGAGGAGTTGGAACTAGATGATCTTTAAGATCCCTTCCAGCCCTGATAATTCTATGATTCTATGATTAGTACTGCTGTTTTTTTCTCGCTTTGTTGTTTTATTAAACTGTCCTT
Organism: Todiramphus chloris collaris; assembly: GCA_025345505.1. Taxonomy (NCBI): domain Eukaryota; kingdom Metazoa; phylum Chordata; class Aves; order Coraciiformes; family Alcedinidae; genus Todiramphus; species Todiramphus chloris. The sequence continues at coordinate 17,670,928 of JANVCC010000020.1, read as the reverse complement.
ACCCCAACTCCTGGGTTCTCAACTTTTTTTTTCTTCCTCCTTATTCTCTGTCCCATGGTGGGGGGGAGAAGCAGCAATGGATGAGACATTGTGTGGTGTTTACCTTTTAACAAAGTTTAAACCATGATACCATATGAATAGTAATAGATATTACAGGCAAAGACAGTTGTGTGGTCTTGAAAAGACGTGCTTGGCCAAGTACCAGGGTGTTGTTAATCCTCACATGTAGTTCCCATCTAGTCCCATGTGAGATCTTGGAGTGTTCTGCCAAAGCTACTCCTCACCCTAGAGCACCACGGGGATACAGGACAAGATCACTTTTTTCTTTCCTGAAGATATGTGCAAAAATCTCTGTTATATTTGTTATAATTGAAGTGAAACCCTTGATCTATTAGGTTAAGGAATGCCCAGTAATGATTAACCCCAGTTTATAGGGCTTAAGAGGAAGAGGGAGAGTAATGCAGTTATCATTTTCCACAGATAAAAACAAAGAAAAAATGTAGTTCTTTCATTTTAATTTTGGTGATTATTTAGGTTATGGAGCTACAAAGCAAGAGTTTGGAGTGACTGAGGTACAGGTTTCTAACATTCCTTTCTTTAAATAGCTCAGGAATACAAGATCTCAGGGCATTTGTCCCATCATTTCTATCTATGAACAGTTGTATTTTTACCACTAAAACCAGTCCCAGTTACAGGTTGGCATCTTTCATGATCAAAGAAAACTGGAAGAGATTCTTCTGTTTCTTTTGGGATGTGATTTTTGCCTGGTTGTGGATGACAGATGATACATATCTTTGACATTCTGGGCATTTGTTGAGTGATAAAGGGACTTCACTCAATTTTGAGCTTGAAAGGGCATGCAAAATGACTTGTCCAGTTTTTTGAATACTTACATCAATACTTAATTTAGTACGAAATTTTTTGATTCATTAGTTTTCTCCACTTGCCTATCACTTTTTAAGAATTTTGGAGAGTATGGGACAAGGGCCATTTGCTGTCTCTGTGTAAGATCATAGTAGTCCATTGCTGAAGAAATTCTTTGGAACTCGGTGAAACAGTTGTCTCCTAACTTACCACTGCCCACAAGAGACCAATCTGCATTTCCTTTGCCATTCTGGGGTTATTATGTGACTCACCAAGGTATCCTTCCATTAAAAAATGGGTCTTTGAATTGTGCAGTGAGCAAGTTAATCAGTCTACATGAGGACATCAAATATGGTTTGATCAACATGCCGTCTAGACATGATGGCATGCCATGGTGCATGAGAAATATCATATTCTACAGGAGATTTCTCAGAGATGATAAAGTATATCTCTTCTGCTGTGCAATTCATCAGTGGTGGTCGTGATAGAATTATCAGGGTTTGGGGTTCAATATTGATTTTCTATATATTTGTATACATTTCACTTTATTGTTATAATTTTAAGTAAAGCTGGTTTAGTTTTTCTAATCCATTAGTCTCTCTCCCTTATTCTCTTCCTTTTCCCTTTGGGAACATGTCTAAACTATCACTCAGCTAGTGGCCAGCCCAGTCTGCATTCTTGACAGATTTCTTGGCATCCAACATGGAGCACGACCCAAGCTCTGATGTATTGTCTGAGTAGTTGGAATTCTGGCTCACTCAGTTGAGAGACTTTATTGTGGTGTTTATCCCTGATCTATACTGTGATAAATTGGGCAGCAAATGCATCGATGTACTATGGGCATCACATAGTAGATTTGTTACAAAGAATACTTTTGGTTTTACATCAGGAAGTTATACTCCCCTTTGTGCTAATCTAACTCCATTAGATTCTGGGATTCCATTAGATTATGAAGATTTCAGATTTGGTTATTACAATCAAAATATAATATCTTTATCATTGTCATTGAATTCAGTGATTCTCCTGATTGTCTCTATTGTGTGGCATCAGATTAACCACTGATGTAGGTGTATGTGTCAGGCAGCCACTGCAGCTCCTAGAATGTGTGCAGCTTCATCATCAGACACTGTAGTTAACTATCCAGACTCCATGAGATTTTATGGCATGCATGACACACACTACACTTCATACCCTGTAAGCCTCTCTAACAAGCACTGCCACTGCTTCATCTCTGTCAATGAACACTGCAGTTATACTGACAGCCACTCTCACTCAATCTGCATGGGTACGAGTTGCCCCTGAGACAAACAAAACTGTCATAGCACCAATATAGCCTATTTGGCCCAGTGATGGGTGGGGGAGAGGGTCCTTCTCTGTCAGAACCATCAGAGAGTGAATCAGAACTAGATGTGAAAGTTGACACCCCTGGAAATGGGGAAAGAATCACATGAGCAGATGGGGTGGAAATCCGACCTTTGCTCTACAGGTACAAGTATGCCAGTTACAAGATAAAGAGAAGAGAGAGTTCTTCATGGAGAAGGAGGGCTGCTCCAGTCTACTGTGAGCAGTCCTTTGATCTGAGTAAATGAGTTTCAGATTCAAATATGAGTAGGGGCAATAAAGATGTAATGTATATAGTCCACAAAAGTCCTGTAAACCATGTGAATACTGTGAACTATTTAAATCCTATGAGCCATGCAAACCATGTGAACCTGGTAAACTACACAAACCCATCTGTCAATAGCAGGGTAGTCTCTGGGAATTAAAGGGGCCCTGCTTCCAGCTGGGTGAAGGAGAGGGACAACAATGTTTATTGGACTGTGTGGATTCAATGCCGTGGCAAGTTAGAACCACAAAATTACAGAGCCCTGGTAGACACTGGTGCATAGTGCACCCTATATCCATCAAATCATAAATGAAGATTCCATTACTATTTCTGAAGTGATGGAGGGATCTTAAGAGCTGACTGTAGTGGAGGCTGAAGTGAGCCTAAGTGGGAAAGGTGTTGTATAGTGACTGGTCCAGATGCCCTGTGAATCCTTGGCTAGACTTCCTCAGAAAAGGGTATTATAAGGACCTAAAAGGGTACTTGTTGGTCTTCAGTATAGCACCAGTAGAGACTGAGAACATTGTACAGCTGACTATCTTGCCTGAACTTTCAGAGGAGTCTGCCATTGCAGGGTGGAACAAGAGTTAAAAATCAAAATGTGCCAGTTGCTACTAAAGTGGTGCATCAATGACAGTATCATACCAGCCAAGACTCTGTAGTTCCTATCCAGAAGCTGATCCATCAACTAGAGGGCCAAAGAGTGGTTAACGAGCCTTGCTTACCCTTTGTTAAAGTCCTACAAGGCTGGTGTGAAAATCTAATGGGAAGGGAGATTAACAGTGAACTATCATGGCTGGAATGAAGCTACACCAGCAATGAGTGCTGCTGTGACAGATGCATTAGAACTCCAGTACAAACTGAAGTCAAAGGCAGATAAATGGTATGCCACAACTGATAATGTTAATGTGTGTTCCTTTATACTTATAGCACTTGAGTGTAGGCCACAGTTTGCTTTCACCTATAGAGATATCCCATGTAACTGGAATCAGGTGCCCCAGGGCTAGAAATACAGCCCTAACCCTTGACAGTTAGGAAGGTGATTCTAAGAGAAGGAAAAGCTGAATTGCGTTTCTTGAGTTACCTTGAGAAGAGTTCTCAGGTGTCCTAGAGTAGCAAACCTACAAATTAGTAAAATCACATCTCTTGTAATTTTTTTTCCTGTGTTCCAAGGCCATGAATTTTATCCTGTCAACCAGCTGTCTCTCAGATATATATGTTTTATTTTTATGCAATTATGCAGAGCATTGAATACAACTTGTTATTATGTATTTTTATTGGATAAGTAAATTGAAAGGCTATTCTCTAATGGAGTGTAGAAATATGGATAAGCATAAAAAGAAGCAACTGGAATAAATGAGAGATATATCTTGGGTATTGGAAAGGCAAGTTTGGGCTAAGCAGAGTAATAAGGAATGGAATTGAGCCAGAGGACAAAAATAAATAATTACTGATCAGTCTACAGGTAAGTAGCCTGTCTTCCAAAGAAGGTATTTGAGCCCAGTAGCAGAAAATGGAAAATGAGGAGGTATGCACCCCAAACATGTGATTATTTGTCAATAATAAAACAAAAGTTATATTCTCTTAGGCAGTTGCTAATATGTACCATGAACAAAGAGGAGTAATAAAGAAATGTTTTGAAGACCACAAATTTTGTGTGATGAGAAGGAAATCTGACATTTTAGCTTCACTGAGGAATGATGATGAGAGAAGATGTAGTCTGACTGGAAACAAGGGGACCTGAATAATAGAGTAACTAGAACTGGTAAGAAACATTCCTGGCCAAAATATTTCAAAGGTTTGACTAGCACAGTTCATTAAAATGTAAAAGTTTTCCACAGAAATTAAAAACTATGTTCTGACCTCTAGAACATCAATTGATTAAAAGGAGTTCTTTCTCCTAAGTATCTGAATTCATGCAGTACTAAAATACGCTTCTTCATATATTACAATAATCAGTATACTTTTACTAGGCTTACACTGAAGATTGAGACCATCTTTCCTTCACACTCTGTATTTCAGAAACTGTTCCTTAAAAATTCCCATTGTAAATATAAATGAACTTAACTGGTTATGCAGCAAAACTTATCTTTCATATGTTAGATACAGTTTGTATTTCTATAATGATTCTTTAGATGCTTCTCAGACATGGAGCAAAGATATGTTTTATGGAATAGCAAGTTTCCTGCTCTTAGATAGGCTGAATATGGGCAAAAGAAGCAATGAAGAAGCATTGCCACTAAAACTTACCTATAACTAGATCATTTTAAAGCTATATCTAAATCAGTCAAAAGCACAAAAAGCAGAAATCTCTTGCAGGAGGATTTTAAGGATAAGTCTCAGGTTTGTAAAATATATGCAGTATTTATTAAGTGGTAATGACTCATTTAAAATGTTTCTTAAGCATCCTTCCACTTGCTGTCACGTCAGTTAACTTCACAAAGGTTCCGTGATTAATTTTGAGTAATTTCTCCTAAAATATCTGTATTTTTGAGAACTTCATCAAACTGCTCATGAATTCAATCAATTCTGGTGGATTTTTTGTCTCTGATACGCTCTCTAAGTCGACAGAAGGTTTCTCATACCTCTTGGGACAGTGAATCATGGCCTGCAGAACTTCAAGGTGCCCTTAAAGTACAGGATGTAATGAAAGTCAGTGAAGAAAGCAAAATTTGTCAAGTCAGCCACACAATTTAAGCTTAGCTGGTAAGACTGTTTTAAGTTTAAGATTTCTCATGCTCCCATGTGACAGCTATTAGCACAGTATACAGCATTGTATGATTTCGGCTGCGGCTCACTCTAGAAACACTGTTTACCAATGCAATGATACACCTATTTCTCAACAAGAGTTGTAAAGCAGAGCATAGTCTACTTAATATTACCCAGTCTCACAACACGCATAAACCATCCCTATTCCCATTTTCTGCTTGTGAAAAGAAAACTGATCAATATTTCATGTAATTAAGAGTGAAAAAGCGTTCATCCTGACATTGGCTGAAATATCAGAAACCCTTGTGATCACTTGATATATGACTCAGATCCTGTACTGTCAGGAGGTTGATAGTGTGTGGAAATAAGCATCAAAACTTATGTCGATTTTGGAAGCTTAAGTCTGAATTTCCTGACTTTGATTGCTTTGAAGATAATTCTTAGCCTCTTGTAGTTATTATAAATATTTTGATATATATCTACATTTCCTGATTCCACCCTGAATGAAACCAGGAAATGCCAATAGTTAAAAGAAATAGCATTTGCTAATGGAGCAAATGGCTCACTTTTTTGTATGTGTTGGACAAGTCAAGTTTTGCATACTGCTCCAAAGAAAAAGTAAACTCTGAATATTCTGAGATTGTCTTTATTGAAATTTCTTCTTCACTGCGTGTTTCAGCTGTGAATGTTCTTCTCACAAACTCAAAACAACCTGTTGAAGTGATAACCCAGCAGTGAAGTTCAAAAGTGTATTATGTTTAGTAACTTATGACATTGGCATGCTAGGATCAGAGGATAAAAAGGGCTGTGTATTGGACTAGAGCCACAGGAAGGAAAAGTATCAATCTGGGAGTGTGTCCTTGTCAGAAAAAAATAATTTTGTAATATGTACACATGACATGCAATGCACACTTAAGGAAAATTCCAGATTTTCAATGAAACTTCTTTCAATTCAGGAAGAACCCTCAGTTTTTAACAATCTGTCAGAATTAATATTATATATGTGACATTAAATATTCATTGAGTTTGTAGAGATTTCATCTTCTTCTGCACTTATCAAGAATTATTCATAATATGCCAGTTTCTGTCATAATTCAGACACTTTAGCTCAAAAATGTAGGAAAAAAAAAAAAAACAAAACAAAAGAGAAAATGACAACTACAGTGATGGAATGGAGATAAGTAATGGTTTTAAAGAAACCTACTGTACATCCATAATTTTCCCTTTTAACACCTATCTTTAAGCTATACTTCAAGATGTTGACACATCTAGATGTGAAGTGCATAATTTATTGAATGTTGACTTTTTTTGCAAGATTTATTTTGTTGTTTTGCAAGTCAAGTATAATCTTGCAACTCTGTGTCTTGCTTGCTTGTAAAATAATTTTAAAATAAACCAAAAAAACCCACAAAAGCAACTTTGAGTTTACTGGACCAGTGATCAAAACACGATCGTTATATGCCACATCCAGTTTAAAGCATAAATATGAATGCCCAGTTTACCTAAAATCAAATCACTCATCCAGAAGGCACAACATCAAAGAGTTTTGATTTGATCTGACAAGGTAGCACAAGGCACTTGATATTAAACAAAGCAATGCAAACTTACTTTTCCTGTTGCATAACCTCTTTGCTTACTGATGAGTAGCTCTTCCTTATTTTATGAGGTGATAGAGCTAAAGAAAAGGAGACTAGATGGAAATTGAAAGTTACCTGTTTAATTAAGAGTCATCGTCTGTATTACATCAATGGAGAAAGATACGCAATTCTTATTTTCAGAATGCAGTCCTCATAAGGCTCTTCAAAACCAATGACTAGAAATGGTTTTATGTAAAGTGATGAAGAAATAAGTTGAGTGGACCTTGTGACTATGACAACACAGTAAATTAAGTGATGAAAGAGAGCTAATAGGCAACATCGTACTACATAAAAATTAGATTCAGAATTTGTTTGTAATATTGGGTGTACAATTCAAGCCAAATATCCAGGCACATAAATTTACTTTTTGAGGCTTGTTATTAGCAATGACAGGCATTGTATTTATAGACTGTAGTTCTATCATCTGAGGACTTTTTTTTAAAAAAAACAAGTGCATCAATAATAAAGAAAACCCCATCAATCATAGAGTCATTTCAGTTGGAAGACACTTTTAAGATCATCAAGTCCAACTGTTAACTTAGCACTGCCAGGTCACCCCTAAACCATGTCCCTAAGTACCACATCTATACTTTTTTTTAAATACCTTTGGGAATGGTGACTCTACCACTTCTCTGAGTAGCCTGTTCCACTGCTTAACAAGCCTTTCAGTAAAGAAGTTTTATGAATATCCACCTAAACCTCTCCTGGCACAATTTGAAGCTGTTTCCTCTTGTCCCATTGATTGTTAATTGGAAGAATAAACTGACCCTCACCTCACTAGGACCTCCTTTCAGGTAGTTATAGAGAGCAAAAAGGTATCACCTGAGCCTCCTTTTCTCTGGGTTAAAGAACCCCAGTTCCTTCAGCTGCTCCTCATAAGACTTGTTCTCTAGACCCTTCACCAGCTTCATTGCCCTTCTTTGGACACACTACAGCAACTCAATGCCCTTCTTGTAGTGAGGTGCTCAAAACAGAACACAGTATTTGAGGTGTGACCTCAGCAGAGCTGAGTACATGGGAACAATCACTTCCCTAGTCCTGCTGGCCACCCTGATACAGGCCAGGATGCTGTTGCCCTTCTTCACCGCCTGGGCACACTGCTGGCATACACTGAGCCAGCTGTTGAACAACACTTTCAGGTTCTTTTCCGTCCGGATTTCCAACCACTCTTCCCCAAGTCTGTAATGTTGTGGGGGGATGTTGAGACTGAAGTGCAGGACCCAGCACCTGGCCTTGTTGAACTCTATACAATTGGCCTCAACCCATCAATTCAGCCTTTCCAGACCCCTGTGCAGAGCCTCCCTAACTTTAAGCAAATCGACACACCTGCTTAACTTGATGTTGTCTGCAAACTTACTGAGAGTGCCCTTGGTCCTCTTGTCCAGATCGCTGATAAAGATATTAAACAGAACTGGGCCCAGCACTGAGCCCTGGGGAATACCACTTGTGACTAGTCACCAATTGGCTATAAATTCATTCACCACAACTCACTGGGCCCAGCCATCTGGCCCATTTTTTACCAAGAGGACACCCACCCACACCCTGAGCAGCCAGTTTCTCCAGCAGAATTTTATGGGAAATGGTGTCTAAAACTTCACTAAATTTTAGGTAGACAATATCCACAGCATTTCCCTCATCCACTGAGTGGGTTACCTTGTCAAAGAAGGAGATCAGGTTAGTCAAGCAGGAGCTGCCTTTCATAGACCCATGCTGACTGGACCTAATCACCTGGTTGTCCTGTATGTGCCACATGATGTCACTCAGGATGATCTCCTTCATAACTTTCCCCAGAACTGAGGTTAGACTGACAGGCTTGTAGTTCCCCAAATACTCCTTTTAGCCCTTCTTGTAGATAAGTGTCATATTTGCTAATCCGCAGTCAACGGGGAGCATCCTGGTTAACCAGGACTCCTGATAAATGATGGAAAGTGGATTGGTGACAAATTCTGCCAGCTTCCTCCCTTGGGTGGATCCTATCCCCATAGATTTGTGATGGTATAAGTGATGTAATAGATCACTGACCATTCCCCCTTGGGTTATGGTGGCTTCATTCTGTTCCCCATCCCTGTCATTCTGCTTGTAGTGGGTCTGGCTGAGCTGCTTTTCCCTATCCAGCCCTCATGCTGCAGTATTAGGAGCTGGAGGGTGTTGATAACACACCTGTATTTTGACTGCCAGTGCTCACATGGCACCAGACCCTGGGGGGGTGGGGGGGCAAGATGGGGGAGAGGATATAGCCAACCTGAGCTGACCAGACTGATTCCATACCATATGATGTCAGCTCAACTATAAAGGGAGAGGGCAGGAGGAGGATGGGGGTGCATTCTGCTTTGTCCTCCAAGCAGCTCCTTCGTGTTCCTGGAGACCTGCTTCCTGGACTTGGCCCAACATTGCCTGAGGATGGGAAGTAGAGAATAACATCTTATCTATCATAACCCACGGCTCTTTGCGTCTTATTCTCTCCCTGCGTGCCGTGCTGAAGGGGGTCAGGGGGGAGTGATAGAAGGGCTTGGTGGGCACCTGGTGCCGTGCCAGGGTCAACCCACCACACTGCTCAGGGGGCTGGGTGCTCAGAGAACAACTGATCTTACTATGAAAGACTGAGGCAATGAAGGCATTAAGTACATCAGCTTTTTCATTAGCCTTGATCATTATATTTCCCCGCCGCATTCAACAGACGATGGAGATTCACCTTAGTCCTCCTTTTGTTGTTAATGTATTTATAGGCACATTTTTAATTGCCTTTTGCAGTGTATTCAGTCTCAGATTCTTCTTCAGTGTAGGTTCAGTTCTGCAGAGATGAGTACTGCTGCTGTCCCAACAACTGCTCAGTCTGTCTCCCACAGTCTTTTACCGCAGTAGACAGATTAATTTCTAGTTGGGCTTTGGCCCTTCTAACTTTCACCCTCCAAAGCCTCTCATATCTTTGTAGTCTTCCTGAGTGTCCTGGCCCTTCTTCCATAGGCCACATATTTTTCTTCCTGAGATCCAGCCAAAGCTGTTATTGTCAAGGAAAATTTTCTATACTTAGAAATATATCCACATATTTGTCTGTGTTCATCTCTCTCTTCCACATGCCCACAGGTAGGTATCCATAATGATACCTACATACCACATCTGTGTCAATCGAATGATCTGTGACTTCCACTTTCTAACAATATCAAATGTCTGCTCTCCAAGCTTCTCTTGTAATCTATTGGGTGCTTTCTGATAGTATCCTTTGTGATGGCATCATGAGAAAATTCTCCTTAAGGAAAGAAGCTAGATATTACATAATTAGTTTGAAAAAAATATTAGATACTAGATAATAATTTGAAAAGATATTCACAAAAAGTTATCTCAAGTCATTGTTTCACTGTACAGTTTGAATGTTTTACTCAATTGTGGGATTAATAGAAGTTTCTCTACACAGAGGATCTACAGAACACAAAAGTGCAAAAAACTGTAAGGCAGTCTATTTAACAAAGCATTTACAGGGGTCAGAGTCCAATAATATTATCACTAAGATTTTTAAAACAAAAGCTGGTTAACAATTGACTAGTGGTACTGGCTATCTTAACCATCTGTATCTAATTTCAAACATCCTAAAAGTTCCTGAATTTCCAAATGACCCTAAGTACCTTGACTCAAAAAACTTTTCCCTTTTAAGATACATTGAGTCAGTCAGCCAAATCACTGCTATTAGCTTTGGTATTTCAACTTAAATATGGAATAATAAGCATTTTGCAATCATATACAACAAGGATTCCCAGTACTTTGGTTAATCTAAAATTCCATAAAACAAGAAAATTAACTGTTGCCTATATAGACATGAAAAATTTATCAGAACACTTCAATTGTTAGCTTTACCCTTTATGCAAATGATTTAAAGTAAGATACATGTTTATAGCACAAATTATTTGTCAAATAATACAACAAAAGCCATAAACCATTCTGTCACACAGTTCAGATCCAAAAAGGAAGATGGAGAGAGAACTGGGAAGTAACAAAATGAGAAAGGCGAAGCCAGTCAATATTAGAGAATGAGTTCTTTCTTTTTCTCCTATTTTCTTCTTAACCACTGATCATGTCTTCCTAGAGACTGAAGACTGCATTAAGTATAATACTGCGTAATAAAATGTAAATCAAATCATCTTAATCTGAATATTTCATTTACTGTATTTTAAATACCAATATCTCTAATTTACAGTAAATACTATTAGGAAAAAAACTCAAAACATTTGTTTTCTGTAGGAGAAAATGAACCTCTCAGCTAGATCATGTTCTACTCCACTTCATTAATTAAGATATAATTAATTAATTCTGTATCATTTCTCAGAACTGACAAAGCAATACTTAACAATTATCTGCTGAACTGTAGCCATTATTCTTAGATCACAGGCCCTGAAGAAATGACCTAAAGATATACTTTCATTAACAAAAATTTTTTTACAAGTGATGATCATGATAGTTTTAGTATATGCCAAGCAGGAGATAAGGCTAATTAATCTCTTGTGTTTTGAGTATTGATTTGCAATTTATATGAGAGAAAGCTATTTAAACTAAAAAGAAAAAAAAAATTAAAATCAGAGGTTATCATTTCTTACAGGTCCTTAAGGACTTCATTTTTCTCTTGAAAAACATGTTTCTTGTGTAAGTCATCACTATGTACCCTACAGAAGATAATATCCTTCAACATATTATGATATGGCATCCAGAATTACACATTTGTATATACTATGTTGATTTGCTTCTTTTCAGTTAATATAAATACTTACAAGGTCCTAAATCTCAACATTTGGCCTCTTGCCTTCAATGCTTTTATAGTTCTGTAGGTCTGATCTTAAAACTTTGTAGCCACTTCTTTCACATCAGCATCTGTGAAAATCAAACTCGGGCTGTACATTCAACAATGGATATCCAAGGTCAATGACTACTCTTTAAAACTTGCGCCTTCATTAATAGGCCTATACTAAATATGCTTTCAGAAGTGTTGCAACGCAAGGTGCTATGATAACTAGACACTACAGGTTGGCAGGGGAAAATTCTCGGGTTTTTTTTTGAAAGGTCTGCATTCAGACTCATCTTCTTAATCTAAATTACTACAAAAGGTAAACCAGACTCAACCTCCCTGCAACACCTGAGCTCTCCATTCTCCAAAATTCAGAGACCTTCTGCATCTGAACTATTACTGTCTATTGCTATCTAAAAGAAACTTTCCCTGCACCAATAATCTCTTTTCCTTGAGACTTCAGAGGTCCTTGATTACTTGCTCTGCCAATTTTCTCTCTATCTCTTCAGCCAAGTAAAATTACTTCCCTTCTACAATGTCTTGTTCCATAGAACAATTTTGGAGAAAGGAAGAAGATGCCTTCCAGTATCAGTAAAACCAGGAAAAATTCTTCATTTACTCAACTAAGAAAAAAACAGAAGACATTGGTCACATGAGTGAGCTACTCAACTGCACAGCTTTTGCTAGAATATACCAAGTAAATTATTCAGCTTGAAGTGGAAGTACTGTTTGCAATAACATGCTGCCACAAGGCTTCAGAGCAGCTGGGAGCATATGGGCAGGTTCTGCCAGCTTCTGTCATTTAACACTGGTCCATTTAATTTCTCAATGAAATCAAAGGGATTATATGCATAAGAAACTTTTACTTTGTGTCAAAAAAAAAAAGAAAAAAAAAAATTGCACTGTTTTTCAAGAACTGAAAATATAAAAACTGAAGTTTTAGCAAATAATCTAAGAAACTTTATCTCATTGAGCTCTTGTGTTTTGACAGGTACTTTAATATGGAACTTTTGATATTTCACATTTTTCTAATGTCATCAGTGTAACATTGTAGAAACTATGTGAATCATCTGATGGGTCTAACATACTGAGCAGAGGGAGTAAATCCAGCCATCTCTGGGGACATTGGTTTGTTTTAAGCATAAACCAATTCACATTGAACTTGAAACGAATGGTATTCACCATTGTGTTGCTGCATCAATTACAGGCCTTTATAATGCTTCTGCAAATGAAGGAAGACAATCATTAGAATACAATCTGTGAGCATTTTAAAGGATGATTCTAAGATGATGAATGAGAATTTCCCTGAACCAGAATTTCCCTGTGGCAAAAAAAAAAAAAGTAGTGACAAGAGTATCTTCATGGGCCTTAAGTAGCTGAACAAGGCAATGAAACGAAGATTTATGTTTCTCACATTTGGTAGTATCATTCAGAAACTTGTGGGTTTCGCTACACTTAAATATCAGGCACTGTAACATATTTAATCATGCTCAACCTGTCATATTTCAAGAATATTAAAATATGGTCCTCTGAAAAGCTCCTGGTTTGGATTTCAGTAAGAGCACCAAGTCCTTAGCACTGCTGAAAACACAACCACTTTGATCGGGCATTCAACTTTTTATCCCATAGACTACATTCCAGTTTAAACTTTTTTTTCCATGTCCGTGATCCCATTTAGGAGCAGATGTTTTCAACACATATGCTGTGTTGAAAATAGGTGAGTTCCAGCAGGGACACAAAAGAACAGATGCAGTAATGGAAGGCATCTCTGTACAGGAAGGCAGCAATGGAATGTGATGCATGCCTTCCTGGTGCACAGCATAATAGGAGGAAATTAGACCTGCCAAAGAAAAGGGTCAGGCTCAGAAAATGAGCTTGACTGTTTTGGATACATTAGAAAGGATAAATAACTTTGAGCAGCCAAAAAATTATCAAAGGAGAGTCTTAATGTCTAGTGCTTCTTCTAAGCCAATGCTCTCCTGCAAGCAGCCACAGGAAGCTGCCACCATTATGGTCCAGTGAGATAGGAACAGAGCATAGCATGTTGTTGCCTGCACCATGTTACTTAGCAATGACAGAGGGTCCTGATTGTACTCCTACAGTATACTTTGAATAGCTTTCCACCACATTATTGGGTCAGTTCTTTCATATAGCTCAGCAGCAGGACACATGAGAGAAGGTGATCTGACAGTACCTGCTTCCTCAAAAATGGTGACCAACAGGAAATGGGCTTGTGTCTGAGTTTGTGCTTGTGTAAGGTTTACATTTTCTAAGACAAATGGTTTGAATCCATTTCCTCCACAATGCTTGGAAGAACAGAAGACAATATCAATACATCATCCTGCATATCTGTTTTTCTACCTGTGATGTCACCTGACACACTCTAAATTTAAGCTAGAGAGAACCAAAATTTAAGATAAGTGGATTAAATGAGTCACGATCCAAACAGAAGCTCATGCCCTGAGCTGACACATCAGGGTAGATACTGCTTTTCTTTTTTGACAGAGTCTAAGGGGAATGTTTAGGTGCATGTGAAGAGCTGCAGCAGCAATTTCAGAAAGAGCTCATTGGAGCTGTATTTTGCTGCTATATCCATAATTGAAGTACAGAAGAAATACGCTCAGGCTGAAAAAGAATAGTTGTCAGTGAGTGTAAAGCGGTGAGCCCAGTATGCCATTGCACAGACCCAAAACACTCCATCTACTCCATAAACAGGCAGCAAATGTACAGTGTCATTGATCAACAGCCAAGATATAAATCACCACTCTGATGTATGTGCCTATTGATTAAATTTATGAGATTCACTGCTAAGGTGAAACTCATTCCAGGGAAGAAGCTGATTGTTAGCCAAGTCTACAATGTACTTATAAAGCCTCCTGGATTGGAAATATCATTATCAGAAAATGTGCATACACATAGTTAGAGCTGATTATGTAACAAGGAATGCAGTATTTTACCACAATACACTATATTTTAGAGAAAACTTTAGATTCCTCACCTTCCGCCTTATAGTTGAGAACAGCATACCAAATAAGATATTTTGTTGCTGAAATATATGAAATACCTTTTGTGCTCTCATTAAATATACACTTTTCCAACAACTTTTTAATCCTTCAGCAAGCAACCCACATTCAGAAGATCCTGCAAGCATCCTTGCCATGAAACAAAACTTTGAGATCACAAACCCAAGGTTTCTTTGTATACTTTTGGACAACTCTGATATTTTAACAATGTGGTGACACTTGGTGGGTGAAACTGCAGCCTGCCATGTGAAAAGTGTTATCTGGAATAATTGTATACCAATTCCAACATCAGCTGCATCAGCAGCAATTCTTGCACATAACTTGTAGCTGTGGTTCCCTTTCTTTTCCATGAATACAAGGTAAGTCTCAGAGAACTGTACAGTATTACTAAAAATGTCACTGCCTTGCATCAGTTTAAGCAGCCAAGTCAATGTGGTTTGTGCATGTGCATGGTGATTATATCTTACATTTTCCATTTAAGCTATTGAAGTCATGCTTACTAGGGGAAAAAAAATACTATGGATTATTCTGCCTCAGTATGTGAAAAGCATGTGAAAACCATGATTGATGACATGGCTCCAAGGAATAAGCCTCAATGACATCTGCAGCACTGCTATGAGGTTACTAAAACCCACAACCTGTGAATTGAGAAAGAAACCCTTAAAAATGACTGCTGACAAACACAATGAAAGAGATTTATGTATTGCCTACTTCAGGAGTGCCCATCCCTTGTGGTGTGAATGGCTTGTCTCATTCATTATGTTACTCTGACATGAAAATGGTATTGTGCTTTTTTCCTTTTTTTTTTTTTTTTCCTTTTTCCTTCTCTCCAGTGAGTGAATATCAGAGACTCCCTTCCAGGGGAAATAATAAACATGACTCATGTAGCCACTGAACTTTTAGAGATTTTTAGCCCTTTATTCACTTAATATTTCAGGGAAACAGGATGTCTTTAGCTCCCACCAAAAGGGATATCAGCTTATCAACAGTAGATTTTAGCAAGCCTATTATATGGTTGTAAAGTCAAAGACACTTTTAAATCCAATTATCTGCATTCTTACTGCCTTTATTGCTGCCAATTTTTTTACTAATCTTTGAAGGTTGATATCTCCTGTGTTAAATATACTCAAACAGTTCTTCACAGTGGCAAGAGTCCTCTCTCAAGTGTGTTGTTATAAAATGTATTCAGGAATAGACTACAAGACCCTTGACTGCATACAGACAAGGACACAAAGGTTGACACTGTATCACACAGTAAAAATAAATATATTAACGACAGGAAAGGCACCGTGGGTCAAATATTTAAAAAGGAAGAAGTCTGGTTCACAGACAAGGGTTATTCTCAAAACTATACAAGACATGTAACCAAGAGACCTGTATTGTCAAAGCATCTTACAGTCAACCCTATCACTGACACTATGACCTATTTTAATCTGATGAATAACCATAGAGCTGTAAAAGCTAAGTTGGAAATAGATAAGTTTCTTACACAAGTCAGGTATTCTCTGGTAGAATCTCACTATCCAGTAAAAAAGAAAGGACGAAATTGCTGAATCTTCATATCCAGCAATTCCTAAGAGATTTACAGTTGACACTAAATGAAGAGGACCTTGTCCAACTCTGAAGACTTTTTGTGGCTAAGATCTTGGAAGGATATAGAAGCTGTATGGAGGGAATAACAGTTAATGCAAAAGTGCTGTGTTGTTAATTTATATTGAGTCAGCAGCCTTCAAAACTACGGGAATGCTATGGATCTCAGCAGCAGCCAAGTTAATATATGATTCTGTAAAGTCAGTCTCTTTGGGGATCTTACTCTTCCACTCATCTGTGTAGCGGTGTGCACCTGCTGAAGTGTTTTCTTATAGAATTATAGAATCATAGAATGCCTTGGCTTGGAAGGGGCCTTTAAAGGTCATTTTGTTTAACCCCCCAGCAGTGAGCATGGACATCTTTAACTAAATCCAGTTGCTTAGAGCCCTGTCCAAACTGATCTTGAACACTTCCAGGGATGGGGCATCTACCTCCTCTCTGTGCAACCTGTTCCAGTGTTTCACCACCCTCATTGTAAAGAATGTCTTCCCTATATATAGTCTAAATCTGACCTCTTTTAGTTTAAAACCATTACCCTTTGTCCTGTGACAAGAGGCCCTGTTAAAAAGATTGTCCCCATCTTTCTTATAGGCCCCTTTAAGTACTGAAAGTCTGAAATACTGAAAGGCTTCATAAAGCCTTCTCTTCTCCAGGCTGACCATCTCCAACTCTCTCAACCTTTCTTCACAGGAGAGGTGTTCCAGCCCTCTGATCATTTCTGTGGCCCTCTTCTGGACTTGCTCCATCAGGTCCATGTCTTTCTTGTGCTGAGGACTCAAGAGTTGGATATAGAACTCCAGATGGGGTCTCACCAGAGCAGAGTAGAAGGACGAAAATCACCTTCCTTGATGTGCAGCCACACTCTTGACCTGGTTTAAGTGAGAACAGAACTAATTCTGTTCAGTGATTTTACTTTTCAGCTCAGTTCTTTTAACTAACTGCACTGTCTGGAGTTAGCAGCCTGTTCTCACAGACAGTGTCTGCTTCTAGCAGTGATAACACCCCATGTTTAGAGTTACTACCAAGGACTGGTGTGCAGACCAAGGCCACTGCTGTATCTTGTGTACCACATTGGGGAGTGCAGAAAAGTGAAAGGCTGCAGCTGCAAGGAGGAGTGGATAGGACAGGTGACCCTAAACTGACCAACGAGGTATTCCAGCCCATATACTTCATATTCGGCATAAAGCTGAGGGATATGAAGGGTCTGTGTCTCTTCTCCCATCTTAGACTGTTTGTCCATCTCTGCCTGGCTTGTCTCAGGTCCTTTTTCAGCTCCTTCCTCAGAGCATCCAAGGAGGACTCTGTTCATTCTGCCTTCCATCCTAATCTGTGTGTTCCTGAATCTGGTACCAGAATCCAGCTCCTGAACACAGCTCCCATCTGCTGTGGGGCCCAGTCTGGGACTCCCCTTGTGCCTGCTCCACAGCATCAGTGGTGGTGGTGATGTAATTACCACCAGGGGGGTTGGGTTTCATACTGGTTTTGTATCTATTTGTATATATTCCATTTTTATTATTATTATTATTTTTGTTTTAATTAAAGCTGTTCTAGTTTCCTTTTCTAATTACTAAGTCTCTCTCCCTTATTTCCTTTCTCTTCCCCTTTGGGGAGGGAGGGGGGTTAACAGAAAGTGTCTGGTTTAGGTCTAAGGGGCCACCCTGACACTAAACTGTGACACACACTTTGGCAAAGCCCGTGATACAATTGGCCTTCTGGGCTGTGAGCATACATTGCCAGCTCATGTCCAGCTTTTAATCTACCAGTAGCCCCAGTACTTCTCCACAGGGTTGCTCACAGTCCCTTCATCCTCCAGCCTGTATTGATAGTGAGAATTGTCCCAACTCAGGTGTAGGACCTTGCACTTGGCCTTGTTGAACCTCATGAAGTTCATACAGGTCCAATTCTCAAGCTTGTTCAGGTCCCTCTGGATGGCATGCCATCCCTCTAGTGAGTCAGCCGCACGACTCAGTTTTGTGTTGTCTGAAAACTTGCTGAGGGTGCACTCAATCCCACTGTCTGGTGAAGATATTAAACAGCACTGGTCCCAGTATAGACCCCTGAGGAACACCACTTGTGACTGATCTCCATCTGGACTTCGAGTTGTTAACCACTACCCTCTGCATGTGACCATGCAACCAAATCCATATCCACCCAACAATCTACACTTCAAATCCATATCTCTTCAATTTGGAGAGAAGGTTGCTGTGCAGGACTGTGTCAAAGGCTTTACAGAAGTCCAGACAGACAACATTCATATCTCTTCCCTTGTCCATTGATGTAGTCACTTCATCATATAAGGCCACTAGGTTGTTGAGGCAGGACTTGCCCTTGGTGAAACCATGCTGGCTGTCTTGAATCACTTCCCTGTCCCCCATTGGTTTGGCCTATTTCAGATAGTCTCCACCCAGCTCTGTTTAGAATTGAGTCTGATAATTTTCGTCTCCGTAATTAAAATGAAATCATCAATCATCCCATCAGGTCAACAAGGACAACAAAGTCTAAGATGATAAGAAGCCAGTTACCCAGTTCTGCTGCTATATGAATACATCTGTTAATGGGGAGTTGTCTAAAGCTGCATCATGTTCCCCACTTTTCTGACTCTGCCTTTTATAACATATACATAAGGATGGAGTCTTGAAACAAGGAATGAACTGACCTTTTTTTGGTCACACTTCAAATTAACAAATTCTGAGTGATCTGATATCCGTAAACAAAGGACAACAAATGAGATGATATAGAGCATATAGTACCTGTTCCAGACCTCAGAGGAAGTCTCAAGGAAATCAGAGCTATATTACAGTGATAAAAAGTCAGTCAAGTTTTCATGCAAGAACTATCCCAGTGATGCTTTCTTTCCAAATAGGTCTCTCAACCATAATACCTAGCTCATTTTCTGGGGAAGGATCAGCAACTTCAGGTGCCTGAGCAAGTTCAATGTCTTCACTGGACATATTCTGAGGTCTTACACATACCATGTATTGGGAAACCTGGACAGTCATTGTGTCTGTACATTCTGGACACAGGAGCAGAAGAGTTGCTGCTTAGGGTCTACATGGAAAATGAGAGTAAAGAGAAGGCAACAATAGCCACTCTTGACTGGCTCAACCAAGATCATTAGCAATCATCCTGTCTCCAAGAACAAAGAGAAAGCACAAATACCCTTACTTCTGTGCTCGACTGCTCTCCCAGCAAAAAGCATGCCCTGGGGAGTTGGCACAAAGCAGGGCTTCAACACCACACTTTCCATGTGCTAACCCACAGACCAGACAGCAGACAGAAAGGACAGAGAACCAAGTGGACAAAGAATCACAGAATTACTGAGGCTGGAAAAAACCTCTGAGATCATCAAGTCCAGCCTATGACCCAATACTGTCACATCAGCAAGACCATGGCACTAAATGTCACATCTAGCCTTTCTTTAAAAACATCCAGGGACGGTGACTCCACCAATGGACTCCTGAATGGCCACAGTGGTTCTTATCCTGAGCCTGAGTTAGCCCACCTATCACAGCCCTTCCACTTCACTGGCCTCACATAAAAGGTATCTACCCTATGTTCCAACAAGGTCATTAATTCCCAAAACCTCTGCTTCCCCGTGCCCATCATCTCCCTGGAATAGTCATACTCCATGAACCACAGCTTACTGGAGAAAGCAACATAAGTCACCCTCAGCTCTGAAACTTTATTATACATGTAGGTATATATAGTATACTGTATATAATTACAAAAATATCCCAGTGATAAAATTAAGGAAGACTGACAGTGGAGGCTGAATCGTTGCCAAGCCTTTCTTGATGGACACTTTATACACATACTGGCCTCCTTTAACTGCACAAACAGCAACTCTTCATGGGTTTTTCTTCATGAAAGTAAATGGTTTAAAGAGCAATGGTTCATCATCATCATCCTTGTTGGCAGTCAAGAAGCACATTGGTCATCCTGATCACAGCATTTTGAATGGGATGAGGGAAGAGGAAGACTAATATTCTATACTATTTTTCTCAAATACGTTTCATTCTAATGTTTGCTTAAATGTTTACATTTGGATTTAAATGTAGTGCAAAAGGAAAGGATTTTTCCTGGGTTTTTTTTCTCTTTTCACACAAATGTGTAAAACAATTTTGCTGCGAGGCACCTCTCCAGCCCAAGGAGTCTGAGTAGCACATCAGAATACTGCTAAGATACACCACTCAAAGTCACATACTGTGTTGTTATTTAGCAATGAATAGGAAATCTGCCACTACAAGTGGTATGATATCCTCTAATACCTCAAGGTCCTAAAGGTGCCCAATCACCATGAACATTCAGGCAGGTTGATAAGTTTTGTATAATCAGAAATGATTTCATGTTGTTGCTCTTGGTCATGAGGAAATGGCCTGCACCAATGCAGTATCCAGCAGGTAGTTAATACAGAACGGGTGAATGATCTTCTGTATTATCATTCATGTTATCATTGCTATACGGAAGACACACTTTTCTAGTTCATACTGCTGTAACTTGCAAAACATCCAGGTCTATATTTTGAATCCTTTGCTGTCTTGATCAAAAGCATTCCATTTTTCTTTCCTGTGTATACACACAAGGCTATTTATTACTGCTTCCTGTGCCCATCAGCAACAAAATTCTTGCTGATTCATCAGTAAGAGAGCCCCAAAGAATCTGTAGATCATACACTCTCTTATGAGAAATGTGAATTATATGGTCAACAGAGCCTTCGGCTACTTGCATCGGTTGCTTTTTTCCAACCAGTCCCTGGAATGGTTATCTACATTTTCATTACCCCAAGATGACATTAATGCCATTCAGTGCTGACTGGTCTGCCTGATAAAGTTAAGCATAAACCCAGGCTGATGTAGAATGTGACAGACAGTTTTCAGAAGAAAAGCAAAAGCCAGAAGCACATATCACCTCTGTAGAAAGAGCTTCATTTGGCTGCAAGTTAAATATATGAATTTTAAAATTGTTCTGTTTGATATGCTGCACAGAAGTTTACATGATCTCATTATAGCTTATACCACTTTCTCCTCATGTTCCTGAATGTCTGCGATAGTCATCTGTCAAATCACAGGATCTGGTGTCCATTTACAGAGTAAAAATTGTACATTGTCAGTGTGCAACACTTTCAAGGAAAGCATCTTCATAAGGGAGTGGAGGAAGAAGGGCAGAACACAGAATAAGGATGTTGCTTCAAACCTAGGATGCAAGGTAGTGGCTAACAGCTGTTGTCTCACAACACCCCATGCCTCACAAGGCACAGAATTCTGAAGAAAGAAATGTGGGTTTTTTCTTGTTGCACTGAGTGTAGCAAAAATGAATTTAAGCAGCAGATTTATTTGGGTGGTAAGGAAAATTTGGACAAAGGAATGTGAAACTAATACAGTAAACATAGTAGCTGGTAGCTTATTTCAATTTATTCAATTATCTCTACTTCATTTTGATGTTACTTTTTCTTCCTCTATTGGTGTGCCAGAAATTTGTGTATTGACAGACTCAGTCACATTTTAGTCATTGTCATGAAAATGTAGGCTTCAGGGGGTAGTTACAGCTTGGGCTTTTGACAGCAAATTTGGGTCACATTTTTTCAGTAAACATGCAAATACCATGTTTTGAAACAAGGCTGTGATCCAATCAGGATAAACTGTTGGTTGGGAAAATTCAAAGAGGGAAGATTTTCCAAAATATGAAAAACCCTGCACATTGTCAGAAATGTATTGCTTCAAAATTGCAATAACTTTCTGACATTTTCAAATACAAAATAGTAAGCTTTTTTGAAATATCATTTTTACTCTTTTTATTGATAAACAGCTTTTTAAAAATAGTTTAGAAGGAACAAAAATTATCCGAACTGAAATTAGATATTTTCTCTCCAGTTCCAAATGTAGTATTTAAATGGTTTTTGTTCTTTAGTTTTCTTAAATTTCTAATAATTCTAAAAAGTTTGACTTCTTTTACCCTCTTTTTCAGAGTCAGCAAATTAATCATCAAATTCATTTCTTGTCCAGATCAACTTGGCACCATAAAGACATTCAAGGTAATAGAACACTGGCCTAAACTTTTGGTGATAATAAAAGTGAAATGACTATGAAATACTGGTATTATCTTCAATTTGCCACAAGAGATGAAGGGCCATTCACTCAGAACCACTGTTATAAGCTGTCTGCCAATTCAAGCTATTGTATTGTATGGTCTACACATCTTCCCCATACAATTTGTTCACTTAATTTGAAATCCTGTGATCCTTTGCAATTCCATTTCTCCTTTCAATTACTTGACTTGTTCATTTTCCTGAGTAGCCACCTGAAATTGCACATGGACTGCCCACATAAATTTAACTGTTTTTTCTCATTCTTTTTTACTTTTATGCAATCTTTGTTCTTGTTTGAAAGCAAATAATTTTCATCAAATTCCAGCGTTTGCTTTATCCTGACCTTTTCTTAGCTAGTTGTCTTTTCATTTACCACTTGTTTTGCTTCATATTAAAATTCCCTGAATGCTTTCTTAAAAAAAAAAAAAGACACCAAACCAGCAGATTCGCTATTCTTGTGCCCTCTTTCTGTTAATGACAGATAATTCTCTTACCTGCTTTGTGCCATCTGTTGCTGCCTATTTGCAAGCAAAATTAAAGTAACACTCTTCCTGTATCATCATGGACAGATCACTGAAGACAGATGCTCAGTGAGCAGCAGTGGTCAGAAAAACAAATGAGATGTGAGGCTGCAGTAGACAGGGACTACAGAATAACATTGTCTTGATTTCTGGATGTGCTGAGAATTTTTTGCTCACATTGGACTTTGCCAAGAGGAGACAGACTTTGGCACCTCTGCTAATGGAGCATCTTCCTTTAGACCACAGGCTCCAGCTCTGCCCAGCCCCACTTTTGCAGAGAGGGAACACAAGTGTCCTTAGGAAGTAACAAGTGCCCCACCTCAAGTGTCCTGTCTGTGTGTGCAGGATGTCCATGTACTGCTTCAGGTGGCTGTTTTAATAACTGATAGCTTTATAAGCAAAACATCAACAGAGAAATGTCTATAGCAGGCTAAGGAAAAATTGTTCCTACAGAGACTAAGTGGGCACTTCTTACCCAGGAAAGAGGATCTTGTTGCTGGCCTACACCTTCCCTCTGGGTAAATCTCATCTCTGAGCAGAAATCTCCCAGTGTCATAAGAGCTGTCAGTTTTCCTATATTGGGACTATACATATTCCAGCTTCCTACAAATCGTTCTGCAGCTGTTCATAGCTCAATCATCTTCCAGATTCAGATATCGTGTACTCTGGTTGTTCTACCCTTCTGCCCAGAGTCTGTAAGCTATTGCCTAAAGCCAAATTTCAATGCCTGCTGTCAGCACGTTTCAAGACACACTAACTTAAAATGAGACAAACTTCTCCACCTGGCTGGCATATGTCAAGGAAAGCATGTCGTGTTTACATATGGCTTTTTGTTATAAAGTATTACCTGTCATGTGATATAGTCATAATTTACCTCCTAGTCTAAAAAGAGACTGAAGTGAGGTAAAATAATTCTGTTTTCTAAAAGAGCACAGTGATAATATTCCCGCAAAGGAAGGGTCAAGAATCTGGCCTTCAAAACATATTTTCATATTTTGTCCTGCTTACCAGAAGTAGATATTCCATTGTTTAATATAACAAGAGCAATAAACAAGTTATTCTAATACCATGCATCACTGGCCCTGAAAGCCTTGCCAATCATACAAACTGGTTTGCTTAACTTGGTATTGTTGGGTCTTTTTTTTGACTTTGTAAGAAAAGCAGTAATTTCAATATTGCAAACACTGTACTTTTCTAAACATAATTAGCCATTTATACCCAGTTATGTCAACTTATTTCTTAAGTTTCTTATTTAAATTGTTGGGAGCAGGAAAGCACAAGGCTTGAACAAGGGATTGCAGTGACTCTGGAAGGGAGATGTGCTTTAGGTGTCCATCTGCACTAGGTGTTCAAACAGATGCACCTTCCCAAACTCTTGTGCAGACCACTAACGCTTTCTGTAGGAATGACAAAGTTCCTTCCTCATGCAGATTGTCAGCTAGGGCCAAAGAAAGGACAGGCTGAGGGTCATGAAGCTCAGCCAGAAGTGAGAGCTGTGTCTTGTGATTTGAATTAGCAGTTAATTACTGCCCACTTGTGGCAAGATGGCAGGGGTTTGGTCGGGCTGTTAGGAAAAAAATCCACAGACAGACATCAAATACCCAGCAGTAACCGAACCAGATCTCTAAGATTTGATGGTGGCATGACAGTTTCCCTCCTCTTTCCCTGCCAGGGAAGAGGTCATCAACAAAGCACAGAGAAAGGTGGCTAGTTGGAAAATGCCATGCTATATAAAAATTGTTTCTGCTGCCAAGCTTGAAACAGGTAAACACCGTGCAGCACCAGCACGTAACAATGTAAATGCAACTCATGTGAAACACAGTGGCTTATAGCAAAGCATCCCCCCTAAAAAGTTACTGTGAAAATCTTGGTACACAGCTATATTTTTATCTCTTATTTACGATGTGAAGTTGAACACAGATTCTAAGTGAATTAAGTTAATTGTATGTTAATGAATAATCTGATAATGAATATTTCTTCATAAATGATGGGCCCATATTTCTTCCAGCCAGCACATAAGGATGAATGTAAATGAATATTCTAGCTCTTTATATATGACTAAACCTAAACCAATTTTTTTTCAGCTTAATATTACACAGGTCCTTTGGGATAGTAGTACCAGTTGTTTCCTGCACATCAGGAACCTGAAAGCTCTAGAATCAAGGCTTGCAAAATATAAAAAATTTTACAGCCTGCAACATTTAACAGTTTTATGAAATGAGCAGCAATTGCAGACTGATTTGTTGTTTTAATGGCTGATTCATGAGACCCTTCTATTCACAGCAGAGTACATCAAGGATCTTCTGGTTCAGAGACTGGCAGAAGCTAGAGACAGGAGAAAATCAAGGGCAAGGGCAATCAATGAGGGGAGGGGTATGGCATTATATCATTCCCTGAAATATTACATCTGTTATGCGTAGCCCAGCTCAGCAAGGGCAGCTTTGCCAGCGTAGTTTCTGTGCCTTTCATTCTTAAATAGATGTTTCAGTGCACTTTACAAGCAGTGAGTTAGATCTTGTTACTCCCTTCCTCCTTTTACAACAGAGAAACTAAGGCACAAAACAATTAGGAAGTTTATTTTCAAAAGTGTTGAGCACACCTGCTTCACCTAAAGTTAATGGGACCTCTGCAAATCTGACTGTAAACGGTAAGTCTGAAGTGATAACTGCATCCCATGTTGGCAACAGGAAGAGAAGATGGAGCTCTTGTCCCCTAATTTTTGCTTTAACCAGCAGTTCTCACCCTTATAATGACAGCTCTTTTTATTTTGTGGAGAAAAATGGAAACATTTGGCTTCTGATATCATGTTAATAAATGATTCAGGTTCTGTTTGATCACCTCCCTAGCTCTCCTTTGGCAAGAAAAGGGAAGCATTCTTCACAACAGTACTTCCATGAGATAGGCTTGTAGAGCATATGTTTATTAGGGATGGTCTCTAAAATCGTTAGCCAGATAACATTACATTGTGCCCCCATTATATCTGCCTCATCTACTTTTTTGTCTTGTCTGTCAGCAATTAACAGCTAAGCCAAGTGTATTTTCTCCAACTCAATTCACAATAAAATAGGTCTTTAAACATCTACAGAGGAAGCACGCAAGGTGTTCATGTATTACAGTGATAAATGTAGCACAAATGAATTAGAAGATTATTTTGCAGCTATGGGGCCAGCCCTAGCCCCTACCACTGACATGGACTCCTCCTTCTGAGAAGTTTGGGAAAAAGTGAGGATTTGCAAAGTGTCTGTGGCATGGACTACCCATGCAGAACTTCTATTGATTTTGATGTGTCTGAACAACAAGCAAAGCTGGCTGCAGGAGTGTTAGGTAAAAGTCAGTCATAAAGGACTGGTGTTTAGGGAACACATAAATTAGTTAAAGAACTCTTAATTCAAAAATAATATGAAAGAGTAATGGAATAGAATATCAGATAATCAATATTCTGTAGGAATCACTGCAGCAGGAGCATTTGCATGACCTAGTATTTTATAATAACACAAGTTTGAATATCTGAAAATAATGAGCCATAATAATTGATCCCAGCTGTAATGAAAACATCACTTAGTATTTCTATTCCAGTCCTGTTTGGCAATGGTCTCAATTTGGGAGTGATAAAAAGAAGCCTTAACATTAAATAGAAAGTGCTGAACAGCTGATGATCCATGGGCAAAGCCATACCCATGGCTTCTATATTTGAATTTGGTCTGATTGTGCTTTCGAAGCTCCCATTGCTGTAGATGTTATCACATTCAGCAAGTCCCTGAGACTGAAACCCAAGGACTTGAATCTGGACCTGAGGAAGAAATGGATCCTAGCAGGAGTGGGGAAGAATCCAGTCCTTGCCAATGAGAAAAGCTGTTGCCAGATTTGAGCTGGAAGAGAACAAGAATGATGATGCCAGACTGAGGAAGATGCAGAGCCACAACTAATCTTCAGTGGAATATTTCTGAATTGCTAAAGGAAAGTTAAGGAGTCTAGTACAAGCTTTGCAGGATTGGACTGGTATGTGGATATAAATCTCTGCAATAGCATTTAAGAAATAAAATACTAACTGATTTTTCTTTTCTGGAAGGATCTAATTTTCCAGGTATCGAGACAGAAATTATACTAATTTGGATGCAAATGTGTCTATCGATAATAATATTAGGTATTTTTTCTATTAACTACTAGCTGAAAAAAAGAAGAAAAGTTGGCTTTGGCAAGGAATGAGGACATTACAGAAAAACTGGCTATAGAAAATTTACTCAAGAAGAGTGATCTGGAATTAATTTGGTCTAAACAAAATGACATAATAAAGATAAATCTGTAATTGAGTTTCTTCAGTTCAAAAGGGGAAGCTTTGATAAAAGAAAAGAAATGTAAATTTAACTGGATGAGAAACTCGGAGTTGAATAGAGAGGGCACCCTGAATTTTATTAGGAGGGTTACTTGTTAAAAAAGCTATCCAAAACCTGATCCTTGAACAAGAAAAAATGTAGAGAACAGTTTCAGACTTGCTTGCATCAATAGGATGTCAATAGAAACAAAAAAATCTAAATTGAAAAACAAAAACAAATAAATAAATATTACAGTCAGCCAAGAAAGTTAAATATTGCAAAATTGGGAAGAGGGCCATAAAATGAGAATTTAAAAGGCTAGGTGGGTTATAGACACATCAAAGCATACTAAAACAGCAAAGTAATGCACCCCTGAATAAAATGCAAATGCAGTCTCCCAAAGACACTACTTAGACAAAGTATTTCTAGTAGATATGTGAAAGGGATTAAAATATTTTACTATATATTGATAAAACTTTAACCATCATTTTGCACAGATCTCTGGTTCCTAGCAGAAATCTGTTTCACAACCAGCTAAGCAAATATAAAGTTGGACTTGCTTAGTAAACCAAAGGTTCAATGAGAATCCAAGAGCATCCTGTGAGCTTACCTGAAGAGCAAACTAGAATTTTAAAAAAAAAGGGACAAGACTTGTCAAAGGGATAAACACTGCAGAGAAATAAATTTACACTGGAAATGTGGAGACATTTTCTAGTCATAAGGAGAAAAGTAACAGCTTCCCTGCAGCAGAATTGAGGCATAAAAGCCAATGTTTATAACAGTGATTATATCACTTCTAATATTAAAAAGTGGAAATTATAAGATAAGATGAAGAAACATCCACTAAATTCTCTGTTCGTGAATGTCTTGTTGTTCCTGATACTATATAGTTTTGCTGTGATTCTTCTTTGCACTTATTTATCACTTAATTATTCAATATGGGACAAACTGAGGAAAAGACCTGCCACTTTAATACACTGCATAAGTAGCCTATAAATATATTTCTTTGACATAGTAAGGCCAAGAACTTCTCAAGGGTCAGAACAATAGGCATTTATGAAGATAATGAGCACAGTCAGTGTTGCTGTAGAAAAACAAGGGAGCAGGAAAAGAAATATGAAAAAAAGGACTTTGAGAAAAGTAAGTAGATTGAATACCAGCCTTCTTGCTCAGGTTCACAAGCCAGATACTAATTGCTCATTATAGCAAGATAGTTCATTATCCAGCATTCCTTGCATCTTCTTCAGAAGCAGCTAGCCCAACTCAATTTCTAGCCAAAGGATACCACTTTTAGATGATTCAATGAAGTGACTTGGTAAAGCACATTTTACACAATTTCTCCATCATCTTTGTTTAGAGGGAGAAGAGCTGAGACTTTTTGTGTATCAGTTGCATAATTATGGAATAGTAAGGTACTCTGGTAGTTCTGGCAATTGGTACCGAACACAATTGAGAAATAGTGCCAAAAAAAATAAAACTGAGGACTGGTTTTCCTGGGGGTTTACTGTGGTTTTGTTTTTTTTTTTTTAATTTCATTATTTGTACATGCAGGGACGTTGATGTGATGCAAAAGGCTTAATGCATCATATGCACAGGTGCAATTATTAGTAGCTATGCAAGACATAGAGCAGTGGAGAATGAGTGTGATATAGCTTCAGGTTAAAAATGCCTGTGTCTGCAGAGAAAAAATTTTAAAAATCAACCATGAATATTGTTTTTTCTCCCCACATGCTTCTACAATTGCAACAGTGGGCACAAAGTATGAGTCAAAGTTAAGTAATCACCAAACTAAATAGAACAAAGGTAACCTTAACACCCATGACTAAGAAGATCATAGGTAATGCACAAAATAATTCAGAATGGTAGGAGTAGGGGAAAATTGCAAGAATTTCAGTGTATCTTCTGCAACAGCCTTTGTGTTTTAACATCTTAGACTTCAAAATGGGTCTCTATTTAAGTTTTAAAGCATTTTTCTCCAGTTAAATTCAAGGCATGAGTTTTCCCTTGACTTGACAATGTACTTAAGAAAGATATCATATAATGCTTAACTGAGACTATGAGAATACATTTCTTCTTAAAAATAAAGCACAAATCTCTGCATTTAAAGACTTTTTTTTTCAGAAGCAACTAATTTAAATGAGACTGGAAACAACAACAAAAAAAAACACTGTTGAGGTGGTATAAGATAATTTTTAGAGGAAATACTATATGTTGAATAATACTGAAAAGAAGTTAGAAGTAGAAAATACTTCAGTAAGTTATGGGCTCATTTTCTACTCAGTAAAAAATAGATAAAGTCTGGAAATGATACCTAAGTCTAAATGAAGTTCTTTCTATGTGTGCATTGAAACAATTCATTATTCATATAAAATAGTAGGAGAAAAACCTGTCACTCATGCGGACTGTGTAAGAACAAAATATCTGCTCACAAATAATAGGAGGCATTATGATTAAAAATTCACAGAGAAACCTAGAGAAGGCCAAATGTAAAACTCATGTGAGCATGACTTCAGTGACCAATATAATTGTTTTTGAAACAACCAGTGTACAGGGGAAGATATTCAGGCGAGTGCACCTATTGCCACTGGGATTACAAAAATGTTAAGTATTTCCATAAGCCATACTTTTATGGGAGAACTGTCATATGTCTTACCCTCCCCACTCTTTATTGTAGCTTAGACAAATCTGTGGCTCAAGAAAAGGTTTTAATGTATTCGAGTTTTTTGTAATGAATTCTTGGTGACATTTTTTTCACCTTCTATAAATATCTGCATCCCTGTTTCCCAAACCTACTGAACCAGGAAAAACTTAGAATACCAGTTTTATTCTTCCCTTTAACAGTACAGTTTGGCAAAAATGAAAAAAAAAAAAAAAAAAAAAGCTTGATTTTTTCCCTTTTTGACAAAAAGAAAATTTTTTAGGCCAGCCCTGATAGCTAATGCAAGGAGATTTCAAGATGCAGGCAGTGGTTTTCAGATTGACAGAAGCAATTGGCTGGAGCAAGAAGAAATCTAAATGATATCTATTCGAGGAAAATGAAGAGAGTGCTGATGAAATTGTTTCAACAAATGAGATGGATTGTGATGATAATTTTATATTTTGAAGACACAATGCAAGACAGCAAGAACATAAAGAAACAAAGCTTACCCAAGAGAAGTTAACATATAAATCTGCTATGGATGTAACACAGTTTCTATGGGATTCCAGTGGGAGTTAAACACAGTAAAGCAAAGGTAACTCAAATCGTAACTCAAACAGCAGCTTCCACCTATTGAAAAGAAAAGGCTTAAGGCCAGTATTCAATATCACTGGCAAGGATATTTTAAAAGAGGCTGATCCCACTGAAGTTTTTAGTATATTTCTCTGAAGAAATTAAGTGGTAGGCACTGCTCCAGAAAACGAACCTGCACAAATACATGACACTCTCAGCAGTAGACATGCTCCATGTGATGATGTCACTGAATCAAACACATGTACAAAAAACAGATGGCATCCTAACTCCAACACCAGTTATAGGATGAGCCTTACACAAGGCCCACAGGCCATTACACACACAAGATAGTCTCCCACATCTCGCTTCTTTGGAGCCCATACTTTGCTCTAGCAGCTTCTTTCCATCCCCACTCAAGGTTCAGTCCTCAGCTCTTTGTTGTAACACAGAAAATGCAAAGTGAAAGAAGATCCCTGTGACTGGTATCAAACCCCTTCTGGTGCTGGCAAAGCACCAAAGATTCTCAATATCCCCATAACTTCTGGAGGGACATGGAAGCTGTGACCTGATGACTCATGAGAACCTCTGCATGAGTGACCATAACACCAGTAAAACAAGAAGATAGATAGAGGAAATTTTGCTTTTGCAGGTTTTTGGTGTTTTAAATTAATAACCTTGTTGTTAATGAGGTTGGGTTTCCCTCCACACACACCCCTCCATGTTTCTTTGGACTATGAGTCTTATCATCCCTGGACTAATAATATCTGTTTGTTGTAGTTGATCAGCAGAGACATACTTACATGAGATGTTTCATCTGGCTGGTGGAGAAATAAAATCAGTAATAACTGCTTGCAGTCAGCATAATGGTGGAGTGTGTATGAGGACTGTTTCTGTTGGGGTATGTCTTTGTTGTCCCTGGAGGAATAGGTTGAGGTGCTGTTAACCCCCCATGAAGAAATGACATCTTCCATAAACAGGGTTGGATGCCTTTAAGGGAAATGAGAAGCTCAATCATTCCTTTCTTCGGGACAAAACAAAATTTGGAAGAGTGAATGTTAGAAATTATTTGCAGAAACAAATTTTAAGAGGCAAAAAAATACACATCATGTTTGAACACTAAAATTTTAGTCAGCCCTCCTGAAGATGAAGAGAGCTTCTTTGGCATTGGTTTGTGAAAATAGACCATTTTGTTCGTATATATCAGTAGAAATGCATGTGAAACTGCAAACAACTCAACTCTTCTTTCATTAAACTTCTGGACACTACCCACAAGATGACAGTGAACACTGCTATGATTAAAGGCTTGATTTATGACTGTGTGTGGATTGCTGATATTGTACCTAATGAGTTGGTGTCCCTCCTAGTTGGGGAAGTAGCCATGCTCCTAACAAACTCCTCACAGGAAATTACTATTGAATTAAGAAAGGGCAGAACATCTTTCTGAGAAGGATAACAGGCTTGGGATTTTTTTCAACTCCACATGTTCAGTATGCAATACTGAATGTTATTGATTCCTGTCTGCACCAAAAAGAGTCAAATACAAATCACATTAAAAGTCTTGGGTTCCTTTCTCAGAATTGTATTATCTCCTTTGGAAAAAGCAGTCCCTGTATATGAAGTTTATCAAATAGGGAACAGACTCTGAAACCACACATAAGACGCACTGAAGTCTAACATTCTGGTTTTTAGACTTATATTTACTGTCCATGGGGACATGCCAAACCAACTGACTCTATTTCACAAAGCGCAATATCAAAGTTCATTGACATTATCCTGCCATTATCTGTCCTCTCACTACTCTTCCATAGAGGAACTGGAAACAATTATTTATCAAGCTTTATAAAATTACTTTAAGAAGTCCTATCTAAATTGTTCAGGTTTTATTTTCTTTCCTTTTTGGAAGGCATGGAGGGGGGAATAGGTGGAGGGCTGTTAGCCTTTCCTGCATTGTTTCATGTTTCATTCAAGGATGGCATTTACTGCAGCTGAGCCAGCACTTCTTTAACTCCAGCTTCATTTTACCCTGAGTGTTTGACTGCAAAAATTTTTTAGGGTTTTTCATAACTTTGTTAACCCACATTAGTTCCTTTCTTCATTTTTGACGTCTAGATTCCACTGTAATGAGCACAGAGGATATTGTGCCACTTATATTTGCTTTGAATACCTCTCATTCCTCCACTGCACATTTCCTCAATAGTCCTTGATTCTAACCAGTTTTCAGCAGCTCCTTAGGCTTTTTCTCAAAGATTTTGATGTTCAGGGTCCTAGCTCTTCCATGCTGCCACTTTCTGAATACCTCTTCATGGTTATTTTATTCAGTGAGTACTACGGTGGATTAGCTTTTATTCATTTACTACGATGCATGAACACCATGTGCTCCATTTATGTGTAAGCAGAGATAAACTGAAGTCAGACAGTAACAGAGTCAAAGAAAACACAGGAAGGAATTCAATAGAATAAAAGGCTGAACAGGGAACCATTAAAGAGATGGGGTTTGAAACAACAGTTTTCAACCATTTCCATACCCAGGCCTGGTTATCAAGATTAGTTATCCAAGAAGTTGACTGAATGGACAGGAAAAGCTTTTATATCAGAAAATGGGCAAGAAAAGTACAAACTGCAAGAGATTAAAATTATTCCAGTCAAATTTTCCTCCAGAAAATAACTTTTTAACAAATCAAATAAAAGTAAATTTTCATGCCTAGTTCTTGCCCCAAAGTCATTAGCTGCAAATTCCCTTGTATTGACTTCTGAAATTTCAGGAGTGTTGGAATTGTTTCAGAAGTTTGTTATCTTCAAAAGAAAATAAATAAATGGAAAATAATTACATCTTTTATAGTGTTCTCCCACTTTTTCCATGGGGATCATTTCAAGTCCAGCAGAATCTGATAAAATTCTCAAGGATGAAACTCTGGTTCCAATGAAAAGCTCTAAAACGTAATCATTTGTTATTCTGTACATGCTTGTACATGCATGATAGAATCATAGAATGGTAGGGGTTGGAAGGGACATCAAGTCTAAACACCCTGCCAATGCAGGAACATCTGGGGCAGGCCACACAGGAACATATCCAGGAGGGTCTTGAAATTCTCTAGAGAAGGAGACTCCACAGCCTCTCTAGGCAGCTTGTTCCAGTGCTCTGTCACTCTCACAGTGAAGAGGTTTTTCCTTGTGTTGAGGTGGAACTTTCTGTGTTTCACCTTGCTACCAGTACCTCTTGTCCTATCACAGGGCAGCACTGAAAAGAGACTGGCCCTTTCTTCTTGACACCCACCCTTCAGATATTTGTAAACATTAATAAAATCCCCTCTCAGTCTTCTCTTTTCCAGGCTAAACAGCCCCAGGTCTGTCAGCCTTTCCTCATGAGAAAGATGTTTCAGTCCCTTCATCATCTTTGTAGCTCTCTGTTGGACTCTTTCTAGTATTACTCTGCCCCTCTTGAACAGGGGAGACCAGAACTGGACACAATATTCCAGATGTGGTCTCTCTAGTACAGAGTAGAGGGGAAGGAACCTTACTTGACCTTCTGGACACACTTTACTTTATGCACCCCATGCATGCTGATATCCAAGTGGGCACAAGGCACTTACTGAAATTCCAGTTTGTATTTCTTTTGTTTATCCTAAATTTTATGAAGATTAGCGGTTTTTTTTGTGAGAAGGAATTCCAAGGAAAATACCTGCATCCTTGAATTAGACATAACTCTTGTCCTCTTGGTTGATAGCTTCATTATTCCAGTGACACAGCATTGTCTTGAATGACTGTACTCAAACATGGCTCCAGCTGGCTGACTAAAGGCTTTCAGTAGCACTATTCCTTCAACAGAATATCAACACCAACACAGAGGACCAGTCACACCATGATGAAATCCTCAAAGCCACAAACTTTTCCTCTCAGAGTCGCCGAATCACACAGAATTTCCTTGTTTGGAAAAGACCTTTAAGAACTTCTAATCCAATCATTAACCTAACACTGAAATGACCTTGACTATACCATATCCTTCAGCACTACATCTGTGTGACTCTTAAATACCTCCAGGGACAGGCACTCCACCATTTCCCTGGGCAAGCTGTTCCCATGCTTGATAACACATTCGGTAAAAAAAATTCTTCCTCATATCTAATCTAAACTTCCCTTGGTGCAACTTAAGGCCATTTCCTCTTGTTTTCCCCTGTTTTGAACTCAAGAAGATTGCCTAGTAGCAAGACCATACCAGCAGTGAATCAGCAGGAGAGTGTCAGTTTTGTTAGATTACTGTTATAGAGTAAAGCCTAAGATTGTTGTTTCCATCCTATATTTTTAAAGTAAGTGATGACTCTGTTCAGTTTTTTTTTCTGAAAGACTATCTCAAGGGAGAGAGCATTCCTTTTAAACCAGAAAGGCATATGATATAAAACATCCATTAAAATATTCCAGCTTTGATGCTATTTTTCTTTTTCTTCATCTTTCTTTTGATTAAAAGTTTCAGTGTTTTCAAAAACCAACAAAGTTTTCAGTTTTCACAGAAAATAAGTTTTTAAAAAGTGAAATGAGAGAAAAAAATATAATATTTCTAAGAAAAAAGTGTAGGAGAGTCCTAAAAGGGGCAGTTAATTCTGCAGAAAAGCACATACAATGCCTGTCTTAACAGAATAGAGTCTCATTTTCCCTTGGAGACTTGCATTAAGTTGAATTTCCAGGCTGTACTCAGTGGTGGCCTTATACAACAGCCAGATGCCACTGCATTCAAAGGGAGAAAATTGAAGGTCATTTTCACTATTTTTCTTTCCAACTTGAAGATTTTTCTGTGATGGAAACAGTCCATTGTAACTAACCCACTGCAAATCATCTTTTAAGAATTAGAGTTTAATTAAAGCACTTACAAGAACTATCTGTGTTAACCTCTAAATATAGAGTCAAGCCTTTGATATTGTATTACTCAGTCCTTTACAGAGACCAATTTCATCACAGAAGGCAAAATAATTATCAATACAGCAATGAGGTGTTAAGTACTTCCTTTGAAATGGATCTTCATAGAATCATAGAATGGTTTGGATTGGAAGGGATTTTAAAGGTCATCTAGTTCCAAACCCTATACCATGGGCAGGGACACCTCTTACCAGACCAAACTGCATATAGTCCTATGCAACCCAGCCTTGATCACTTTCAGGGAAGGGGCATAAACAGCCTCTCTGGGCAACTTGTTCCAGTACCTCACCACTCTCACAGTGAAGAATTTCTTTGTTACATCTAATCTAAATCTATCCTCTTTCAGTTTAAAGTCATTACTCCTTGTCCTATTTTCATATGGCCTGCTAAAAAGTCCCTTTCCAGCTTTCTTGTATGTCTCCTTTAGGAACCGAAAGCCTCCCTGGATATTTCTCTTCTGAACCACTCCAACTCTCTCACCCTTTTTTCAGAAAAGAGGTGCTTCATCCCTCTGATCATTTTTGAAGTGCTCCCCTGAAGCCACTCCAACAGATTCATGTCTTTCTTGTGCTGGAGACTCCAGAGCTGGACACCAGAACACAGTGTAGAGGGATATATGTTATATCTACATAATACTGTTGTGCCTGATCCCAAAGTTGTGGAAGTCACTAAACCCTAGTGGAGATTATCTGCTTTTTCAGTTCACGTCTTCTTCAGAGGTCCTTATTCCTGCAAGTGTATTTATTAGCTGCTGGTACTGGCAGAGACAGCCAAACAAATGCTTCTCAGGCTGTGGCTTATTCAAAACCAGATCTACTCACATACTCACTTTCCAGCCCTTGTAGCTTCAGGTGTGTACAAACTCCAGAGTCAGATGCAGCAGAAGACTTCTGCATTGCGTCCACACCTGGCTATGGTGATCAGTTAGTAAAGAATGGGCTCTGAATTTCCATCAAGACATTTCTGTGGCATTAACCATCCTGATGCATATTTTTCTGTAAACATATTTACTCTCAGTGAGAGTAAACTCACAAATGCTGCTTTACATCACAAACAACAGAGATAATATAATTTCTGCTTTCTGGATAAGCAGCTGAAAAAATTTAGTAATGGGGATAGACAATACAAATTTTATGACACTTGACATAACATTTGGAATTAATAGACTTTTCCATGAATAATCAAAGACTGTCAGCATTTTTTTTGTGCAGTCATGAGCTTGATTCCACAATTCAGAGAAAACTATTAAATCTTTTATTTTTAAATTAATTTTGATTTTATTTATTGTTATTTATTGGAATTAATAATTAGAGCTTAAGAAAAGGTGTATTTCTACAAAAGAAAGCTCTCCTTGTGCATCAGTTGTGATTAAAGTGACAAAGATCAATGGAGTTGTGACAGAGACCTTTAAAAGAGTCATCATAATTCACTTCAGTGCTGCTAAGAGGGCTGTAATTTTTAATCTTACAAATGTAGCTTTTCACCCTAAAGCCTGAGAAACTGATCTAACATCTCAAAAAGGATTTCTCGTCTTTCTCAGCATCCTAAGTTCAATGCATCCACTCACTTATTATGGAATGAGCAACTGCAGACCCACAAGTGTGCTCTCGTATACACTCATGGTTCAGTGGTCAATCCTGTGCTCCCTTAGTGCCGTGTCACTCCTGCATATAAATAGCTTGGTGTTCTGTTAGATTTTAAATTTGTAGGCTGTTCATTTCCTTTCTCATTTGTTGATTGTCTCTCTTCTGATGAGGATACTGTAGACTCTTTTATGACATTTCAAAACCTAATGTTTGGAACAAAAACACTGTATGTACATTATGAACAGAAATATCATTGTATTAAAATAATAATAATAATAAAAATATCCCATGAATTAATAAGTACCAGACAATAGCAGTACTAGATGATAATAGTATTTTCTCCCATGAGGCTTGTTACTTGGAGGTATAACTGAAAGAGAGATATTACACATACAGAGTCGTTTTCTCCTGCAACTAGCCTAGGCACTTTCCCCAGGCCAGGCACTGGAAACTTAATACAGAGGTAGGAGGTGTTTTCATGCACTGCTACTTGATATGGTGGATCATCAATGTCGGTCAGACACTGGGCAGACCTCTCCTCATAATGTTAACTTCGCATTGCAAGTGGAAGTAGAGTCACTAGAGCATCCACAGTCTTCCTATTCTCTAGTCTGTTATTTCCATCCTGGAGTCATAGAGAGATGTTCTCCAAGGGAAAGATCTGGAGGAAAATCTGACTTGGTGCAGAACAGAGAAACAGAACATATGTTCATAGCAATGCCAGTGTCTCAGGCATAAAAGCAGCACATGGGAGGGCATTTCAGGTCCCAGACACATGCTCTTCCCCAGGCTGGGCCAACCCCACCATTGTTCATTCAGGCTAAGGCTGAAAAGGAGACACTCACGTGTGACAAATTGCTTCTGGGACTGGAGCACTCAAACTTACATCTCTATTGGGTGAAGCTACTTCTAGGCTGTCCTTTCAAAAAAGGGAAGTATTGCTGGTGACACTAACAGATACCTGGGCCTTATCTCAACCTTTTGTATCTAGACAGGTCAGTCCTTCAGCTCACGTTCAGGAGATCAGGTTACTATTGCTTTGACTAGCCTACAACAATGTAACACATGTTGTTCTGAGATGTTCTATACCTCTTTAGGACAGATGTATCACTTGATATGTATCTATATAGCATTTAACTTCCATTCTGGACAGGAGACAACAACTCTTCTGCATGCTAAGAAGGAAGAAGAATGTGTGGCAAAAGACTGTGCTTCTTGAGTTTTGTTCCTTTGCAAGCTACCTGACCAGTCTTTGAAAGTCCAAAGCTTACCCTCCAAAGCCAACCCAGTGTTGCTCTATACAGACAAGTCCTTTACAGAAGCTAATGGCAAAATGGTCACAGGTCACGCTGCTGTGAGCTTGTGGTTCTCTACTAGTTTGTGTACCAGCAAGAGTATCACTGGCTTTTGGTGCCTATGCTTACTCAAAGATAATTAATGACCTTAACTGAAGTTCAGCACTGAGGTAGTTGGAGCCTGGGTTTCATGTTGCCCATCCTCCAGGAGTACAGGAAGAAAGCATCTCGGTACAGAGCCAACACTGTAGAGATTTTACAGGTACCGAGGGTTAAGTAATGATAACATCAAAACTTCTAGTTTCTGCTACTTGAGCCAAAAGGAGAAGAAACTCCAGAGAAGACATGGGCAAAAGAGGGTGTGGATTATCTGCATCACCCTCCATTCTTGCTTGAGCAGGCTTGCCTTTCTCACTTGATCTATGTTATATTATTGTAAATCTCACCTTTAGTCATTAGGCTTGTTAGCCACGTACAAAAAGCTTCATTTACACTTTAGGAATATTTTTTCTGTGTAGGTGGAGAATGGGAGCAACCAGAATCAGATAACATTTACAGAGTATGAAATAAGTGATTTCCTTTGTTTAATCAAACAATATGACAGCAATTTGAGATGAGAAAAAAGCATATTCTTCAACCTAATGATATCTGGGGAGAGACAGGAAACACTTTTACTTGCACAAATGCCTTTTTCATCTGTTTTCTTATCTCACTTTTTTTCACAATATATTAATTCCACTCACAGAAATAATTCAAGACGCTGCTGCAGACAGACACTAGTTCACCAAAGTTTCTAGTTTGTCATAGTCTTATATGCAGCCTAAGCCTTGGGGCTGCTGCTGAGTATCTTCACTGATGGCCTGAGCAAAGCAGTGCTCTGCAGCTTACACAGTCCTGCTCTTCCAAAACACTGTCAGGACACAATCATAGGTGGAAGACACAGCTTAAAAACTTTTGATGTTTCTACCTTTCTTGCTCAAGCAAAGGTTATGCAGGAGTTGATGTAGTTCTTCGGTGAAAAGTACATTTTCCATGAAAAATGAATTTTCCCAAGGGACTGTAATAGCTTACAAGTTATGCTCAACTATAGTGAGTAGTTCAATATCAAACAGAGGAAAAAGAGAACATGGAAATGTTCAAGTGTTTGGATTTCTGTACTTTGAAAATTCAAATATTTAAAAGTGTTAAATAACAGAAAAAAACTGCATTGAATATGTTTATTTGAGGTTAAAATGGCTCCAAATGACACTAATTTTTTTTTTTCCCTCCAACCTCAATTTATTAGTTTGGTGTTTGCCTACAATAACTTAAAAAAAAAAAAAAAAAGAGAGAGATATTTGTTTCTAATGCTGTGAATAACAACTTGTAAAGGATTCAAACAGGCAGCTCACTAATCATTTGATCAAGAGTTTTTTCAGGCATCTTATCTAGTAAAGGTGTGAAAACCTTAGTTATGAATCAAGTGAAATAATACATTAAGTCTGAGCAGTAGTGTGGCAGTGTGCTTTAAGAAGGTGGCAACATGAAAAATGGCACCATGATAGAGTGAGCAAACTAGAAGAGATGCAATGCTTTGTTCCTGAGTCACACAGGAAAAATATAATCCTCCAAGACATCAGTCACCTCTTACAGAGGGTTGCACATCTGTGTGACTTCAGCTCCTGTTTAGCTCAAGGACTGTTTTTAAACAGCCAGCTCATCATTGCAACAAATCACTGGTCTGTATGCTCTTTCTCTGTATCTGTTTCAACTTGTTCAAATGGCCCATCTCCCTGCTGCTCCTTGGAGCACTGACATTGCCAGGGGCTGTTTATCTTCCTGCTGCCAAATGTTTCATGCAAAACATTTCACTGACTCTGCCCTCAAGTCCTCAGAGATGAGGACATCTCCTACTTCTGGTATAAGAACAAGAAACACTTATGAGTATTTTATCAGTGAGTCATGAATATTCTTATCCAGTCCACCATTCTTCTGAGAAGCACATTTGCACAGCCTGTAGCAGAGTTTAAAAGGATGCATACACCTGCTTAGGGATAACTTATGTGCAATAAAGAGGACATTTATATAGCATTTAAATACTAACATAAAAACTGTAGTGATATGTCAATAAGGACTCGATTTTGTAACTATTCTAAAATGCTGGAAACAGCTGATGACTTGGAGATGGTAGCTGTAAAAAGGACAGGAGCTGATGGCACATGGTTGAATGTGGTGCGAAGTGAGGAGGAGATTAGTGAAAGAACATAGATATTTACAGGGGAGGAGATACCAAGCTTTGGGTAGGACTCCAGTTAGTGAGAATGGCCAGAATTATATCCAAAACAAACAAATAAACAAACAATCAAACAAGCAAAACTTGTATTAAAAAGGGGCATCTGAAGTCCAGAAGAAGGTTTTATAATGAATGAAGGAAGAGGAAAAAGAATGGAGAAGAAACCAGTGGAATAAATGGATGTCAACACAGTAGGATTATTCATACAAAAAAAAAGACTAATAAAACCCCTTTTCTTCTATCAAGAGTAATTATTTTTATAGATACAAATGATTGCTTACAAGCTATCAATAACATTTAAATATGTTTCTTCCTGCCCATGAAACTCCTAAAGGTTCCCTGTGCAAGACAGATTTTGAATCACTATGGTATACAGTATTTTGTAATCCCAATGATGAGCTGTACAAATACATTTATTAAAGTTTCATTATCTGAAATACTACAACCCCTTAACTGGTAGAATGAGCATTTACTCTTCCCAGGAGTACCACTGAAGCTAGTAGGACTCTGTGCATGACTAAGTAACTCACACTTCCATGATTTGCACTATAATACACTAAAAACTCTCTCCACAGCTAATCCTGGATTACTTTTTTTTTTCTATAATCTCATAATTCATCATATTATTTTGAGCATAAACTCCTTTTTGTACAGTCATATAAAATGACAAGCACAAAAGGCTCTGCTTCAGGCTTTTACGCAAATGTTTATATTAACATTTTCAATTGCAATAGATTTGAAGTTTGAACTTTGAAAGTTTTCATCTCCATTGTGAAGTTCATACTAATTAATATTAAAATTATTATACTGTTTAAAAAAATAATAAAAAAGGAAAAGAAAAGAGTGTGTTACTTTTCTAGCAGATTGCAGCTAAATGTACACTTCAGTCAGATTTGAAAGAAGATAGGTGTTGTTCATTATCTAGGAGATTGATAGGAAAAGAAATTATAGTTTCTTATTCTTTACACTGACGATCAATGAAATTTAACTCCTAACCCTTTAATCTATGTTGAAAAAGACAGCAATCTCTAATAATTGCTTATATCAGAAATGAAAAGCTGATCTGGCAAAATCTACCATCAGGATGCTACCAGTGTGTACACTGCCAAACCAGGCAGCTTGACTCTCCTCCTGCTCCCATGAGGACATACCCTCCAGCTGCATGGGGGTTATTTTACCCCCCCACTCAGAGCATCCTTGAAGCTGGTTTGCCCTGAGAGGTGCAGGCAGGATAAATCAGAGGCCCTCCCATCTCACACAAGGGCCCAGGCACATCTGAGATGAGGTGATAAGAATGAGGAAGCTAAGATCAACTGTAGACAAAGAAAAACGAAATGCAATAAAACTAACATAACAAAATTGTGGTGAAAATGCATGAGATGAGTAAGCCAATCATTCATACGTCACCTTCAGAATATCACTGCTGTTTTTCAGAAGTCTGAATAACATATTAAAAAAAGGTAAAGTTTATGCATATTGAAGGATTGGGAAAAATATTCCAAGTGTTAATTATTACATGATAACTAATACAAGATTCAGTTCGGTGACATTTCATCAGCAGGCTGAGCTTAAGACTGATAGAGCAGAGGAATTAGTTTGTCCTGTTAACTGAGCCTAAGGAATCATTTATACTTCTGAAACTGAAGGAGATTTAGAACCATTTAGATTTTATGTCATATCACTAAAATTAAGAGGCATATCTCAGATAGACCTAACTTTTTTAAATATCTAAAAAATTGTCCAAGCTCTATTCCCAACAAAGGGTAAAAATGTCTTGCTTGTATTAAAACACTATGACTCCAAACTGAGTTTCAGTATGTTTGATGGCCTCACTAGTGTTTTATATTTTAGTGATAACATTCTTAATGTATCCCCTGCTATCATGAAGATGTAAATCCAAGTTGAAGGTTATAGTTTTAAATGACAATACAGAGTCTTTTTATTACACAGATGTTTTTTCCTGTGATGCCACATGCATATCATTAGGAGGTTCTTTCTTT
Source organism: Todiramphus chloris collaris (assembly GCA_025345505.1). Taxonomy (NCBI): domain Eukaryota; kingdom Metazoa; phylum Chordata; class Aves; order Coraciiformes; family Alcedinidae; genus Todiramphus; species Todiramphus chloris. The sequence continues at coordinate 17,628,537 of JANVCC010000020.1, read as the reverse complement.
CCTGCCCATCTTCCATCAGAGATGCTAAAATAGGTGCATCTTTTCTGTTAGTTCACTTGTTAGAAGATTTCTTGCAAGAAAAATGTTTACATTTTAGATATTTTGCCCTGCAGGTAAGTAACCTGTAACAGATTAGGCTTAAAAAGATACATGTTTATCACTGAAAAGGTCTTTTTCATATGAGGATAATCAGATGTGTTTCTCCTGTTCAGTAGTAGCAGAACTTATCACAGACTGTCAGTGTTCAGAACAAAATGTGGTTTATAAACATGATGACCTAAAGGAATTATTGTCATAATACACCATACAGGGAGCTGTCTGCTCTTCCAGGGTTGTTTCTTTTTTTTTTTTTTTGTTTCAGTGGTATTTCTTGTCCGATTTTAAGAATATATTCCATCTTGGCATAGATTGTGTATTGAGGGAAGTACTGGTTGTTCTCTGCAAGACTTAAACAAATTGGACCACAAGTGTTTGTGGGGATGATGACAACCAACCAGTGATCAGTGATGAACAAGCAGCTCATCAAAGGGATACATATAGCTGCATACATACTAAAACCTGTAGGCTAGGGCAGAAAGAAAGGCCCAAAAGAAAACCTGTCTCCAGACTGGAACATCAAATGAGCTCCTGGCTGCACAGCAGACTGAATCAAAGTCCACAGAGCTGTGGAAAAACAGTACCACATTTACTTGGTCAATCCACTAGGAATGACAAGCATGGAGCAGACCTGTCTGCCTGGGGGCCAGTCCAGGACTGTAACACTGTGGCATTATCACCACCTAAAGATCTTTCACTAACACTACAATAGGCAAATTTCTGAGCTTAGATCCATTCTGATCATTATTTTATATCACTATTTGCCTGTTAACATCCAAAACTGCTTCAACAGATCAAACTCCACCATTTGCTGGACTAATTGTTGGTTGTTAAAATAAGAACTGCAATTTAGCACTTACTATTGAATAACTAATTTGACAGTTTATGAAATTTAAGAACACATGAAAGAAAATCACAGATGAAAGGATGGGTGTTTAATTGCTTAAAAGAATTGCTGCTGTGAAAAGACTGTGGAACTGCTGTCCAAGAGTGATCCTTGAGACTTTGCCCTCTCACTTTCAGAAGTGATAACTACTGTTATAACAGACTCTCCTTCCAGGAGCTTTCCAGACTGCTTCTAGAAAGTGTGGAGTTTCATACTTAAGGGATAGATTTAAGAACATATCAAAGTACTCTTTAAGAGTCTGACACTCCTGACTGTGAAATGAGTGGCTAGTCTTTCACTGACTTTAAAGTCAGCAGGAGCAGCTTCAAAAACAACACAAAAATGCAAGACTTTTTTTCAAGAGTGAAATTTGTCACTTCCAATAACACCTACTGCTGTTAAATGTGACCTAAGTGGGGCACAGGCCGTGGGATGGAAATTTGTAGGGAAAATATCATATAGATTTGTGCAAAGCCACACTGAAGACTAACTCTTCTGTTTTCACAAGCATAATTTAATTGGATATGATAAATAGCATATATGTAACTGCCTTCATATTTCTGTAGATAATTAAGTCAAATTCTCATTTGATATTGTCCTACTTCTAAAATTTTAATGAAGCATTATGATAAGAACTAATTTTCTCTGTTTAATCTAATCTGGACATAACAAGCTCTGAACAGCACAATTACTCTGCTACGGCATATATAGAAAATTACTCATTATCACTGGGCTCCAAAGTAGAGAAATAGAAGATTTCCGAAGGCACAAAATGTCTAAGGCTATAACTTCTGTTTGCAGTGATAAGGAATCCTGCCAGTACCAATAAATTAATCAGCATTTCAATACTTTAAGGTGACAAAAGTAAAATGATAGAACTAAACAAATAATTTTACATAGTATTTAAATTTTATGTTGTTTAGTCATGCTCATTGCCAGCATCAAATCTTTATATTTAAGACTATGTGTTTAAAATCAAGGACTGCATATATCTTGTCAAAGTGACTTTACTCTGAGAAATGAAGATAGCAAAACTTGTATATTCACACACAGAGTTATGGATGGATTTTTGCTCTTTGTCAATTTAATTACCAAATGATATTTGAACTCAACGGATTTAATAAATATAGTGGACCAAACATTTATAGCCTAAAAGATTCAATATGAAATGTCAGGTATCGTGGCTATCACTTTTGCTGCAAACCTCAATGCCTCAGCCTGCCCGAGTCTCAGACTAAAGACAATGATCCCAATTTCTTCTCTACTCCATCATTTTTGATCTTCAGTGCCATGTATTTTTATTACGTTTGTAATAAGACAAGGTTTCTGCCATGTCACTCTTTATTCTGAAGAGGCCTTAAGGCAAGGAAAAAGGAGACAAATTCAGCAACAGACCAGCATAATAAAACCAAAGAGCACCCTTGCTAAAAAGAAGGGCCCGAAGAGCACATTGTTAGATCTGATAGCAAACACAATGGAATGACATGCAGGAGGGAGAGGTGAGACCCACTGCAAGCAGTTTATACGCTGTGGTGACTTCTCAACTGCCTGTACCCTCAGCCTCATGACTCTGTTTATTGCCTCTGTGAATTGTGTCAAGGAGCCAGCACCCCCTCTGGCAGGGAACAAAAGCTCACTATACATATCTTCCAACATGTGAAGCGTCACAAGAAAAAAGGTCCCCATTTTTCAAACTGTGCATTGTTTCTGTAGATTGTCTTTCCAGTGCTTTGTGTCTAAATTACAAGAACTTAAAATACCAAGAAGGAGCACAGAATAAACCATAAATCCTTATAAATACAATTCTATGGCTGTACTCATTCAAATAAAGGCAAAAGGAACAGAGGCTTCACAGGGGGGCTGTTTGAAAGGCTTGCTATCTTGCAGTCTCTGAAATCACGACAGGGCAAAGAAATCTGCAGTCACCTTTTGTTGGGAGGTATGAGATTATGTTTTGGGTTTATTCCCACAGGTAAAGATTGGAGGAAATACTTGATTAACAGTTATTACGCAGTCTGCAAATAAAAATATATCTTCTGCAGAGACAGAGAATAACACTTTTCCTTCTACTCCCAGTGAATATATGCTCTGATAAGTTTAAACATCCTTAAACACTCAGCTGCTGCTTTTCTTTGCTCTTGGTGTAGTCTGTATTGTTGGTAACTGCAGCAGCAGACAGTATAGACATGGACACAGGATTTCAAGCCTCAGAGAGAATATTTGATTCTGGCACAGGCAGCCTTCTTTTTCACCCTATCAAGCACATAACTGTATTGCGCCAGAGATAATGGGAAAGGAGGAGGCAATGAGAACCACTAAAGGATGTAGCAACATAGTGAATGTTAGGAAAGACAGAATGGAAAGAACAAGGGATAAAAATAATCATCTGAAAATCTGTTCCTCAGTTTCAGTATCTTTGCAATGGGGATAATTCTATGCTGGCCAGAGGAGACTTTCAAATTAATTCTTCCTTTCGTGCTATCTTGACCTACAACCAGCTGGCAGACACCTGCAATCAAAATATGATCCTGCAGTTGTACAGCTGGAAAGTACTGTAGGGTCTAAGCTGCCAGGGCAGATCTATAAGCAGCAGATCACACACATATCCCATTGCCTAAAACTCCAGAGCAATATGGAAGGAGGCAGAGCTGTGGTACTGCAGGTTAATAAATCTGTGGAAAAAAGACACCTCCCACTAGCCCCTGACTACCAAACCACTATTTTATTGATTGTGTCAAAATAGACATGTAGTTGACATGGAAGTGTGGTGGTATCATCACCACTTTCTCCTGGCAATGAGCACTGGAACCACTGTCTCACTCTGTTATGGAGCACAGGCAGTTGGTTGCTTTTGGCACGAGAGGACTCAGTAACACCACTGCCTAAGTGTAGGGAAAGAAATGGAATTTATGTGCCCTAAGCATTACACTCAACTTTTGTGGCCTGGCTGCTCAGGCCATTGCTTTTAATTCTAAGTCTGGTCAGCATCAGATACCTTGGAAAACTTTACATATGGAGATGTAGTCATCTGTGAAGCTAAGGAGCACCTGAAGCAAGTAGCAAGTAACAAGCCACTCTGGGAGCAGGCAGGCAGCACTTACATAATTCACAGATGTGACTAGCTAAGATTCTTAGGTGGCCACTGAAGCCATCATATTAGACATGGGACTAAGTCAGTTTTGCAAATAGACAGTTCAAGTGAATATATATATATATATATATGATGGGGAGTTTTCACTAAGCTCTTCATCTTTGAATTCAGTACTTATCTCCACTATGAGATTACTCCACGGTTTTAAACATACTAGTTGTCATGGTTTAACACCCAGCCAGCAGCTGCTCACTCATTCCTCCCTGCTCCCAGTGGCTGAAATAAGAATAGTTTAACAACTAAAATAAAATACAATGACAAAATAATATTACAATCATTATAATAATTTTAATGAAAAGGAATATAACCAAAAAAAAAAATTGAGAGAGAGAGAGAAATAAAACTCAAGAAAAGACAACTGCTGCACTATGCAATTGCTCACCACCTGCTGATTGATGACCAAGGAGCAATACACCCTCCCCAAGCCAACTCCCCCCACTTAATATACTGAGCATGATGTCCTATGGCATGGAATACCCCTTGGGCTAGTTCAGGACAGCTGTCTTGGCCATGGTCCCTCGCAGCTCCTTGTGCACCTGCTTGCTGGCAGAGCCTGGGAAACTGAAAAATCCTTCACTTCAGGTAAGTTCTACTTAGCAACAAATAAACCATCAGTGTGTTGCCAACATTATTCTCACACTAAATCCAAAACAGAGCACTGTACCAGCCACTAGGAAGAAAATTAACACTATGGTAGCTGAAACCAGGACACTAGTCATCTAAAAATTTGACATGCAGAAGGGGATAATCATCCATACTCAGAAATTTCCACCAGTTTTATCAGCTCATTTTCCTCTTCGCTTTTCTTCTGATATATGCTTATACAAAAAAACTTGCTCTGCTCATATAGAAAAACCATGGCTATTTGATTCTTCCCATTCCCATGGATTCTGGTTCTGCTACAGTGTTTAGAATAAAAAAAAAAATCCCATGAAAGTGCGCCATGTAGTCTTGTTGCTATATTTCAGCAGATGGTAAGCAATATTGTTCTGAATCTCTGCAGAACAAGCAGCTATGCTTCTATCTTTGCAGGGCTTTTTCCTCAGGACTTGGGAGCTATGGCAAAGCAGTGCTTGGTGTAATTTTCCTCTATTGTTCCTAGTGCTGCAATACACATGTAAAACCAAACAAGCAAGATTCTCGTTTTGAATGTGTTGATCACACCCATGGTTTGAGAACAATGAGGAATTAGATTAACTTGTATTTATAGGTGTACACCTTAATCTACATAAAACACACATACGCACTTTTCACAGATCTGGGAAAGTCAGGTAGTGATTTCTTTCTCTCATTGTATATTGAGGCTAGCTCCCATGGAAGTCCGTGTAATGAAGGTCACATATGAAGTTCTTCAGATATAACACAGCAGCAATTACCCAGGCAAGAAGCAGCTGTCTGTGACAACTGTCTTTTAAAGGGAACAATTTATATGAAGAAAGATAATACAAATTTAAGAGCTGACAAGATTTAGAATGACCAAAGCTGATAAATAAAAATTTTGGCTAAGTATTCTACTAACAGCATTATAAAACTGCAAAGCTGAGAAGACTAATGCCTGCAACTGAACATTCAGCGTAAAATTCAGGGCTTGATTCAGTGTTACCTGCATCACAGCACCAGACATCATTTTGAGTGAACAGTGGCTTGCAGAACACTTCTGTAGTGAAAGATACTTGTGGAAAGAAATTGTGTTACAAAACTCTACCCAAATACAGAAGTCATTTTTTGGAAAGTGATGAGTAGGGTTTTTTTAAAGTGCTTGGATGGCTTTATGACCCATCCTGTCAGGGAACAGCAGCAACATCAAAAACCTTATGATATCAGCCTTATAACATCTACTATATATCATGATGAAATTTCTGGTTAACAAACTACAGATTACCAGGAATAATAAGTACTTGCGTGAAAAGTTATTTGTCTCAAATATGCCAGCACCACTGAATGACTTTGAATGAAATATTTTAGGAACATAAATCAACATAAGGACAGCTCATAAACATGGAAAGGAACTAGAGTAATTTCAATAAATTCTTTGCTGTATAGAAATCATACAATTCTCTTCCAAGGGATAAGAAAAACCTCTGCAAGTCACTGGTATCAGATGAGACATTGTAAGATGAGGTAGTGAGAGTAATGTACCACACAGACTTAAAAAATGCCAGGCATGAGGCTGGCTGACCCAAGCGATATATTCTGTCCTTATGATTCATGACACTACACAAGCTTGGTGCACCTTTTATCTCAGTGTGGTTTGAAAAGAGAAACACATTACTAAGGTTCTGGCAGAAGAATTTGGAAGGAGAAAAGAATGAAGGTTCTGTCTATTTCCATTTATTTATTTTTCCAAGAGTGGTATGAGATCTGACTCAATTCCTACCTGGGTGTGTTATTGTGCTAACAGGCATTTGGGATGGCAACTGCCACTCTTGAACCTGATCTATCTGAATGAAAGAATTCAGTACATTTTGAGTAAAAGCAAGGCTGCCTACAATCAAATGATTGAAAGAATTGTAGGACTGGAAGAGGAATTTTGGGCAACTGAGTCCAGTTGCAGTCATTATGAGCAGACATTAACACATAATCAATAACATAAGCTTATCAGGTATCATCTTAAAACTAGATATTTTTTGGGCTTTACTATTCCTTCTAGAATGTGGCTCCATACTCTCAATCTTCAGATGGCAAAAAATCTTTCCAATTTGCAACAGCAACCAATTTATGTCCAGTTCATCCCAAAATAGTTTTGCCACAAATACGTCATTTAGTTAAACTAGTTCTTCTCAGATCCCAGCAGTTCCCCCTGGGAAACAATTATAGGAGACAACCACCCTCTCTATCCCCATTAGAGCCATCATTTTACTCTGCTAAGCAAGCCAATCTCTTTTGATCTCCTGTAGTAACAGATGTTCTCCAATATGTCCTTTCCTACCACTGAAATATCCTAGCACAGACTCATGCCATTAACCCCAAGATGTGTGGCCTTGTCCTGTCCTGTATCCATTTCTACCCTTCTGGTCGTCAAAATCATTCCATGTCAGTGTACAAGACTCCAGTACTGCTATACGCAACAGATGCTTCCTATATATGTCAGACAATTTCATTATCACACTCCTGTCTTTTATGCCAAGGTCTTTATTGGAAATAGTAAATGAGATCTGTCCTGAGACCAGTCCTTGAGGAAATTGTCTAGTAACCTCTTTCAGCCGGACCATTTGCCTCACAGTATGACTCATTGTCATCTCTCATTTATAGAGCTCCTTACCACATCTCAATTCCTGTAATAATCTTCATCTTCACCATTTTAGCTAATAATTTCCCCTGTTAAACTGCATTAGATGCTTTGCTCAAGGTCAGATAGATTTGATCTGATTTTGTCTACAGAATCATCCTTTTTTTTTTTTTTCCTAGGCACATGAATGAAGTTTTTTATCAATCTTCTTTGATAAGATAGGCATCAGGATAGCCTGACACAATGTGCCTCTGATCAAGACTTTTTCCATTATATCCCCATCCATTTATCTGCAGAGCTTTAATTAGTGTCTTTTTCAATGTTTCTTATATAATCCTTGCACACAAGTGAGGTCAGTAAAGCCCATAAACCTCAACAAGATATTTGAAATCCCCTAGAAGATAATGTGATAATTAAGACAAAGTGATAATGTGAATTTGATGCAGCTGTGGATGGAAGGTTGTGGTAGAAGAACCTCTAACCTTTAAAGTTATGCACATTGTCCCTTTCTTGACACAGAGAAAATGTGAAATGGGATTATAAAGTACAAAGTGGAAAAACAACAGTGAGTAGAATTAAATTCAGAAGTTATAGCTGTACCAGCTTAAACCAGGAGGCCCACTCTTGCCGTCTCCATAAGTGACCCATAGCAGGTCCCTAGGGAAGAACATAGAAACAAGGAAAGCCTACAGTGCTGCTTTCCCACTACTCTCTCACAGCTCCACAGGTTTGTGGCTAATGACTACTTGAGACAAAGGTGGTATCTGTTTGTTAAATAGTCCTTACTGGATTTTTTGTACTGTATCGATTTCCCTAACTCAGTTTAAGCTTCCAGTATTCACAATGTCTGTGAAGGCATTTTTTATTTTGAGTACATCATCAGCTGATTTCTCTTGATGCCCCATAATCATTTCAACAGGAAAAACATTGAACCATCATGCCTCCTCACCTTCTCCTTATCATGCATCTGCTTTGTTTCCTGGAGCTAAGCAGCCATACCCATGGAGGTATTCTCTGTGCACAAGCCATTGTACACCTTCAATCACCTTTTCTCCCCTCCTCTGGGCCATTATCCTACCTCTGCCCAAAAGACCAGGGACATCCCCAGAGGGAGCAGAGAGTTTCAAGGTCTTTCAAGATTAAGTCAGGTCCATCAGTGTCTGTACCAAATGCTGCTGCTTAATTTCTACACACACACACACCCCCCCCCCCCCCCCCCCCGCGTCCCACCCCCCCCCCAAAAATCTGACCATTAATCACTTTGCAGACCCCATTTTCAGGTGTCTACTTATCAGATAAGGACCAAAGAAACCATCAAGTTAGCACCTGACACTGTGATGCTTAAATCCCTTTGAGGATTTTGCCCTCACACTTGCTCCTTAGACCATTCATAAAATCTTTCCTATTTACCTTTAATTTCTGTGCAAGATGTTTGCTCACTTAACAGACATAATCACCCAGTTAAAGACAAGTTGCCCCTCCTGCACTTCATAATGAAGTTTAGGTAGATGTTCATGTCTATGTGATGTAGGCAGTGGTGATGCACCTAATCAGGGCTGCCCAGAAGATGAGTCCATCACCCAGGGCCTCAGCTATGTCTGGACACGCATGTCTTCCCTAGGGGCTCCAACAGGCTCCAGCACAGCCCTGACCAGGCAACCAACAGTGCTGCCTTATTTTACTTGGAGGAAACAAAGAGATTGCTTCATTTAAGATCAATTAATTTTGAAGCTAATAAACCCACTGTGGAAATGGCACAGGGGAGAAGGGGACATGCCTGGTTTTAATACTTTTATTAAAGAAGAGTATGGCATTAGTGGCTATAACTTTTATTCCAATGTCACATATTCAAATTAACTCACTAGAATCTTAATTTTACTGAGCCACTATATAAGCAATTGTTTCTCAGTTTGGTTGAGGTAAGACCTGTGATTATTTTCTGCACTCAAAGAAAAAGATGAATATTGGGTTTTTTATAACATGTTTCCCCTAAGCACATATGTGCTTGAGATTTTCAGCTTTCCCTGACATTGCATGTCTGTTAATGATGCACATATGATTCACTCTAAAACTTCAAATTTATTTATTTAAAAAGCAGACTGTGTAACTAGATCTACCTGTACGTCATGCAAACTTTAAAAACTGATAGTATAGCTTAGCATATTTACCACGCAACCTTTGCTTTTTCAAAACTGCAATCCTTTTGCAAAAGAGCAATCCTTTTGCAAAAGAGCTTTTTCGTGTGATGCAGAATTTTCAGGCTTGTGGTTTTATCCTGCAACCAGTATCGCAAGAGAACATTGCCCTCTGGTGTCACAGGCTGTGGCTTTGTGCTTTGGAGGGTTCTTCACATTCACTTTCTTTCTCACCACTCTTTTTCCTTCTCTTTATTGGCTGCACTGACAGCTGGGGCTGTAGTTCATAGGCATAAGCCAGCATAAGGTATGGAAGGGTGTATCTCCATTTCAACAAGGAAATTTTTGCAATCATGTAACAATTCCCATTCATGTGAAAACAATGTTTTTACACTACTTTACTTAAAACCAGAATTAGATCCCTTCAGGTTGAGTAATACATTAAATCTTAGTTGATTCTTTTTGACTTATCAGTCTTTTATCAATCTTTTTGACTTATCAATTCTTTTGACTTATCAATCAAGTCATTTATTCATCCACTTGAACAGGTAAGTTTTCAGGGTTTTAACGTGAATATTAGAATTAAAGCTAACAAAAGACTGAAGCAAGGAGGTTATCAACTTCCTTACTGTTACCAGTTATAGTTATCATTACTGAGTTCTCAAGCGTGCACTTGGAGACAGTGATGAGCTCTGCGTAATTGCACATAGACTTGCCCTGTGCGTACACTGACACACTAGGACAAAGAAGTGGTAGGAAACAGCCAAACCTGGGTATAGTACCAAAAGAGAGACAAAGCATTACTATTTAAATAGTTGGGGAAGGTACTGGAGTGGTGCAGCGGGAACAACACAGAGCTTAGATTTGCCTGGATAGCCTTGCAGGCTCTGCTCTCAGATGATTTGCACAAAACAGAATAGACAAGGAAAAGGGCCAGGTTATTTTCCCTCAACTCCTAAAGCCACAGATAAATTTTCCACTTAAATATTCCAAGTGTTTATTAAAGATGCCATTTTTACATGGATAGTTACCACAATGAATAGATCTTATTACGAACTAATTAGTCCATGCAAAATGCATAAGCAAGCATTTTTCTGAGTAGAAAATTATGATTCCAACAGATTATTCCATCAGTGAGTTTCAGCCACTCTGAATATCAAAGCCAGCAAGAAGTGTTCACCATTACAACAAAAGCTAAAGGCTGAGTGCAGCAGTGGCCAGGTAGTGCTCTTTGTAATTGGCTGCCTGTAACTCTCCAGATTTTGTCTAATTATTATTTACCTTTTGCCCATCTAGCTTTAGCCCTCTAACAGTCAAGTCAACCCTTGATCTAGGGTCAACTCTCTGTGTCCTTACAGACAGCAGAAACATTTCCAGAGATTACTTTTACTCCTCTTACGGTAGATACCGGAGGGAATTGCCCCTCTCCTTCAAGTGACTGGAGATAATTAGCTGAGACCAGACACATTCAGTCATATATGTAGATTTCTATGTGTCCTGTGGACCTTTCCCCAAATGCACCAGGTGAGTTGTTGAGCCAGGCTCTCTGTTAGCACACAGTTGACAAATTAAAGTCTTGAGATAACCGGAACACAGGAATTTTCCTCCCAGTAATTTAAACAGCTGTCAAGTTTTGCATTATTAACAGAACAAATCACTTTTCCGCCCTTACAAGAAAATGGAGAATGGAGTTCCGGCATTATTTTTTTTTATCTCCTCATTTGTAAATGGCTTTTACAGAGGTTTTTGCTATCAGGAACATTGAAAGAGAAGAAGATTGAGATTAACATTGAAGTTTACTTTAGGAATTAGAGAGTTAAAATTGTTGTGAATTTTTGAACTGAGAGCTGACTAAAATAGGTGAAGCAACCTCACCAAAATCAGTGACTATACTCCCATACTAGGGACCAGACATTCATTTTGCCCTTAAGACTTATTTGCAGTAATACGTGACACATATGCTATGGCTGGTAGGTCACATTTCTCTGAAGATTTTTGCAAAGCAAATATTTCAATGAAAAATTTACATGTAAATTATCAGAAGGCTGCCAGCTGTGGTAGTCAATGAGATAGAAAGTGTTGATTTGTCCTGTATGTCACAGAACCAGTATTTTCCTACACTTTATTTTTCCTACACTTTATTTTTCCTACACTTTATTTTCCACCTACTTCATTATTTTTACTTATTTTTTAGGATTTCCAATAAATCTAATGAGATTGCTACTTGACACACCTGAAAAATCTCCTAAGCTGCCTTTTTTACTTCACTGACGTGAGTTCATCCTATTACTGCACCACAGTTGGTGGAGTAGTGCTCTTCATTGCTGATTTAAATGCTGGCCACATTTCTCTCCAAGCACACTGTTAGGAAATATGGTTGAGCTCACATTTAACAGAAAGGCTCCTCCTTAGCTCCTGCATAGCTGCCTGCAGACACTGGTTAGTCAGTCTTCGCAAATTACCTCTGAAAGCTACAGTACTGCTGGCTGAAGATGTCTCTGGAGCCACTGTAAACAGTTACAGGAGTCAAGCTGCAGCCAAAGCGACCTCCCCTTTCCTCTCTATTTACCATATAATACATTTGGATACAGGCAGAACCTACATGCCTGAGATAGGCTCATGTGGGAAGAAGATCTGCAGAAGAGAGTAATATGCTTCAGGGACAGTAAAACAGTGAGGTTGATCCTGACCCTGGCTCTGAAGGTGAAATGAATGATCAATCCCCCAGACATCAGTCTCAGCTGCCTCTCTTCGTTTCTAGTGTGGGCACCCATCTGCATGTGCGTTTCATGCATAGCTGATGCAAAGATCTTAGAGGCAGAGACGTTCTTTTACACATTAATGTACCATTTGGCACAGCAGAGTGTGATCAGTGTTAAGGCTTTAAGCAGCACTACTATAGCTACAATGATTGTTAGAGACAGATAGATAATTAATTACTTTCCAGAAAACCTTTTTCCCTAGTATGGCTTTCAATACAAATATTGGCTGGATCAATTTAATTTCAGAGTTGCAGAAGCAGCCTTATGGTTATTTTTTATTTTAGGGTTGTTTTAGTGTTCTCAAGGCTTGTTTTATGTTAGACAAGGGGTATCACAGGGTTCACATGTCTCTGGGACACTTAGAACTGAACACTATTTATTTGCATTCTGACCTAGTATAAACACCCTAACCCAATACAGCCACACTAACTGGTGGGTGCAGCACACACTGGGTGCTGGGAGGCTGTGGCTGTTTCTCCCTGGGTGTCAGAGCTACTGCTGTCACTGCACCTTTTCATAGTCTCTTCCACATGCAATTACTCTGAGAAGATAAACCCTGTAACTCCTCAGGTACATCCCATTTTCTGAGACCTCTCCTGACTTTCTGGCAGCTGCTGAAAGGAGATGAGATGACACCTAAGCCCACTGCAGGTTCTCCCTGGTCGTTTTGAAGCAGTAGACACATATTTCAACACAAACCGGTGTAACTCCATTATTTTCAGTCGAGCTACACCCATGTATGTAAGATGCAGACCCATTGCCTTCCAAAAACTTGAGACCATATTGCCCTTTGGTTGTGTCTGTTTAACGGTTTTGTTGTTAGCTACTGTTAACAAAGTCTATTCTTCAGTCTAAAGCTCTTTACTGAACTGAACTACTATACCCTTAAACAGAGCGGTGATTTCGAGTGTAGATTCATAAACAGAAACACAGGAACTGACAGCAGCCTGCCTTTTGGGAAAACCTGGTTTTCATCTCCTGTCCTTAGAGATATCACTCATTTTTACTGAGTTTGAAATTTTTTTAAATGTTGCAATATTATTTAATTCTATTATTTTACTGGAAAAAAGCAACATGTAATCAATCAATAGATAACATTCATCATAATATTCAATGTCTATTCCAATGATATTTTCATCTCCTAGTAACATTATTAATGATTTATTATCTTGAACCAGAGAAAGAGTGAAGCTATTCTGAAACAATATGAAATCAAGTGAAGGTTACACTGATTTTGCAAAAATGCACTGCTGTTTGCAATTGTCCCTCTGTTCGGCAAACCATGAAATAACACTATATCAGATTTCTGGCACTTGGAAACGGGAAAGCAATCCAGAGACAGTGGCCTTTTGGCAATGTCTAGCAGAAAGGTGAAAGTGCTGAAACACAGGACTTCCTTTCTTCCCCCTCTCCCAGTATTCAGATGTTCATAAAGAATCAGTGTAACAATTTGCCAGAGCCTAGATCAATGGAAACATGGAAATTAATTGTTGCAGTCACCTCATTACTTGACTGTCAGTGTTAATAGATTTTAGCACTGCAATAAGAGGAACAGCAGTGTATGATTTTATCATTGCAGATAAGTGCTTTTAAAGTGACAGCTCACCACAAGCACCTGAGCTAGGTGCTGTGCACCAGTGATACAGTTCAGGATTTCCCTGCCCTGCTGCTGGAGAAAAAGGGAGGGATCAGAGAACCACAGATCCCTGCTGCTGACTCATATGAGTAGCTTACTCATGGCAAACTTGTCTCACATGAACAGTACAGAGCAATCACAAAGAGCAATAAATCAAAGTCTGCATACACAAGAGCGTAAGAGTGATAAAACATTTAGAAGGACCTAAATCATCACCCTGTGGCACCAGCAAGCAAGAAGACAGCCCAGCACCTGCAGAGATGTTCAGAGGCAGTAATTCTGAGCAACATGTCATGTCAGTGGGTCTGGAAACATCCACCTCATTGCAGCTCTTTCAAAAGCCCAGCATCAAGCACTGAACTACAGAACAGTTTGTTATGTATCATGGTGAAGTGAGCAACATCCTTGTACAACCTTGGTAGCCTCATTCTCAAGACTTCCCAACCATGCCTGTTTTGCAAATAGGCTAAGCTAGAAAAAATGTAGATGTGAATCCAGTCCTGAACGGAGTATCTGTGTTGAAAATTTGAGGATATGGTTGTGTCTGATGAGAAACTAGATGACCTGGAATCACACCACAAAGTTCTAGTGAAAGCTGGGAGAGGATTCCTCATGTGGAAATCCATCCCTGAGAATAAAGACTGGCATGATCAGAAAAGTACATCTAATTCTACCCTAACTGAACAAGAGACAATACAAACCCTGATAAAACATAGGACTGGCTTGTTGTTGGTTTACTGTTGTTGTTGTTATTATTATGTCTATGGGACAAGGTACATAGTGAAATTGGTCTGACAATACAAGACAATGTATTTTTCTGATCATCCTTTTTTTGCCAAAAATCAAGTAATGCTTCAGAAGCAGAGGCCAGGTTTAGCCAACAATCAGTAAGTAATTGTTATAAAGTCATAACTGTCAGAGCTTCTCTATACCAAATGAAACATTTTACTGACCTTTGCCAAAGTGGCATTGGTTTAATGGCTCTTAACTTGTCAACCAGACATGAAAAGTCTTTGATTTGGGGTTTCCAATGCTGAAGCTCTCTTTGCTCAAGCTACTGTCTTCGGTCTGTTTCTATAGATTTTGTTCTGCAGACTTCACTTTCTACCTCTCCTTCTGTGCTTACAACACTCAAAACATCAATTGAAAAGGATTTCTGAGTGTCTGTAATTCCCTGCAGAAACTTTTCAGGCTGCAGAGTTGACAGATGAGACACTAACACTGACAGTATCAACAAAATAAATCCTTTGGCACCAACAAATTGTATCAGTGTTTGTTCATTGAATTTGGGTCTTTTTTCACCTATCCAAACTGATAGTAACTTATCAAGGCAATGTTATATAAGTTTGATAATATACTTCCCAGCTGACAAAATTGTAAAGTTACACAAAACTTTAAGCTCATACAAGAAAGTAACCAACATGTTGTCTCTTTCTTCCCTATGTCAGCTGCAAATCACACAATATGCAGCGACAACCTTTTTTCTTCAATTGTGTACATCATTTCTAATGCCTTCAGAGCAATACCTATGGAACTACACATTTCTTGGTTACAGCCTATGCTCTTCATCCCAGTTTCCATCCATCAGGTAAAAAGGCAGCACAATCATTTCAGTATAGTGGCAATCAGACAAGTCACCAAAAGGCTGTAGTGATGCAGGTGGGATCTTGCGGATGGCTGATGTGTATGCAGCAACTAAAACCTGTGGAAATGTTCATACATGAGGAGAAAGCAGACATGATTTCTGCTGCAGCCTACTGTGTGCTACTTAGACTGTTTTCCTCTCCTGAGACAGGCTTATTTCTGTACAGAAAGATCCTATTGAAAAAGAAGACTCTTTCTTGGGCTATATAGAGTGTCCTGAGGTTGAACATTAGATAAACTTTTAGGTGCAGATACTAAGACTGAAGCACCAATTCACTGCTTTAATGTGGAGCCTTGCATCTTCTTGAAAATGAATTCAGAAAGTTGTCCAAATTTTATTTCTCTGTGGGGAAGAGAGATGGCACGATGCCTGTAGCCTGTGATGAATGTTAGCAATGTAAACTACTTTAGTACCTCATGTCTTTGGAGGCTCCATTTGCAGATTTTTGTGCTTTGGCTAAATGCAGCCAGGATTCTGCTGTAGCTAAACTTTCATGTGACTCAGCTCTGCTCCTGTTGTAAAATACCCTTCTGACTGGCAGCAAGTAACCTGTTGGACAACAGAGAAAGAAAGAAATCTGATGCACTTGATGCTGGAAGATCTGGCAGCATAAACTTCTAAAAATCTCTCTTCTCTGCTGAAGTCATGGGCACTGAAATTTGCCACTAACCAGTGTCAAATATGCCATGGTATTCAACATGGAAAAAATGTTACATCAGAAAACATAGGTTAAATAGCAGTAAAAATGAAATATAACTACATGCTACCAAGTGAACAGTCATCAGAGACTGATAACTTTTAGCATGTCAAAGCCCATGAGGTAGACCCTGTCATTCAGAGAGGTCATGTAAGACAACCAGGATGAGTGATGTTGGCACACAGCTGGGCCAGAATTTGCTCCTTCTCCACCTCAGCTCATAAAAAGGATTAATTTATTCTATGCCAACAACAAAATATGAGTTTTGTAGGTGTACTGTGGGGAGCAGAGTTTACGTTAAAGTATTACCTCAGAAAATGACTCCCCACACTGCATTGCTGGCTTTAATATGAGGAGGCCCTAGAGCTCAGTCCCCAGCATGTAGGTCCTCCACCAGCAAACACAGAAGTGAGACTCTGAATCACAGGCTTCAGAAATGGAGTAAAGAAATTAAGTTGTAGCAGCAGTGAATTTGGGGTGATAGAAAAGGATTTGACTCATCTCTCACCTTTCTGGGTGCTATTTATTTATATCACATGATGCCACGTCTATCACGTTGTGTCAAGGGTCCCTGAAATGAATAGAAAGTCTCCTCTTTGGCATGTCTTTACATGGAAAAAAAAAATAAAGAACATGGGTGATTTGGGAAGATGTACTTACCAGAAACTGTTTTAAAATTCAGATTTGCTCTTCATTTCCATCCCCACCTCCCCTCCCTGCTTTGTTCTTTCACTTTCTTATTATATCTTTACAACTAAATGCACTTTTCCTGATTTATTGTATTGTTTGATATTTTTCATAATATCTTGTAAGGTACTCAGTTTTAAGGATGGTGTTTTGGTTGTTGTATTTTGCTATTAGTGAACCTTTAGACATTTTCATGCTTTTACTGTCCTTGAAAAGAAATTCTCTTTCTGAGTATTTCTAAATACTGTTTATTCCACTTTTCGTTACATAAAAATTGGTGGTTATTAGCATTCCAGAGGCAACATGTCTACCAAGCTGACTGCAGCAAAGATAAATTATCTGGTTTATGCTGCACAATTTCTCTTCTTTATATAAACATGCACATCTATGGGACTATCTAAGTTCATTACAATAATTTATTATAAATAGTGGATAATGTTCGTCATGCTAGCATCAGATAGCTACATAATCAACTTATTTAAATTAAAAATTCATTGGAGGAAATATTTTTCTTTTATTTTTAACTGTATCCAGGCTGAATAAAAATAAACTATAATTACTAAAGCATTCTGACTATAAATTTTCCTACACAGTATTTCCCAGTGAACTACACAGCAACATTTCCATTAATTTCAAAGGTGAACAGTTTTGATGAATACTGTGAGTTTTGTAAATACACGAACCAGACACAAGTAACAGGGGACTAATAGGCAAACAAATGAACCTCTAAGGGTAGGCACCTTCAGGCAAAATTATGAAATTAAGTTACCAGTGAGCTTATGGTAAACACCTCCTAACACACCTCAATATTAATATATCAGCCAAACTATTAGATTTAACAAAAATTCTCACCCTGTACCATACAGCTCAATGAGACTGAAGATGAGGAAGGTGACTGTCAGCTTTGTGCTCCATCATTCCCTGGGCTGCCAGCAAATACTCCAGCTTCCCTCTGGTGCAACAGCCTCGGGGGTCTGTGCTGTCTGCAGGGGATCATCACTGCAGGGGGCCACTCTGGGCAAGCTGCCTAGCCCAGGCACACTCTCTGCATGGGAAAGAGAAATAAACAGATACTTAAGGAAGAGAAGAATCAGTTTTCCAGGTGGGACAACACAGACTTCTACTGCTCTGTACCTACACAAAGTTTCTTAATAATCTGACTCAAAGATGACACATTAAAGCTGGGTTGTGATAATCTATCAGTTATGCTTAAATTAGTCTTGTTCATAGAAAATCATCTTCTGTCAGCTCTGGAGTGTTGTCATCTTGCATAACAGATATCCGTTTCACAGATACAACCACATATGCTTACCATATAAATACCTATATATGCTGTGTAGATTTGCTGTCCATATTTCCACTATTTCTGTAGCCTTGGTCTTGGGCTACCTGAGGTTTTGACATGGCTGGACTTGGGTATACCGGACACACTTCTGAGCAGAGACCAAGAAATGAAAACACATTTAAAGCATGATTTCTGTCCATGCTCTGGAAGAGGCAGGGGAGAAAGGTAACAGCTTGCTTAATAAGGTATCATTTGATGTTTCCACATGGATAAAGTATAGTTTCAAAACTAGATAAAGATTTCTAATCACAGGAAAAGAAATTTCTGGATTCAATGCCAATAAAAATAATGAGAACATATAACATAACCTCCTAAACAAATGGAAAATAAAATGAAGTTTCTGACATTTCTGGCAGAATTATGCAATGTGGTAAACCATGACAGAATAGAGCTGGAGATCATGATACAGGACTCTTCTAGTCCTAGGAGTGAGGCTCCTACCTGCCAACTTTAACTCAGAAATACACAATTGTGTCAGGAAGGACAAACAAAGAAGGCTATCCACATACACCAAAGGAAACCTCACTTCTGTAGATCTACTCCTACAGTAAAAATATTATGTTGATTTTCATGAAATTGTTTTGCCTCAGGAGGCCTATTATGACTTTTCTTGATTGCACTATTACACTTATTTAAATATTATTTAAATTCACATCTTGCCATCCAAACATAACAAAGCCTACAAGGGAATTTAAGATGATGTAGAGCAAGCTAAAGTGATCTTCCATTTTTAATCCCTGTCTTCCCATTCTAAACAAAAAGGATGAATGTGTCTACAGCAAGTGAAACATTGCTCTGGCATTATAAATTTCCAGATGGTGCTAGCAATAACTGAACAAGTTCATATCTCTGATGTAACTCCCATCAAATTAATGGCACTACACCAGGAATTAATTTGCCCTAGATCTGTGCAAGACAAGCATAGAAAATTGTAGTAGCATCAGTTTTCTGTACTCTATTCAGTAAAAATATAAAATACAGAAATTTCTAAATTTACAGACATTCTTTTAATAAATCACCTCATGAGCATGTAATACATTTCAACTACACATTTTATATCATTTAATAGCAGCATATAATAATTTCACTGAAACCCAACATGTCATCTTACATAGTGTCATGTGAATTAAGCTATATAGTATTTCCACTTATAATATAGAAAACTAGCCATTCTAGATATTATGGGATTGGGAGGACATATGGGGGGAATGCTAGGGACTAGGCATTGTGGCATAATGGCATAGCTTGCTGTGAGACATAAACACAGGTAGGTAATTGAGTGCACTTTGTGAAAAAGGTTGAGAAGTTTATGACCATGGGATTCTTGTGCTATTTCTGGTGCT
Source organism: Todiramphus chloris collaris (assembly GCA_025345505.1). Classification (NCBI taxonomy): domain Eukaryota; kingdom Metazoa; phylum Chordata; class Aves; order Coraciiformes; family Alcedinidae; genus Todiramphus; species Todiramphus chloris. The sequence continues at coordinate 17,608,925 of JANVCC010000020.1, read as the reverse complement.
GGAGATCTGCTAAGCTGGCAGCTGAAATGGCTGAAGGAGGGAGTCTTGTGAAGATAAGACAGCCCTGTTTCAGTTAAGTCAACAGGTTTAAGCAAATCGGGAAAGCCAGTGTCTGAGCAGAGACCTTTGCCTAATTAACAGCAAAATTAATATTAAAGTTTACACCCCTGAGTATGATAATGAGCCTAAAGGAGTACACACTAAATATAAAGATAAATGATTGTGTTACTCAGCTCTCCACCCAAATCATGGTGAACATCACCTAGAAGTCAGGGACAGATAGAATTAGGATATAAGAACCACAAAGAGAGTACACCTCTTGGGGGCATGGAGGGAAGACTGAAAGTCTAGCAGAGACAGCCAACGGGCTGTGCTTCACTTTCGCCACCCAAAACAGGGACAGATTCTTGATAAGAACTGTGTCTTTTATTTCTATTATCTATTATAGTTGTAATTCAGTCCTGCACCTCCAACTGCGTCGGATGTTACCCAGAAATTCTATACTTGAGTTCAATTATCCTTTTGTAGTCAGTGCATTTATCAATGGTGATTCTGAGCCTCTATGTTGCTTTAATAAATCAAAACTATCTATTTAACTTTAAATTTGTCTCAGCATTAGGTCCTTAACTGGACTCTGAAATGGGTAACTATCATTTCAGCAGGAGTCCCATAGCTGACCTCTGAGATAGACACACTCATGTTGGTTGCAAGCCCCTCAGATGGGGCTCTGAGACAGGACTTTCAGACATACCTTAGACTTTGCAAAACTGCTCAGAGAAACCCTTGGGCTCTATCAGGCAAACATCTCACTTCCACCTTTAATGTAACAGGCATTACAGAAGGAAGTAGAAAGCTAATTTAGAGCCTAGCTAAAATACCAACAGGTTCTCCCACATGTAGGCAATTATATGTCAGAAAATGCCAGGGAACTTGAAGGGAAACAACTATTGCCGTTGACTAATTCATCTTCATAGAGAAAATGTGTCTTTCTTACTCATTATGACAATAGCTTAATGCAGCTCAGAGAACAAAAGAAACAGATCTTTTCCTCATCCAGCTGCATAATCAAGTTCTTATAGAATTGGAAAAAAAAAAAAAACCAACAAAAATCCAAAACACATTGTTTTTTATTAAGCTTCTCATTTACATTCAGGTTTTTATTGAAATTTTGGGTTGACCTAAGTCTTCAAGATACCATAAAATACTGTGAGATAGATTGACATGGGTGGATGGATGAATGGACAGACATATATGCACAGTCTGTCTGTAAATAGAGAAATCTTGGCTATATTGTCAAAATCTTTATTAAGGGAGGTTGCATGCAACTTTATGTGGTTCTAAGTTCCTATCTTAAAACTTGATCTCTAAATCTTTCTAGGTATGCTCAGTACTAATAGTTAGCTGGCAGTCAAATACTGTCTATTATACTACATGGTTTCTAGTCATGGCCAAAGGCATATTGTACTATGTCTAAATACACAGTTCTAAGGATTTCATGTTGAGGAGATTGTTAAAATTAAAGGAATTAATATTTGTACACTGGAAAAAATAATTGCTTACTTCATGAAGTGCTGCAAATTATGAGTGACTTGAATATTATGTTAGTGAGCATTTATAAGATAGGGGATAATTTTGCAATTACAATTTTTTATGACATTATTAAAGCTAGGTCAGTTATTGCACTAATCTCCTTGGTTATGCCTCCTGGTATAATTACATTAGTTACTAAGTGAAGTGTTTTTAAAGAAATTATGCCTGCCATTAAATATTTCAACCTTACCTATAATGAGATCAGCATTAACAAGATGCTATCAGTATTGTAGGAAGATTCAATCAGCAGTGAATTAGAGCACTGAAGTTGCAACTTTAATTTATTTTTAACCATTCTTTATTTTTATCATGTGAAGGTTAACAAAATACTCATTGGGAAAAAAAAGTCTTTTTCAAGGTAGATGCAAATATATGCATACAAAAATAGGTAACAGGGGAAGAGCAATGTGTCTTCTCATTCTTCCTGTAGGTATGGTAAATTGCACCTGTCTCAGCATATTTCTTTGCAAGCAGAAATACTATTGTGCATAAAGGAAGAAAGTCAGGCAACATAATGTGCTATATTTGGAAGTTCAAATATAAGGTATAGAAAAAGCCCCTTTCAAGACATTTTTAAGAAAAATAAATATGCAAGTAGAAATTTCCAATCAGATATCAAAATCAGATAAATCAATAGAAAAAACAGAGATCTAATAATCATATAACCTTTGACGTAGAATGAAGTGGATGCTGCGTATCTTTAGGGACATATGAATTTTAATGTGTGAAGTAGCAATCATAGGCAGAAGCATACACCAAGGAATCCAAAACCCACAAAGAAATAACAGAGGAAAATATCGCCATTAAGGTTAATAAAAGCTCACATAGGGTAATGATTCATTCCAGATGTATTGAATGAAATTGAGAGACTAGGCTATATCATTGCAAAATTGCTGTTAATGTCAATGACATGATTTGAAACAGCCTGTGTTTCTCATAAATTTTATGAACTTTAAGCTAGTAAGATCCCTTTATAAGGAAGGATCGATGAGTTTTCCTATTGAGGTTATATCAGGGATTAAAGAATATTGCATGGATTCATTCAGATGGGAAGAAGAAGGGTAATTTATTGTAAGGGTTACATCTCATACTGAGAAGGAGTTACAGAAGATGTGGAAGAGAAACTTCATAAGGAATACCTTTGGGCCAGATGCCTGCTCTAGTGAGCCCAACCATGAGTTCTGCCACTGGCTTCAGGTGGGACAAGAATATCTCGTTACCATTTTTGCTTGTGATCATAAATATCTGTGCATTAGGAAACACAGACAAGTATCATAGTCCAATAAAGTTAATGAAGTTTAAATAATAATAATATAAAAAGTAATTATTAAGTGTTTTTTAGCTTTTTCATTTATTTGAGGTGCTCAGTGAAAGTACAAACATATATGAGATAGAGAAGGTTTCTGTACAGACCAGAGGAGCAATCTTTGTCACTCATTCATTTCCTTTCTCCCTTCTCCTTGGCACACCAGCAAGGGGCAACAGAAGAGGAAGGCATCTACTCACATCAGACTAAGACATATACTGTAAAAATCTCAATGCATTGAAGTAAAGCACTGATGATAAAAGGCTGAGGAATTTTGTTTTACAATGGGTTTTGGTAATGGAAGAGCAAATTATATATTGAGTACTCCAAGATATAAATTAAATATTTTTTCAAGGACTTTTTTCAAGGATTTTCGAATCTTTTCAGCTTCATAAAGATAAGCTTGAGGCTTCACAGGATAGACTATGCAAATATAAACTGATGTAGCCTAGATAACCCTTTTTGGACCAATAGACAACTCATAATCATTGTTTGAGTATTTACCATGCATATTTTGGTCAGACTCACAAAACAGCTTTCCCTTGTTAAACAAATGTGTGAAACTACTTCCTACAGCTGCATTTGTATGGAAAGAGATGTAGTTAAAATCTCTATTGTATTATATGCACCTTCTCCTGGTACAACCTGACCGATTTCCACGGGGTATTACTTCATTGCAAATGTAAACCTGCTGTTATTCCAAAAAGGGTCAGCTCATCTAAGATGAGAAAACAGGAGTCTGTGTTTAATAAGAAATGCATTGGACTGATGAGACAAGAGATAGAACTTGAAACAATGTTTTGTGCAGCATTTAAGGAGAAAATGTAGAACAAAAGTGAAAACAGGCCTTGTCTTTTCTTTAAAAAAACCCCAAACACCAAGGTTTAGAAAAAACCAAAAATCTTAAATTCAGTCACGCAGAAAACCATATGCAATGCTACAAAAATCTCTGAAATTTGCCTTCAGCCTTTTAGAGACACTGTCATGATGTACAATACAAAAATGTATTCAGTTTAACTATTTCCCACTATTTTCTGCTATGTTTCCACTACAGTGAGGACACATTTGAATTGATTCTGTTTTTAAAATCTCAGGAGACAGAAAAGCTTCTAAGGGAGGCTTTTTGCACACTTTCTAATATTTGTTTTCATGTCTCCCTATGCACCAACTATTGTAAATCTGGTTTTGTTTTTTTTTTTAGTAGGTTTTTTAAGTGACAACTGCCTCAAGACTACTCAGATAATAAGGTGAAAAAAGAATGGTTACAAAGAACTAACTTCACACTTGATCTCACATCTCTCTTTATATATGTCCAATGCCTTTTCATGTTCATTCGATACTGAGGCAAGGACAAATTCTGTATATATCCTAAGACATTATCTAATCCTTCTATATTAATGGCAAGCCCTTCAAAGAAAGAATGACTAAGAAACTGTAGAATTATTCATTTTAATCTTTGGTATCCCGTTCCAGGAAACTTTAATACCAGTAGATTTACTGCAGCCCACAAGGATTCATGATTCTTCAGCATAAAGACTGCAGTTATTACATTTTGTCTTGTACTTTTATTACAGATAGCCTTGGCAGCCATATTTAAGTGTCAATATTATTTGTCCTAGGACACAGAACAGAAGAGATCAAGATCATCTGTACTACTTTCTGTTTACTCACTGTATGTATCCAGGCATCTAGCCAAAGTCGTATGTATTATCAGAACTGAAGACTCACACCAAAATGATTCTGAACTATCAATTCATCAAGAAAATTAAACCTGGTTTCCTAGCACTGACCTTTCCATGGTGTAGAAAATTTCTCCTGCTTAAAGCAGCACTTTCCAGGAAAGGATTTTCATAATTTATTAGGAGGAATATTTGGGGATCCATCTCCATATCTTCTGTGAATTTGATATAGCCTGCCAAGAGAAAAGCACGATTAATACACATCCATATTGCTTAGTATGCTACATTACTGACTGCTTTTTCCCGGTCTTCAGAGGAAAAAGCATTTGCCATAGCTTTAATCAGTTGCAAAGACAAAGAACATTCAGAGAAGTAGGCCCAATTAATAGCTTATTCCTGGAATAAAGTCATACGTTCATTCACTGCAAGGCCAGAAGAGACCCCAGTGATTCTGAGGTCTGACTCCTATACAGTAGTACTTCCTGAATTAATTCCTGTTTAAAGCAGAACACATAAAAAAAAATACTGAATCCATATTCAAACACTTCTGATAAACCTACTAGTTTTAACCTGGATGAGACAAGGGAAAAAGGTAAAAAAACCTCATTAATGTTATATTTACTGCCACAGGGTTTTAGGTTAATTTTAGAAGCATGGAGATTTTTCATTTATTATGGCCTATAACACAATATTCCTGCAGTTCAGAGTCAGAATTCTATGATAAAACAATGTTTTCCTTTTGAAAGTGCATTTTTTTCTGTGATTATCAGGGTTTTTTTTACTTCCTGAAAGCCTGAAGAACTTCTTATCTCATCTGACTGATAAGTAACTATAGTTTGGAAAAAATCAATATTGTGGGAAAAATTTCCTACATTTAAATGTCCTTAGTGTTATGAGAGGACTAAAGTGGGACAGAAGTTGTAATCTGCATGCCATATGACTGTTCTTCAGTTCAGAAAATGTCCATGTCTGGCATTTTCAGCCTACAGGTCCCACATTGTTATAAGAGCCCTGCCCGCCTCATGGCATTTCATATCACATCTAGGCTGTGCTGGAGGTACAGTGTGAGACTTGATTCTTGCAGGGTGAGGTATGCTTCAGTTCTTGCTTGTGGGAACATGGGGTCGAAACTTTGTCACCTCTCATCACATTACTCAGAAAATACACTTTCCTAGGTGGTGCAGATTCAAACAGTTTGGTTGTGAGATGAGTTTGATACTGATCGTGGGCTGAGACATATTCTTGGGAGGCAGAACATATGTACTCTTTGGATCTACTGAGACTGTGGAAACCCTCTTTTATGAGGGGAAATCAGCTCTATTACTAAGTCAATGTTTAAACACTTACTTAAGAGATTACTGTTGATGGGCCTACAAACTGACTTCTAAGTCTTACTTTTGAGTGACAGTTTTTGGCAAGTTAATATTAAAAATTTTTTTGTTTCCATTTCAGGTAGCAAGTAGCAAGAGGCAAAGACCTAATAATCCCTCAGATAAGCTATCAACAGTTTAATTTTCTGGCATAATTTGTTTATTTGACAGCCTGGGACAGATAAAGACTTATCTTCTGCCAGTCAGTATGAAGGCACAACCTTCAGGTTTGTCTGACACACAGGTACAGCTTCTAGGAGACTAGAGCAAAACTTTTTACAACTCTTTATATATTCAATCACTAATTCAACAAAAATATTAAGAAATTAAAAGCTCTGAAAGTCACTTACCATAACAGCCTTTGGGTACTATGTAACGGTTTTCCATTATGGACTGAAATTAAGCAGTTATAAAGAAGCAGTAATTTCACAGGTAACCACCCAGAAACCTGGTCATGTTATAACAGCAGTTTAGAAAATTACAGGTAATATTATTCCTGAATGCAAATTAATGTCACTTCCGTTAGCCTCCTGGGATAGAAAAGCTCAAAGAATTTTGCTGGAGTCAATAGTCACAGAGAGCCATCATGATCAGCCTGAATCTCAGAAATAAAGCTGTAAAATGAGATAAAAGTACATGTAATTCAATACAAGAACATATGCACTGATAAATAAGAAATGAATGATTGTGGGCACATTCCATTATGACTGTTCACCTTATGGTTTCCTTGAGGGATGAGAAGAGGAAACATATGGGTTTATACAGTACACGAAACCTATCCCAAGAACACTGAAGCCTCAAGTGACTTCTGAAAGTTATGCCCCAGAAATGAATCCACATTAAATAATGTAACGCTCACATACTCCTTTTTAATTTATCCATTTATCCATGAAGGCTTAACTTTAATACACTCACTGATTTTAACAGCATTTGATTGGATCCACTTTTGTGCCTGACCTGATCAAGGTGTAAGAAAGAGCCAGTGACTTGGAAAGAGTTGCGCAATCAGGCAGTGAGGATGCATGTTTTACATTCTCTTTTCAAAACAATGATACTCATAGGAATAATGCTCTTTCTACTGAAAAACTCTAACCGTCCATCCAATAAAGATAAATCAACATCATCAACAATAAAAGCAAATTACCAATATTTTTAGAATAAGCCTCTTATCTATGCGATGTGCAGAGCGTTATTCCAGAACGGACAAAGTTAAATGTGACTCTGAGCCTTCAGGCCTGCCATCAGATGGATAAAGAAGGCAAGCCTGTATTGTAATGGTTAACACTGGCACAGAATCACACGACCTTCCATTTGATGATTAATTCATTGTATCAACCTTCTATCAGCCATCTATCAGCAAAATATTTTGCATGAACTGACTTCCAATTACATATTTACAACACAGTGAGGTCAAGCTGAAGATGTATGTGAATGTCGTGGTTTAGGGTCAGGGCAGCCCCTTAAACCTATAACAGACGCTCTCTGTTAACCCCCCTCCCTCCCCAAGGGGGAAGAGAAAGGGAATAAGGGAGAGAGACTTATATTAGAAAAGGAAACTAGAACAGCTTTAATGAAAAGGAAAAATAATAATTATAAAAATAGAATATATACAAATATATACAAAACCAGTATCGAACCCAACCCCCCTGATGGTAATTACATCACCGTCACCACTGATGTTGTGCAGGCTCCGGGGGAGTCCCAGACTGGGCCCCGCAGCAGACGGGAGCTGTGTTCAGGAGCTGGATTCTGGTACCAGGTTCAGGAACACGCAGATCGGATCGAAGGCAGACGGACAGAGTCCTCCTTGGGTGCTCCGAGGAAGGAACCGAGAGAGGACCCGAGCCAAGCCAAGCAAAAGCTGGCAAAGCAGTCCAAGAGGGGAGAGAAGAGCCCAGAGACCCTTCGGGTCCCTCAGCTCTAGACCAAATATGGCGTATATGGGATGGAATACCTCGCTGGTCAGTTTAGAGTCTCCCGTCCTGTCCACTCCTCCCTGAAGGTGCAGCCTTTCACCTCCTGCACCCCCCAGTGTGGTACACAGGACCCAGCAGTGGCCTTGGTCTGCATACCAATCCTTGGTAGTAACTCCAAACATAAGGTGTTATCACTGCTAGAAGCAGACACTGTCTGTAAGAACAGGCTGCTAACTTCAGAAAGTGCAGTTAATTAAAAGAACCAAGCTGGAAAGTAAAATTACTGAACAGAATTAGTTCTGTTTTCACTCAAACCAGGACAGTGAAATCTTTCCCTGAATTGAGGCCACAGCTGTATTTTTTAAAAACCTAACAAAACCCAGCATTTTAAAACAAAAAAATTGAGTGTAGTTTATAAATTTCAGATCCAAGTGTAAAAGTATTTAGTGAATTTCTCTGTCTTCCTAAAGTAATATTAAGGGGCTTAATTATGCAGCAATTAGGCAGACACTGAAAACAGAATAAAAGTATTGGCAAAACTCTGAAATAGCGTTGCTATCTGTGAATATAAACATGATCTCAGTTTAATATGCTATATTTTGAAAACAATCACTTTGCAATACTGCTATTTCTAACTCTTTTCAGGGACTTTTTCATGTTGATTTAGCAGCTTATAAAGACATAATGCTTTTACACTGTATTATCTGCCTGGGTAGGTTTCAGCTTTCATTTCTAACAGTCTTATACCGTTCCACATTTTCAAAGCATTTTGTGTCTAAATGGTTCAACCTTACAACCCACAGGTTCACTTCTTGCAAACACATTTCAATTAGCATTTTTAACTAACTACTTCGTATTGGCTTGTCCACTACTGTACTGATTTTCTGAAGCAGTTATTCAATTTTCTGGCTCACCAGTCAGGTCAGAATCCACAACCATATACTGATACAAAGCATTTCTGACAAAGCAGAGTAAACCTTAAAATACGGACAAACATTTTGAGCTTTTCTGGTTGCCTGCCATGCACAGTAAGTGATAAGGAGACATGTGTCCACTTGTTGCCACAATGCTCAGTTGTAGAGGGAAGGGAAAACTAAGATGGATTTTAAGTGAGATTTTCTGACTGCAGGGGAGAAGATTAAAAATTAATTCAGAATATTTCTGTTACTTTCCTCTTTCCTTTAAAATAATTGATGCCATTTTAGATTGTTTTGAAAAACAAAATATTCAATTTTCTAATGAACTGAAGAGACTTGTCTTCACAGGTGAAGCTGAAGAAGTGAGAAAGTATTAAAGAATTTTCTCTTCTGCAGTGACATGGAGAAATGCAATGCTTCCGCTTTGGTAGTGCACCTTCTAGAGACAGCCTGGGAAGGCTATAGTGCACAGTGCAGTATCTTTTATTACAATGATTCTTCATGAAACAGCACTATTTTTTTTAAGATTTCATTGCAGTAATTAATGAGAACATTATAAAAAGATAAAAACAGATGAGCAAAACAGATACTAAGTGTACGTGAGAGGCTGACAATGAATGAAGCAAAAAAAGACTGATCGGGAAAGAAAGAACTGTTCTAGATAGGAAGTAATATAAAAGGATGAGAAAATTTTAGACTGACATACACATTACAAGTTAGATTAAGAAATACAAATAAAAGATTTGTCAGCCATACAGAGAAAAGGAGGGAGGGGAAGATGAAGCAAAAAGCTTGGAGCTGTGGAGCAAAGCTATGGAGACACCAAAATCAATATAATAAAGAAAGACTGCCTAGCAGGGATGACAAAATAAAAACAGAGATTTCTGCATCCAAGATGGAAGGAAAACACAGTGATTAAGGCATTCAAAGGAAAGGGGTTCATCCTTACGAGAATTCTGAAAAGGGCGACAAATGAAACCAGAGCTCACCTAATTTATATTTGTGTAACCACCCAAAAAGCTGGCATCAGTGGTGGAGAGCTATCACATAAAAATCCCAATAGTTACAGGGGAAAGTTCAATGATACAGAATTAGAGACTTGTTATGCTTACCTCAGTGGTGCAGAAGGCAATAATATAGATTTCTGAGGTTAGAATAACCTAAAAAAAATGGCAGAAAATATCAAAATGAGGTAAAATATTATGCAGGTTTACCAAAAAGACTGGGTAAGCCTGACGCTTTCACCTGATAATCGGTTTTCTAGACAAGGGGAAGGAAGCTTGTCAGTCTGTTTGGATTACAGCAAGGTATTTGGTAGAGCATCACATGGGAAATTACCAGTTACAAAGAAGAAAATGTAGCACAAGTTCAAGAACTGTAATGTTAGAAGAAGCATACTGAAAGAAAAAAATAACACTATGTTCTCAGTCTTTTAATGTAGCTGACTTTCTTGATGGTTTGTCTTGGTCTGATCTTATTTAACATTTTTATTATTATCAGTCAAAAAGCAGGGGTGTTCTAATACAGTTTATTAGTGATAAAAAATTGAAAGATATTATAAAATGATCTAAACATCATTCAATAAACTAAGGACATTAAGAAATGAATTAGAATAATGTCAATAAGTGAATAAAAGGGATGAAGTGAAAGGATATTCTTTTAGGAAGAAATAGAAATATTACTATAAACTGTCTGGCAATAGCTGTCTGAAGCCCTTGTCTATTCCACATCCCCCAAATCTATTCAGATCTGCCATATCTAAATTATTCCTAACAGGCAACTATTTTTAAAGTTTTTTTAATGATCTCCTACACTCTCACATTCTCCCTGGATAATCATTACTGAGCCTACTTTTTCCTACTGCCAAATTTCCATTTAATATTTGTACTCCTTGTTCCATTATTCAAGTCTGTTGAGTAGTATCTGACACAGGCAAATCCTCCGAAGCACCCTCCAGTTATATCTATGTGCAAGAAAGATGGATTCAGGCTGGGAATGATGCAGAGAGAGGATATTCAGATAAAAAGTATATGTATAGTCTATGGAAAAGTCAAGGAAAAGAAAGTGGAAAAAGAGAATTATACACAAATATACTTTAGATATAACAACAAAAGGAAGTAAACTGGCTATGAATTTAAGTATGGTTAGAAAAAAGATTTCTACCCACAAGAGCTACTTTCTGCAAGTAGGAGCATCAGAGAGGAAAAAAAACCATACAACCTAAGACATAGCTCAATGTCTTGTTAATGAAATTATATGAAGGGGTTATTTGAGATAACTAGAGCAAGAATCAGTCACACAAGAGGACACTTCCAAACCTATCCTCTCAGAAGGAAGGCATCTGGCAACTCAGAAAAGACCATCCTAGATCCTGACCCCGGTCCAGCCAGATGCAGCAAGGAAAAATATGACAAGTGTACACACAAAAGGGTACCCAAAGCACAAAAAGAAACATTTGTCTACAAGGTTCTAGCAGGTCTCTACATCACATGTGCAATCTGCTGATTTTTGAAAGACTTAAAAAGTGGTTCAGCTTAAGTCCATCTTCTCTTACACGGCAACATCCTTTGCACCACTATTTTTCAAGTTCTTCTCAAAAGGCTAGATGAACTAGAGCATCTCAAAGAAAAAAGCACCAGAACTTTTTACATGAGCAAAATGGTAGTTTTCCTAGCTTTGCTCTTGCACACAGCTGCAAACATTCCCCTGAAGTTTTTCAAGTAAATTCCAGATTGAGGCAGACACAGTGAATTGAAGATTGCAACATAAGGGGTGTGAGCTTAACAAATGTGCACACAACAGAAAAGAGGCCTTTATATGCCTATGTTGTCAGCTGGAGGGACGTGCTGGACAGCAACAGTAACAGGTGTCACTGCCATTTGCCTGTGATGCCAAAGATACCGTACCTAGGCCAAAAATCTTGCAGTATTAACAGATGGTGAGAAAAATTAAATGGCTACAACCAATGTGTTTGCAAGGAGGCACAGGAGATACCAGAAAATGTTGAATGTATTGCATTTAAAATAAATAAACAGGAGTCTAACACTTAGCATTTAGTTCCTCCATAATTAGTAAGCGACCAGATGCTAAACCAGGCACATTGTAGATGAGCCCTTTCTGATCACATTTGATCCTGTAGGAATTTTTAAACTGTAAATGGAAACCCCAGTATATGGCAATTACAGATTTTGCTGCTGTTTCCTTGGGAAGATAAGATTGCAATGAATAGGCCCAGTGCTGCTGTGGAGCAGTGCAGGCTGGGAATCTGACCCACAAGCATTTGCTTTTTGGGCATGTTGCCAATTAATCCCAGGGCAAGTTTTAGTTAAGCACTCTGTTTTGGTTTGGGGTTTTTTTTGTGGTCCTGGAGGAAAAAGAGTTGTTCAGTTATTCACAGTAGTAATACAAAGCTCTTGTCACGGTTCTGATCAATTTGGCTGTAGCTTTCTAGACTCACTCAGAGGTATTAGCTTAGTCTCCATCTTACCAGGGTCAGAATGTATCAACTTCAGATGCTTCATGCTCTATCTGTCACATAAGAGCTGAAGGGTGCACAAAAATAAAATAAGGTCTTTACCTATGAGTTTCAAAGGGGAATGCTGTAAGCTAATGATATTTTTCAGTAGCATTAAGAGGCTAAAAGAGCTCCACATCTTTAAGAGACAAGTGCATAATCTGCTGGTTAGCCCTTCTATTGGAGTTCTGCCTTAAATTATTTGAAGCTTTGAAGTGATTAAGTTATATTTTTGTGATATAGAGAAATTTATTGGTAATCATAGACTGAATAAGGTCACACTGTAAATTCAGACTTTGAATTTTTGTTTCTTCTTATTGAATTTCAATACAGAATCTTCTGTAGTCTAATCTGCATATGTTAAACAGGGTAATTATGAAGCAATCCTTTATCCAATGAGTTCAAATGCAAATATTGGCTCATTCCCGAACCCAGGGACTGGTTTGTGCAAGTGAATTGCAGTTTAACTGAAGCTACTATGGTCTTTCAGTTTTACTTAAATTAATGTAATTATTATCTGGCTAATTAGCTTACAGAATGGTTTGTTCTGTGATTCATTAACTGGGAAATTTCTTTCTAGATACAGAAGAATATGTGAACATCCATCTATCTGCAGCACAAAATAATGATTAGGAACAGATCCTGTTATCCAAGAAGACAGTAATTATTTCTTTTTAAAAGAAAACTCCTGAGTCAGTAGAAATGAGTCTATTGTAAGGACTGTGAATTACTTGTCACCCTTGGAAAAGGCAGCTAGTTTTATAGTAGGAACAGAAGATAGATACAAGGCAGCCTTCACAGTTAGTATCTAGTGTTTTCCCCTTTCTATAAACCTTTCTATTTCTAGTACTGCCCTCTGTTTTACACTCTCTAATGATGTTACATATTCAATCAAGGAAGATATGTGGGAAGAATATTTTCACACTTACCGAACACATTCCCAAGCACTGATACATAGTCAATCCCCAGCAAGAAATCATAAAAATGAGTTAATATAATTTTAAATCATCCTGCGCAGAAGAGATAGCAAGAAGAAAGTCCAGAGCATCCTCAGTGCAGCAAAGAAGTACGTTTGCAGTGGCTGATTTATAAAGGTTGTAGCTAATTGAGGAGATACACCCAGACACACAGACACACACACAGTTACTTTTACTTTCCAAAGTTTCTTTTACCATTCCTATTATGCTTTGCTGTACATTAAATATTTGCTACTGCAAAGTCTCAGCATAAATGAACATGGAGGCAAACCTGATCTATGCTCAACAACAGTCTGTGCAGAGCTAAAGAAAACCCTACATATTCCACTGCCTGCAAACAAAATAATTTTCATATTAGTGCACTTTTTATTTCTTTGTAATCAAAAGTGTTGATCTTATAACCTTTTATAACCTTCTGTGACAAGAACAGCTCCTATCAATTCTGAGTTCAATATTAAACCTGGCATGAATATCCAGAAAATAGATTGGATTTCTAACAGGAATGCTAAAGTACAAAAATCCACTAAATGATACACAGCTCTCTGAACTTCAATCCCTTTTCCCCATTTGTACTCAGGTCATCTAGACCTTGCTAAGGCTTCCCAAGAACTTGAGTTTAGAGTGCAAAGGCATTATCTAAAACCAACAATTGTTCAAAGAAAAGTTGGATGTGGAGGGAGATGTCAACATTGCAGATTAAATAAAAAGACATTCACAGGCTGGCACATGAGAAAAGTATGAATAAAAAGAAAATCTGAGAAGCTAATCCTATAAATTCCTCTATCATTGAACTCACCACTTAGGAAACTAGCAGAACAATTTTTTCCTATTCTGTAGGTAACACTATCAAATGCAGCAGCTGGGGACTATGACGAATGGACTGAAGCCTAGTCTATGGCTTAATGTCTGAGGTCTGTGGTCGTCTCAACACAAAGCAAACTACCTTTTATTCGTCTAGGCAGAACTAGATTAAAAATATATTGTTGGGAGGTCAACAAGGAATTAGTAATTTAATTTTTTTTTTTTTAAGATGGTCCTTGAGCAAGTGACAGTGGTTATTCCTTATTCTTGCAATATCTGGAATCTATGGTCACTTGTAAATCAAGCAGAAGTCCACAATATTAGCAGAAATGATCAAAAGCCTCCTTTTGCCAAGTATTGTCTCAAAGGCTTGCTTGATTATTCAACTCAGGCCCAGCCTGTTCATGATTATTTACTATTCTACCATTAAGTGGTTTATCTTCTTCAAGGCAAATATCTCTGTGTAGCTGTGATGTACCTAAGTAAGCAGAGCAACAATTACAAATGAGGTCTCCAAGAGCTGCATACAGAATATTGAGCAACAAGCTATGTTTGAACACACACTGACTGAATTAAATGCAATAGCCTGGAGAAGAGATAGAGATTTGTAACTATAATTAAACTGGAAGGTCATAGCCTTCCTTTGAAAGCATTTTGTTAACATTAATAAAGTCTTCAATATCTTCAGATGCCCAACAGATCAAACAGCAGTGATTCTGGGGGATTAGATGTCCTGGGACCATACATTTTAAGGACAGTTTTGTGGTTAAGGCACGGGTCTACAGTTCAAAACCCCTGACATTTCTCCAAATTCCTGCTACAGACTCACCTTGAGACTATCATAAATTAACTGGTCTAGAAGTCTGAGATTTTCTCCAATAGAACAGTATTTCTCTGCTCAACAGATATATTGTGCATTTTGCCTTCAAAAACACTGTCAGATTCAAATATCCAAAAATCATGGCCTATTTCTACTTGTCTCACCCACCAAATGATAAGATTAGGAAAAAATACTATTGGGGAGGGTCGTTTTCTTTGCCACTATGTTTTGAATGTAGGATGGTCATATCCAGGCCTTCTCTGGAACCTGGAGAATTAGGTTATATATTTCAGTGGTAGCTTTCTCCTTCATTCCCATGGATCTGAAAAACATACAGAAAGCCTTCTCACAAACTGAAGTATACCCAAAGCCTCCACAGCAATGAATAACTTTCTATTCCCAAATAGTTCAACTCTTAGTAAGCTGTGCTGGTCTTAGCAGTGGTCACAACTGCTGAACATACAAATAAACAGTTGAAAAGACAATATACTGATAGTAATTAATAACCTGATGATCTTCCAGTTCCCTGTAGTGGGTTTGGCTTTGGCTCAGGTGTTTGGAGTGACTTGAGAAGTATTTATTCCTTCAAGAATATCTAATGTGGGAAAAGTACAGAGCCTGCTGAGGAAGGCATTTGCTCCCTATGTTTCTGTCTTTCTCTAAGTTCCTTCTTAACCATTGATGTCTTTAAAGCAGAAAGGGTTTCCTTTGGAAGCACTAGCAGATTACAGCTCTGAAGGTTTCACTTTTCCATTTGGAGCACATTTACAAAATCTGATTTTCCTCATGAAAACTTGATGTATTACTAGATGGAAAAATTGATTTTTTCATTAAGAAACACTTCAAAAGTGTGCTAGCCACAGAATCCAGCTAAATTTCTACGTTAGCATTCTTATTTGATGATAGACAGCACCTCGTTAAAATAACGCTTATTTGAACATATTATTATTAGCACTAAGCATTGTGATCTGTTACCAAGCATCAATAATATTCACCTTAAGTCACTGACAGACCAATCCTCCACATATGGAAACCTGACACAGCATCAAAAACAACATATTGGCTTATGGCAGAAGTCAGCTTCATATTGAAAGAAAAAAAATTGCAAGAAAAAGGCAGTTGGATTCTCCCCAAGATGCAGACATCGAGGCTGCTACCAAGTAGATTCATCAGACAGAACTGTCCACTGACAAGAACTTGCATCCATCTTTCTAGTTTCACAGTCTTTTCAGATGCTCATTCCTTGACATTCGTTTTAACCAATTCCTGCCGTTGGACTCTTTCTGGAAATTAGGTAAATTTGACATATTCCCAGTTCTTATAGTACGTGGGTTTTACTCAGAATCTGTTAAAGATCTTTGGAGAAAAAATAATGCATCTCCATTCTTGTGCTTCCTTTTCACTTTTTTGTGGTGTTTGGAAAAAAAGTAAGGTTTCATTCACAGACCACAGAAAAAAAATCAGGTCATTTTAAAACAGCTAATTTATCCAGTTTACATTTTCTTTCCCTGCTTTAATTTTGTCCTGCAGGTGCTCAATTCATTATTCCATGGTCATTTGCATTTGTATGAGCAGAATATTTTAGAGTCTTTTATTTTACATCTTGTGATCCTTCTTGCAGGCTTCTGGTCTTCTTTCATCTCCTGTCACTCTCATCCAAAGTGCTAATCTCAGCTGTAACTGTCTCAAACCTTTCATCCAGAAAGACCATTGAAGCCTGCAAGTTATCACTTCCCTATTGTACCTGCAAGAGCAGTTCTAAGCAGAGCAATCCTTATCTCATTGATAGCTAGTTTGTCACCTTGTGTCTGCAAAGCATTCAGAAATGACATTTGGTATATTAGCTGCAGACAGCATCAGGGGGATTCTAAAGAAACGTATTTTCTGGTTTCTTTACTGTTATTCCTTGATATTAAAGCACCCAAACAACGTTCGCAGTGATTGGACTTCATTTTTTTAAATAAGGAGACATCTTCTATGACAGGTTTAATATTTTCCTGGGCAGATTTTTATGGGCTTGGAGCTTATCCAAAATCCAGATTCTCTGATGAACAGCAAATCTTGCCTCATTAAGCTTCAGTATCAACACCACTCCCCCTTCACAACCATTGTTTCTCCTATATGTGGCTGTGGGAAAGTTAGACTTCTTGTTAATACCATCAGAGTTTGTGGCTTCTTGGTAGCTATTTTACTGCAATCCATGTCTAATCACAGTATGTCCAAGAAGCTTAGCGATGTGTTGTAGTAGACTGCAAATTAGCTTGCTTTTCCATTAAAATACTCTTGGTTTATTCTTTCCTGTGTGTTTGTAAAATTGACTGGCTGAATACTTAGGCACTTGTGTGTTTTGTTTGTCTGAATGATTGATATTTAAATGGTTTAATTGCATTAATTCCACCTTTTTATGGTTGAGCAAATGTTTATTGCATGTATTTTAAGATGCAAAAGGAGTAAATTTGTTTGGAACTCAGGAAAGAATTTTATTAATATGTGCCAAGGTAGTTTGAATTTCAGAATGGAACTTAATTCTTGAATATGTATTGTGGTAGCATAAGGATCTAAGATCTTTATAGCCCCTTGAAAGTAGGACAGTCTAGCTGATTTTAATGGAGGAGTCTGTAGCTAGTACTGAGGCTATGACTGCAAACTCTGTGCAGATGATGAATAAATGTAGAGGCACTGGCAGGAAAGAAGAAATATATTGTTTTAAGGACTAACCAAAAAGAGGAAGGGGAGGTGGAAAGAGAGAAGGACTTCAGAAAGTCATTAATATCCTTCCCTACAGACAACTGTAAAACCAAACCAGTTTTCAACAGTGAGTCAAGAAGACGCAGGTGTTTAAATATCACCTTTCTCCATGAATGTAAAAAGGCATTGGAGAGACTTTGATTTACTTGATATCTGTAAGCAGAAAAGCACTGATCAAGATATTCCATATGAATACTACTTCCAATTAATTCAATCTTCATATTGGTTAGAATAATAGAATAATTTAGCTTAGAAAAGACCTTTAAGATCATTGAGTCCAAATGTTAACAGGTTAGTGAATTACTGCAAAGTGATCCTAACCTTCTGCATATGTTGTAAGGAATGGCTGAAAAATCTGACTATTTCTTTTTCATATGGTAAATAGGCCTTGACCAGTCCCCCCTTTTTTCTATATGATATATGAGACTTATGTCATAAGGTGTTTTTCTAGTATTTTTATTCAGATTTTTCCTTTCTAAGTGAATACTTGGAGCACTGTTAACAGGAAAATCATGACTAATAACCCAGTTTTCAGCTCAGCCTCACAATTCCTCATGATGAAAGTCCTAAACACCATTGTTTGTATTGAATTATAGATACCACTTGCAAAACTTTCAAAATATAGGGAAAAAAAGCCATCTCTGTAACAGATTTAGATTTAGTCTTGAAACATGTCATGAGTCAGTAAACACCATTTTCAGACTAAAAACTGTATCTGGATTACACACCTGTGGAATGTTCTTTCCTCCTGTGATCATGGATGCTAAGTAGGTTTTAATGAGGAAAAATGAAATCATTTCTAAAATAGCCTCCTTTGGTCTCTTCTGTGACAACAAGAATAAAGACAGTAAAAAGAAATAAACCCAGGAAACAGCTTTCACTAGCTGCTTCTGGTCTTCCACTTCTCGGAGTCCTTGGGGACACAAAGATTTCCAGGGGAAGAACACAGGCCCCTAGAGGATCTGTTTCTAAGGAGCAAGGATCAGGTACACTCAGGTGCAGTAGTACCTAACAAGACAGACAAGTCAGTATAGTCAGCTCCTGCTGAAGTCAACCTAGATCCACCTTTCAGCATCCCAAATGCCTTTATAAATCTAGTATGAATCAACGCTAGTTCATTCCCAGTTTGCATCAGAGAGCAGAGATGTTACTCTCCAGCTCACTTTGTAAGCAGTAGATAAAAGATTTTACAGCAATTTAGCTTAGAGTGTGTTTATAGATTTCAGAAAAGAAGCCTGTAAAAAGTTCTTCATGTGTTTGTGCTTTTATTTAACTTATTATGTAATTGAAGGTCCTGCAAATACTGTTCCATTTTCTTTTTTTTTGTTTGTTTTTTGTTTTTCTTTACCTGGAGCAGGTTAACGCTGAATAGATTGTGAGTAACTTCAACACTGGGTAGAAGCTAATGGACTGAGTTCAATGTTTCTTCTTTCCTTTTTTTTTTTTTAAATTGAATGCAGACTTCAGCTAAGTGACAAATTGACTGAATGAATCATTGTTTTCAGTCAGGTCTGGTTTGCCTGGCATACTTACCTCTCAGCTGCTTCCAGTAGCTTGAACAAAATCTAAATATTTAGCAGCCCTGTTGCACAAACACAAACCCTTCACTTGCTTTGTCGTGCATCCTGTACCCAGCTGTTTCCATGTGGTTAAAAAAAGAATTAATGCAGAAGCAAGTGGACTGATACAAGCACTGCAGTAGCTTTAGTTGATTTTGTAGCTCACGTTATTTTGGATATCACATTAGGAGTTAGATCTAAGCACTGACATATGAACAGAGAATTCTGGCTCATGTTCCCAAATTCCCTCCTTTATATCATCTGCATATTGTACAAGAGCAATCAGGGAAATTATACAGAAGCCCAGGTAAATGTTCCGTATGTATAGTGAGGGATTTCAGTTCAGACTGGAAGTAACGCAGACCCATCAGTGTATGTCTCCTGAGATAATCGACCACATTATGAGACATGGCTCATTAGCTAAAGTGCAACTACCTTACAGAGCTGCTATTGTTCCTCTGAGACGTAAACTAGTATTTCCAAAGCTGAAGCGGAACAGAAGGGGTGATAGACCAAAGACCTGTTCAGCTATCAAAATATAATACAGCTGGCATAAAACCTCCATATTGTCCTCTGCAGAACTATTGGCATAAGGATTGTAGAGATGAGGTTACAGATTTTGTACACTGAAAGATGTTTAAAGTCTGTCTGGATAAAGCAAGGAGCAACCTGCTGTATCTTTAAGGGTACCCCAGTCTTGAGCCAGAGGCTGGTCCTTCTCAGATACCTCCCAACATAATTTTTTTAATGATACTGTGATTCCTGCCACTTATCCCCACTGCTTTACCACAGCAATTCCCAAATACTTCACATAAGCAAAACACTGTTGAGGTCTGTACTCTAAATCAGATGAGATACATCTTCAAACTTAAAAAGCCCTCCAAGGATGTAGATCATCCCTACAAAACAGCTATGTTAGTCTATACTGTACTATGAGCCAGGAGGCAGAGGACCGGTGGAGGAGCAGAACATAGGAATGTCTGGAAAGTCAGAGACAACATATTGTCAAACCACAGATGATGTTCTCCAGGGAGCTATCTTTATGGCTTTAACTCTATCTAAAGTTGAATCTTCAGAAAAATATGGTACATGGCAAAGTCCCCCTGTTGGGTCTTTTTATTTGAAAAATGCTTTTGAAAAAGGAGTATCAAAGGTACTCAAGGCTTTTGTTCACACTTTAAAACAAAGGTTTTAATATGGAGCAAAGGAGGCAGCCATATACAAACTTAGATTGCAAATTACAGGGAAACAGACCATCCTTTTCTTACACAGTTAAGCCCTCATTCATGACTGAGATGATGAAGTGTCACAGCAACAGATAACAATAAAACTGTGATAACAATGATAATTTTTATCATTTCTCGTGTTCATTTGAAAAGATTCCTAAAACAAAATTCCCCAAAGCCAGACTGACTTTCTTAAGAACTGCTCTTGTCCCTTTCTCAGTGGCATTTAGAGCTTTTATTCCATGAACCTGAACAAGAATGGGGGTCTGAACTCCAACACAGCCCCTGTAGAATGAAGGGGCATAAGCACAGGATGGCTTCTCTCCTGCTCTTAAGTAAGGGAAAAAGGCGTGTTTCCAGGCATTCATCACTACTGTAAGCGAGGGGAGGAGGCATGAAGGGGAACATATCCTCAAAGAAGCAGTAGGAGTAGGTTTACACTGACACAAATGGAAATAGGGCAGCTTCCTCCAATTTGTTGCAAATGAAAGGCAAGCATATAGCTGCCTCTTGTAATATCCTGCACATGGAAAGAACCCTCTTAGAACAGAGATGCTGCTAAACATGACTCTGTGGAGTGGGCTCTTTCAGGGGGCTGATTAGAGGGTAGAGAAATGGAGACAAAGGCCAAGAAATGTGACTTTTAATAATGGAACCAGTAATACAGACACATTTTGGTACCAAAGTACTAAAACAGGCCAGGTACTTCAGACCAGAGCCATTGGTTTTGTTTTGTTTTCAAAAGAGTATTTATTCATTTAAGTGTTAACATGTTTTTTTTCTACAGCCTGGCTGAAAAAAGCATTGTTTTAAGATAATGAATGCAAAATCTTGTTCTAAGGTTCTAAATCCTAATGTTTGGAGCTGAATAGTTTGATGTACGTTTAGAGAAATATATACATAGTCTGAGTATGCTTGTGAAGGAACAGTGACTGTAGAAAATGCCCTCTGTGCTCCACATATTCTGCACTGTCATACCAAATCCTGCCCACTCAAAGAGATAGGCTTTTGATTTCACTTTATCTGTCCTCTGCTCTAGATAAGACCAAGGAGGGGCCAGACAGAGTTGAAATGAGCAGGATGACAGAGGTGCATTTGCCACTGGTGGCATTCTGCCAGCTCAACTAATTTCTCTCTTGTCACTTACCTTCATTTTACAGATGTTCATGGGACCAGTGGTGCTTGCAAAATGAATGGTTCTGTGTTTCTTAGTACATGGAATTGTGTCTTTCATTCCCAGACAGAACAGTCTTTAACTTTCAGTATCCTGAGTGGCCTTTTAATAAGTATAGCCTGCACACAAGCTTTTGAAACCTCTGCAGGAGGCAGGATTGGGCCTTGAGTCATTAACAAGGTACAAAGAGGGAGCATGGGAGGTAACTTCTGTCATTTCCATTGACCAGGTGGAAAGAGGCAGCATCTTGAGCAACAGCAGGCAATGGATCTGAAGGAAATCAGATACGAGACACCAGCAGTGATATGTACAGGCAATCCTTTAAACATCAAAACTTACAGACCTGCACAATTCCTTGCTGCCCCAGGAACTCACTCCAAGTACCCAGATTCCTCTTCCACCCCTGAGCCTGCACCTCTCAGCCCTTCCAGACAACTGTACCAGCACCCATACCACAGACACAAAAGCAGCAGGAACAAGGAGTGTGACATAACTGAGAAAGCTGAAAATAACACAGAGCTTGCAGACAGTGAGGAAGCTCAGAGCCAAGAAGGTCTTCAATAGGTTGAAAAGATGAAGGTTGTGGAGCTGCAAAAACTTTAAGTGAATTGGAACTAGGCTTGAAGAACAGGATAGCAAAGGGCTAAAGGTAGGATGTTCAGACAGACAGATACAGCAAGAGGGGATGGAGAAAGCAACAGCCTAAGTACCTCTTCCATGGATGGGATGAGGCACTCAAGAAGAGAAAGAGATGAGAGGGTGCAAACTGGGAGAAGGAGGTGTTCTCTGGACAGCACTGAAGGATCTTGTCAGGACTGGAACTGTGGGAGCTGTGGGTCCTTGTGTGATACTGCTCAGGGAACAGGGTGCTGGAGTTGGTGCTGTCATCACATCTCTTATGAGGCCTCTGCCAGGTATGTGACTCCTGATGTCTTTCCAAAGATATGTAGATGATTTGCTCTGTTTGCATACCCTCATATGCTGAGTAAACACATTTTGGGGATAGATACTGATAAAATGATGTGTTCCATTTGAGATTGATAAACCAAACTTCAAAACAATGAAGAGAAATTCAGTAATTCAGTCATTTCCAGAAAACAAGAAATATTTTTGTCAGATTTTTGTACTGAAAATATATCGGGGTTTGATTTCTGCATAGAAAATATCTGTTTAATTTTTCATGTTTATTTTTCAATGAGGATTTAGTAATGACAAAGCCTAAATGAAGGCTGATATTTACTGCTGGTTTAGGAGTTGTCATTCTAGTTAATAATTGGCTGAGAAACAAAAATTGCTTTGGTAATTAACAATTTAAATATTCTGCTAACAAATACATTTCATAACTGATGATCAGAGTACTATAATACAATATACTATCATATAATATTTAAATTTATGAAATTTTATAATTATTGGTTCTTATCTAGTATCTAAAATGTCATATCCTTGTGGATCATTTCAGTTCTGAGAGTTCTGCATTTCAGAGAGAAAAGTTTTGCCCTTAAAGTAGTCAATCGCATTAAACAGGCTTCCCACACCAGGAAGGGCAATCCACAGAGCAGCTGAGATAAAGGGAGTGTCTTTTTTTGGCATCTTTCACCATAGGAGTATAGACTTCCCAAAGCAAGTGGAGCTGAATTTACTTTATACCTGCCCACACTTACAGCTTCTGAGTATTCTAGGTCTATTCCTGGTATTTCTTTTCTCTGGAGTTAACATGAAAAGAGCAGAAATTTTTACCAGACGTTGAAATAACATTTAAGGTGATACATGCCAGTTTTACACAATCTCTCACCATATTTCCAGGCAAAATTACTGTAAGATTATTGGATTTCAGATTTCTAGACATGGTACAAGTGTGTCCATTGTAACCATTGTATAAAGGTTTCTACCATATTTTCCCCAAAGCAATTCTTGCTTGAGGATTTTCAACTTTGCTTGAAGACTATGTTATGTAAAGAGAGCTGTCATTTAAAAGTACCTGTTTTACCATATACTCTGAAATAATATCAAACTGTACATTATCACAACAATAAAATCTATATTTTTTTTAAGTCCTAACTCAAAACTTGTCTAGATAGAAAGTAATAACTTTTTTTTTTTCTTTTCCCCTGCAAATCTAGGGGGATTTGAACAACTAATTATCAGAGCTAAGCCATTTTCAGTGCAGTGGGAAAACAATGAATATTGTGATCTTGAAACTTAGTCTTTGTTTATTTAACAAAAAACACCCAAACAAATAAAGTCTTTGGTAAGGAGAAGTTGAAGAAATAACAGAAGCAACTACCTTTCTTTTATCAAAGGGATTTATTTTATCAGGTCAAATCCCAGCTAAGGATTTTCTCTGTGAGTAAAATCAGAGATACTCATTTAAATGTTCACATGTCTTACCTAGATCTTAAGCCTCACAGAGACTTCCCTGGTGATTCAGAAGCTAAGTTTCATTCTGTGATTAACTGCACCAAAGATTTTTTGGCTAATCATGTCAACCCCTGCAGAAAAAAAATACAAATTAATAGAAGCCTTAACTTCAAAGGTAAAATGTACATACTTTCTCTAGTCTGTGCACACAAATAGGGGTATGAAAGTCTTCATCCAATAAGGAACTAACTCCCTTCAAACTAGACTGAGGCAGATAGCTGCAAATTATCTTCTAATGCCCTCACAAGACCTGACAGAAGAGATGCTCATAGAGACAGAAGCTTAGGAGAGTTGTGTGATATCTGCCTAAGAAAGTAGACAGCAGAGTAAATTTCAGTCAATAAATCAGCAAGCTTGGCCTATAAGCAAAAGACAAAGGCAAAGGTAATATCCACCCTTCAGGGGAGGACAACAGTGGTGATTATTCAAAGTATTTGACTTCATAAAATTGTCTCCAGAAACAGAGTCCCTACAAAAGACTCAGATTTTTCAGGACATGATTAGAGGTCTTGAGGGGATATAAATAAGGTTTGTTACATTTTAATAGGAATTACTATTGTTATTTTAACATTATGGTCTCAGAACTACAGGGCAATGACAAAATTACATTAAATTTCAAAAACTAGTGACATTTCAGAGATTTACAGCGAGCCCCATGAGACACTGGAAATGTACCAACAGCAGTTGATAAATTTACTGCTACATTTGCACTTCTTACCTTTCCAAGTTTAGCTAACACCACAAATACTGCAAGAAAAATGTCAGTTCTGCTAAATTTCTTGACTGGAAGCAATCCTCTGCCACAGCCTACAATCTCCAATCACAAAGCAAAGGTGAACACTGCTATTTATGCAGATGTATGGAGCCATGATTTATGATAAATGTTTAAAAGGATGACTCTGAAAAACTAATTGCACGGCAAGCACTTACTTGAACCCACCAACAGTGGAATTCTGGCTAACCATAAAGATAGTGCTTGGTATTTTATGAGTGCACTACTTTTTAATGGAAAAATGTGGTGGCTCTGTCCCTCTTCTACATTTCTTCATCATTCCATTTAGATTTATGTAATATATGGAAGTTGGCAGTTAAAACATTTAATTAGTGACCCTAGAGATCTCCTGCACATTTTAGGAATATGCAGCAATACTCTACATACTGAACAAGTTCCTGTTCTGGCAGGAATTTTCCATGAGGGGCTGAATTAACAGCCAGTAACACAGAACTCTCTTCTTTGCTTAATGCATTATAAAGGCTACATCTTCCTCCTTCCTACGGGTAAATCCAACACAATTAAAATGAATAGACTTCTGTGCCTATTATCTATTCAATACAGCCTGTGGAATTTTTATATTGACTTTTATCCCTGAAAATCTTTGTGGTGACTATTTAATTACTGTCTGAATGTTCCGTTAAGTAATAATAACTTGGGAAAACCTATGTAGTTTATACTGCCAAAGGTCAAAGACCATCCAAAAAGAAGAATGGAAAATAACTGTACCTAATAATGCATAATGGCACAATAATTATCAGAATGAGTGCAGAGGAATAAAAATAATTAAAATGGAAACAAAAATGTCCTTATATCAAGATCCAATAACAGAGAGCAATCAGCCTCCTATTAAATGTAAACTAAAATAGAGACAAACATTGCTAGTTTCACCTAGCTAGATTTAGGAGACATATTCCCTGTCATGTGCAGAAATATACAGAGCTAGAACAATCCCCCTGGAGAAGAGCCTGGAGGAAAATTACTGCATGTGGTTGTTACAGATTTCGTTTGACCTATTCTTTCAGCGGCTTTGAATTTCCTGCCCTGCTCCTGGATAATTATCCATTCATTGAAACAGAGTAAGAAACCCATTATATTATCCAGTAATTTATATTATGAACAGTATTTTGCATAATAGGCCCCTAAAACACTGAATGGCCATCTAATGGAAATTGCATAGATCAAAATAAATCTCTAAAAACTACATAGGGTTATGTAGATTTTTTTCATAATACCAAGTTTAGCATATGTATACACTGCAAGCACAAAGGTGACTGCAGCATAGCATAGCAATGGGCTGCTGTGGTATTCCAACCAGCACAGGTTATCTTACCTCACATCTGTGACTCCATTGTAGGTATTCTGAAGTAGAGTTTTTCTAGATTTTTCCCTCAAGGAATAGTTACTTCAGTTAAAGTCAGGTAGTTATCAACAGAAAATTGGGTTTCAAATAACCAAAATTCTCCATGAAAAAGACCTACTTTTAAAATACCTTTTTTACCCCCTCAAAATGTTTCAGATTAGACCTGTTGCCATGCTGAGTGATGGGATTTGCATCAAGATATATCTCACATTCATTCTGTACTGTCACTTAGATTGCATACTTCTGACAGAGGCATAACACCCTCCATTTTAGTGAAGAGAGACAGTACATCTTGACATTCCCTTTATCCCTGAGAAGACAGCAGTTTCAATACATCTCTGGACCATGCCCACTGAGCAGAATAAGATCAAGAAACCCACCAACAAAAGCACATAGTTCAGTGACATTAGACAATACAAATATTCCATTTGCTAACAAAACCTGTGTGTTCTAGATCTGACCCTCAAATTCCTTAATTTTCTCTGTACATCACTGAAAAAAATAAAATGTGCTTAATCAAAGGCCTGTCTTGTACTCCAAAGACAGTTTTAAGTTAATGGTTTTGCCAGCATCTTGTACTGACTTACATGACTGCACTGGGTAAGACACTACATGTCCATAAGTGAAACAGTCAACAGCCTTTCATATTCAGCATGCCACAATGTTTTTTAAAAACTCAGTAATGCTAAATTCTAGGACCACATTGGGATTTCATTATGGCTTATTGGGTGACCCTCTCTACTATCATTTCATTGTCTAAAAATTCACAATTAGACAAATCTTACACATCACAGACAGTGCAGCAGTTATGAAATTACTATTTGTGTGCATATTCTTCTTTGCCAGCTAAAGGAACCTTTGTCACCTTGAGCAGAATATTTTATACATCCATATGTTGTGCTCAGTCATGAAACACTGACTTTTTTTTTTAACAGCTTAGAGGATGAGCATTCTACATTACACACCATCAACACTGTAATCTTAATATTGACTCCACAAGAGATCAGACTATATACACAAAAAACAGCTGCCAGAATAGAGAACTACCTATACCCAGTCGGAGGCTCTGCACTTTCAGAAGTCCAAGCATTGTCCAGAAAGCCACTGTAACCAGACATAGCTCCTGAGCAGGCTCTTTACTTTTAGCAAATCCAGAATATTTCCAGCTCTCCAACATTGTTATTGGGAGATGACTTACCTGAAGCTATTGCCTTGGTGTTCTCCTTGTTTTTTTTTTTTCCTCTGGTAGGCCATATGTGACTCAGTAAGTGCATTTAAATAAGAAAGATAGCACAAATGTACAGTGACTATGCATGACAGGGACTATAAATAAAATTATTACATAGAGCAACCCCACATCTGTGAGAGCCTCTAAAAATCTACCAACAGAGCTGGAGACTTATTGTCACAGTTTACGGTCAGGGCTGCCCCTTAGACCTATAACAGACACTCTCTGCTAAGTTCCTTCCGTCCCCAAAGGGGAAGAGAAAGGGAATAAGGGAGACTTAACAACTAGAAAAGGAAACTAGAACAGATTTAATGAAAAATAGTAATAATAATAATAATAATAATAAAAATGGAATATATACAAATATATACAAAAGTAGTAAGAAACCCAAGCCCCCTGATGGCAATTACATCACTGTCACCACTGATGTTGTGGAACAAGCACCAGGGGAACCCCAGACTGGGCCCTGCAGCAGACAGGAGCTGTGTTCAGGAGCTGGATTCTGGTACCGGGTTCACACAGATCAGGATCAAAGGCAGAACAGACAGAGTACTCCTCAGATGTAAGGAAACCAAAAGAGGACATGAGACAAGCTGAGCAAAGCCGGCAAAGCCGGCAAAGCAGGCAAAGCAGGCAAAGAGGGACAAGACCCTCATGATCCCTCAGCTTTATACTGAAAATGACATCTATGGGCTGGAATCCCTCATTGGTCAGTTTGGGGTCACCTGTCCTGTCCACTCCTCCCTGCAGGTGAAAGCCTTTTACTTTCTGCACCCCTCAATGCAGTACACAAGATCCAGCAGTGGCCTTGATCTGCATACCAGTCCTTGGTACTAACTCTAACCATTGAGCGTTATCAGTGCTAGAAGTATTCACTGCTTGTAAAAAACATGCTGCTAATTTCATAAAGTACAGTTAGTTAGAAGAACTGAGCTGAAAAGTAAAAACACTGAACAGAACTAATTCTGTTCTCACTCAAACCAGGAGACTTATTAAATAAAAGAGAGCTAGCCTAGGACTCCCCTTTGCTTTTATTTAGTTCCTTTGCATCCTATAGGAACATGAGATGACACAGGAACTCCTGTAAGTCTGATATCATCAACTATTTCCCCCAGTCCACTAGTCCCATGATAATAGGGGCAAAGTAGAGGAGATAGATCCAAGAGTTTGCCACTGCTTCCATACCTCCCACAGAAGACTTCTATTCACACCAGAAAATGCAAAAGTACACAATGAGGGCAAGACACTGTGTCTGCCTTGTGTTTTAAAACTCTGATGACTAGATATGCCTTTTTGTCCAAAAAATGTAGCCAGGTTAGAATTTATGTAAATAGAGCTGGGATTCATATAACCACCTCTGATCACTTTAAGACAGTCTTCTATGTAGCTTAATTTTAGGCCAATGTCAGACTACTACTAGTAGGAATTTGTCCAGGAAAAGTCTCTAAGTCAGTAGAGAAAAGAAAACAGTTACAAAACCGAGGCAGAAGTTGTTCTTTCATATCCTTCACTAATTTCAATGTCAGCTCTGTGTAAGGCAGAACAGGGAAGGGACCCCTCAAGTCATTCCAGTCCCTGGTCTTCATCAATCCTTGAGCAGTTTATATGAAATAATTTAATGATTAGACCTCTGGTTAAATTTTTCAAAAAGCGATTATGTTAATTACTTCTAGAAGTTAATTTTCCTACATAATAAATGTCCTATTGAAATCCATCATGTAGCCATTGAAGAAATATTGGACTATAACTGCCAAAATCTTGCAAACTCCTGTTCAGTTTCTTATTTTCTAATCAAATAGAGTTTTAATTAGGTCTCAGTGAATCTATGTAATGGAAATAGGGAAAACTAATGCAAAGTTAGTCTTCTTTCTTTTTCACTATTGTAAATTATAAATGCATGCTCATTGAAAATTCAGCAGCTCAGTGAGCTTGCAAGCAATTACAAAAAATTCTCACCATGTAGCATGATAGCACAGAACTGCACCAGATAAATAATTTAAATATCTTTTTAAAGTTTATTATTGTCAGTGAAAGTCAAGCAAGATACCTTCTGCCATCAGCATCTCAGAAACAGAACTACTTCACTTAGGAGTTTTCATTGGATGCTTTCCTTTCTTTTCCCGAAATCCAAGGGAACTGCTTTGTATTAAGATTCAGCTCTCTAAAACAAAAGATGCTCAATAATGGTATTTTGGTAAATGTATCTTATATATGAACCAAGCAAGAAGGTTGGCAAAGTGAAGCCAATACATGACTTCTGACAGGATTTTTCACTGCTTGGATTTGAGAGGTTAAATCAGAAATCCATGTCCCTGATGCCTTTAATGGGCTTACATATTATAATGAGTCTATGATGGAAAATCTGTGTGGTTCATTTCCCCTCTCCATGAGGGTATATGACACAGACGACAGTATAGCCTCAGGCATTCCCAGTGCACAGCAGAACCCATGTCACAGGGATTTTTCAGCTCTCATTCATTACAGATATAACCTGCAGAAGACTCAGTGCTATCACCAACACTAAACCAGGTCAGCCAAGGCTTGATCTAGCTGACTTTTGAAATCCTGAACCACCCCTATTAGTGATTTTTTTTTTTTTCTTATGGCTCAGACATTGAAGCTCCAATTGTGGTTGTTGCTTGTTTTTGTATCGTCTTCTACCACTGAAAACAGTTTGGCTTTGTCATCTTTGCCATTCGGATAGGTGCAGTTTACTCTTACCTAGCTTCTTAGTTAGCTATCTTCTTCATTCTAAACTAGCCCAACTTCCTACTGTCTCCTCACAAGTCATGATCTCAAGGTCTGAGACATCCTTGTCCTTCTCTGGACACCTTGTCTGAAACTTGTCTCATTTCTCAACGTCCCTTTTTTAACCGAAAGCTCAGAATCAGACAGTCTTCAAGTCCAGCCTCAACAGTGCCACAGAAAGGCAAACAGTAACTCCTCTTGGTCTGCTGGCCATGCTGCTCCTTATACAGCTCAGCATGTTTTGCTTTATTTGCACTGAGAAAGCATTAGTGGCCTAAAAGAGTTTGACCCTTCTGAGTCAGTTTGGAGCAAATCAGAAAATATAATTGATTTGGGTTTCTTAATATTGGGTTAGAGAGTTACGGTTCTCAGTAATTTATACACCTGTTTCATCAAATATTTAACAGTATTATTTTCTCCTACTGTCCAGAATTATTTCCTTTCACCTTGGGATTATTTTTATTCAATCCTTAAATACTGCTAAGTATCTGCAAGAATCTACAAAAAGAAATATGCTAGCTGTTGACACTGATTTTTTTTTCCTTTTGCTGATGGCATCCTTTGAATTTAAGAAGACAGCTTTGACCCCATTATATCAGGCAGAGCCATTAGCTTACATCACAGAGAAGACATAAACATTATTTTGACACAGTTTTTACATTGGCTTTTTGTTCATTTATTTCCCCATCTCCCCTTTTTGCCATTTTCTAGACTGAGCATCACTTTGTCCAAAAACATGTAATCACCGTCTAGGCACAGAAATAACACAACAGGTTCTGAGCTCAGTCCTGCATCTCTTTCCATAGACCTGTATCATTACTCAAACTTGGTGGATGGAAGTATTTCAAGAAAAAAGAAGTCAAATGTTGCCAACTACACACCTTTTTTCTGCATCTCTGGAACATATTTTCCTGCCTTTGTTATGGAAAATCTCTGTCCCTTCTTAGTGTTACAAGGAATATCTTCTACCATTCCTTCCTGTAATTCTTATAGTGAAAACATTTTTGCATTTTTCTGCTCAACATTGACTGACTGCTTTGTAAGCACCACAGCCTGATCAATGACACTTCCTAGCCTCCAGAGGGAAATACATAGAGCACAGGCTTAGAGGACTCTATTACAGACATTAAAACTTCCCGATGTTTATAATACGACTACTTAGACACCTTTTTGGTTTACTTCCATGTCAAGAATTGTAGGTTTTTTGAGGTCCCCTTAAATGAAATCTGAGTTGGGGAATATTCCTCAAGTTTTCAAAATAAACTCTTCACCGTGATCTTTGACACCTCTCAGGAACCTCTGCTCCAGAGACTGAAGACCTGCATACCTGAAGGCTATGATGCAAGAGCTGAATTCTCTAAGTAGAGGTATGTATGTGTGCTGATACATGACCAAGCAAGCACTGAGTGTGAGGTACTGCCCTTGTGAGCATCTGTATGTTACTAATACTTGTGTTGCTTCTGCAATAGAAAATTATACACCTAGTGCAGAGCTCATTTTCCACTTTCAAAAGCAGTATAGATCACCTTATTATTCTGCCACAAATTGAGTACAGTTTTCGCTGTGATTGCTTGAAACACAGACAGCCTCTTTCACTCACAAATGAAACAGCACATAATGCTTGCCAGATCCAATACTCCCACATACCAGCGTAATGCTTCAGTAAGTTGAAGAAAGAAGCTTGCCAGCCTTTCCTAGTTGTCATTAAGTTAAATGAAAAGTGCAGAGATACTTGTTTAGCAGGCTGTTGGTCTTTGAATACTAAATGTTTTCCCCTTCTAAAAGTTTCCTTTTCTTTTTCCTCACTAGAAGTGCAGATGGATGTTTGGCAGCTTCTCCATTGGGTATGGTGGATTTCAGGTTTCTGTTCAACACGCCTCAACTCTCCTGTGGCACAGAAGGCCAAAGGTTGGACCACAAGCTCCTCAGCCACTCTGAGTTGCTTGTGCAGTGCATCCCTAGTGGGAAGTCCAACAGATCACAATAAAGCGAGAGTACCTGGCTCTTATGCAGTCTCTCTTTAGTGCTGCAGTAAGTAAGGTGCGTACCGGGGGAATAGCTGGTGTCAATGACCAGCTGGCTGGTACACATACAGTATGCACACCTAGCCCTAGACACTGTACTTTTTGGGCCCCAGAACATTTTAAATCATGCCAGATACTGAAGAAGTATTCAACTGGCTTCCAGTGCAGGAAAGTGAAAATGTCTCCTCTGCTTCACATATTCACATACAGCACAGAAGAGAACATGGCCCTGATTTGGTTTATTTTTCTAATGCTATACCTCCCGACCCAGCAAACCTCCAGCTCCTACCTTCATCTCAAGGTACCCCATTAACCATAACTGTTCTCTGCTTTCAGTCTTTTAAAGAGATTATCACACATCATCTAAAAAGCCCTCTTAACAGTGGGAGAATTTCAAGGCTGTCCTGTGCACTAGAAAGACAGACATGAGCCAGTGAGCTCAGCAACAGTTGGTGGATGCAGGAAACCAGCCAGCAGTCCTCCGAAAAGAGGGAGAAAAAAGGGCAGTCATATCTTATTGCTGTGTATTAGGTTTAATAGGGAGGTGAAAAGCAGACAAAATGTCCCTGTCTTAGGGCTCAGGGAGAGTCCACTTCACACGGGCTGTGGAGGGCAGCATCAAGAGTAGTAAGATTGTTCACCTTTGCTCTGAGCAGATTTCCAAAATCAGCTCCTCAGTAGTGGTCCTGTGCTCCTCTTTCACCCCTCACTGCCTGCCCAGCTCACCTCCACCATCCCCACCCCAACACATCAGTCCCGAGCTTGCTTCCCGACAGCATCTTTATAATCAAATAGTTCATTGCAAGTCCTTGGCATGCACTGCCTGCTTCTCTAAGCCAGAATTTGTAATTGTATTTGCAAATTTTTGGGCAGCTTTTAATTGCAAACAATCCATATGCAACTGCTGCTGTTAAGAAGTAAACAGCAACTGCTCTTATTGCCAGCTCTGTAACTGTAATGTTTACAGTCTTACTTTCAAATGCAGACAAGAATATGTCCAAGCATTCAAGGTCCAATTCAGACTGCAAGAGGTCTTGTTTTGGAGTAGAATTATTTTTGTGGATTAGGTGAGCAGAACTCAGGTCCTGGAGGTTGATATTTTAGAAATGGGTACTCACGACAAATTGCCAGTGTCCTGGACAAAACCACACATCACAAAATACCACATCTAACATCTAGGGATGATTATCCTACTTCTACCCACTGTTTTTTCTCCATGTTTTCCACCACTCAGATATGGTCCTCCAAGGCCCTTCCATCTCATTTTTCAAATATTTCCATTGCAAAAAAAGTAGTCATGTTTTTATTCTAATTCAAAGAGGAAATACATGGTACATCAAAACCTTATTTTTTGTTACAATGGCATTTTCATATGTAAAGCAATAGATGTGTCTGTGGTTTTATGTACAGGTCAAGGCAGAAAGATGCCTCTCCCTTTCCCCTTCTCACTGTATTCGTTTCTCATTCATATATGCTCAAGAGAATAAAGCACATTTCAAGATATTGTAACATAGCTCTTCTATTTACCTTTATAGCAGCACATTCTTTTTATTTGATATTAATACCTCTAGAGGCTTTAAATTAAATCCATCATGTGTAAGTCAGTAAAAGGACAACAAAATGAAAATATGCAAATAAAACAGGACAATTTATTTATTGCCAGAACATGCCAGCTGTTGAAAATAACCTGTTGCCCCTTCAAGCTAGCTGACTTGACAGTAATCTAGAAAAAAATATCCAAGTTCAAAGTGATTCATTGTGTGAGTGAATATTTATGACAAGGTAGGAATATCATCACCTATGCAAGTGAAAAATGCCTGTGACAGTGAGAAGTACCCATACCAGCAAAAAAGGTCTTTAAATTAGAATTAAGGACTCTATTAAAAATAGATTTTTAAATGGACTACAATTAAGGCACTCCAGTCAGGAAGGTCTATGGTAAGTGGGTTTTTTTATTAATCCCAATGGCAGGACGAGTTCAATATTGCATTGTGAGTTTCACAGTGTTTTATAAAGGAATTATTGATTATGACAAAAGTCACCTAATATAATTGCCTTAATGCTGTCTTTCAGGATACTTCAGATCTCAGGAATCTTTAGATTTCCCCATTGAAAATGGGGGAATGTGTAGCAGGATTTCTCTCTCTATTTTTCTCCATGTGGAGATCACCAAGATTCTTTTATACCCATGCAACCATCCTCCTTCTGAGTCCCCTCCTCTATAGCTGTTTTTTTGAGCATTTAGCCTTAAACTTTCATGTTTCTTGCTCCTTGAGCTGTTTTGGTGCATCTCCATCACAGGCTTCTCTGAATAATGAACCTGGCTGTGCTGAAGCACACCAGAGGTGTTGGTACATTTTCTGATCCTACTGAAGTGACCACAGTGGCTATATATTGACTACAGCCAAGAGAAAATTGAGGATTCTAGATCAACTAGTAGCACAGAGCTTCAAGGCTACAGCTATCCACAACCTCTAGGGGAGGGAGGTGAAACCACAGCCTACAAAGAGCGATCTGCTCACACAAGAACCCTCTACTTACAGTCTTACACTTCACTCATGAAGGATTTTTCCACATTTGGATATGAGAGTCTTTGATAAACACGGAAAAACATTTTTTCAGTCCATTCTGATTTAACTGTCTGTGGTTATTGGCTTTTCTTACATTATTACTACCACGAGAAGACTCCTTTGGAGACCATGCCGTCTGATATGTCTTTCTTAAGTCAAGAGCTTACAAGTTCTTAAGTCAAGAGCTTGGGTGAGCTATCTAATCATTAGTGTTCTGGGGACCATAAAATCACTTAAATTCCCTACTTTAAGGTCTCACTGCTGACAACCCAGCATTTCTTAATTTACAAGGCTGCCACTGACGTGTCTGTAAAGTAATCAAGGGGCTTGACTGCAAGACTTGTTTTGCTTGCTCATGCTCATTCTCCCTCTTAAGCCCCTTCTAGCTTTGTCACATTTCACTCCTCATAGGCATATATGGCACACACCTGCTGAGTTCTTCGAAGAACTAGGCACTTATCTTACCTTACTTTTCATTTCAGAAAGTTGTGAACTTGCAGATACAACTCCAAATCTAGGGCAAGATTGAGTGAAGATGGCTCAGTGGGTTACAAATTACACTTCCCATCTCTTGCACAGCTCCTTTGTGCTGCAGGGAAAATAATTTCCGAGGAAGACAGGAGGTATACTAGCATTGCCTTCCCTTAGGGTGATGCACAGGAAACAAACACTGCTAGTTGCTGCTCTGAGCTCTACCTGCTCTCTATAGGCAATAGTTGCTGCAGGGAAATACAGGCTTCTGAGCTGCACTTTAATAGGAACTAGCAGCATCTGAAATTAAAACAAAAAATTAAAAATCTGTAATAATAATTAAAAAAATACCATCTTTCTGCATGCTGTGACCTAAAAACACTGTTCCCAATTCCCAGACACAATCTTTCTTAGCTGAGCAAAACACAAGTCCAAGAATAGGGCACAATAAGCAATCTTAGCCCTTGGAAACTGATTAATTAGGACAACAGCTAGTGTGATCTCAAATAGAAACAACATAAGGACCACTTTGGTACCAGTCCTCAAAGGCTTGACCCCCTCAGCAAGTTCCCATGGGAATACTTCCTAACCTCCTTTCTTGTCCCTGCCCATCTAACCAACCCCAAAATTTATCAGCAGACTGAGTCCTCAAATAGGTCATCCACCTGGTTTTTGTTGCTAGTTTGTAGGAATTAAAGAGATTTCCTTACTGTACAAGATAAATATTTAATTTGACATAGCATTTGCATACTCTTTCATCTTCACTTGGTTAGTTTAATCTAAAGTAGAACCACACCTTTTGCTTTTTTTCTTGCCTTGTTAATAAGAAACTTTGCAGTTTCTTCACTGTCTTCTCTTCAGTTTGAGGTCTTTGCAATTACGCTGCAAGTGACTGCTGATAACTGAAGTTAAAGAAACGACAGCAAGTCTGATTCATTGGTGGAAATTTAGAACAACCTCCTGAAACTAATGGGCAAAGTAGAGGGAACTGATGTGACTGAAGTAAGAACTCTGCTGCTTTCTGTTCCCCTCTTAAAAAGAAGAAGAGTGTGAGGTCAGGCAGAAGAATGAATTTTAGGATGCCTGGATAGCATAAGATTATTTAATAGCTGGTTTGCTACTGTGTTCTAACTGCAAGAGTTCTGCCACTTTTAGCATTCTGAGAATAGAAATCATGAGACTGAATGGCAAGCAGAAAAGAAACTGCTCAAGGGGAAAAATGAGAAGGAATGGGGCACAGAAGATGAAAAAGCAGAAATTAGATTTGTGGTTTACATTTTGTATTTTTCATTGCAAGGTTTATCCCCGTGTGCTAGCATCTTTGTGGTTAATACACTGTTTTCAGCACTGTTAAGTTCTTAAAATGGTATTCAAGCTGTAGCTTATGACTCTGGTATTAACTCACACTTGTTCAAACCGTGCATTAAGAAATTGGTGCTAAAGTCTTCCATTTGTACCAAAATGGATATATTTTGAACATTAAAAAAAAAAAAAAAAAAAAAAAAAAGCAAAGAAGGGTATTCACATGGGCTTGAGAAATCACATTTTGTTTGGCAGAGCCCCCTGTGTGGAGACTTTACAAGATGATCATCCTGACTGTTAAGTCTGTAATTATATCATTATTCAGTTGCTGAACAACGATGGATTTTGAGGTCTTATGTCATTTTCTGCCTTCTCTTATCTGAAGTTGCTTCCTGGCTGATAAAATATCTAAACATACTAAGGAGCTGCCTATTGACTTTTGTGAGGTTTTGACTCTTAATAAATGGCATTAAAACTACAACTCTTCAAGTACAAAGAAGTCTTATGAGCAGCACAGGTAAATACAAATAAATTAGATCCACTCTAAAGCAAACTAACACAACACCCCAGTGTTCCTTGCAATTGGAAAACCCTCCTCTTTGGCCAGTCATTGTCCTGCAGTCTCTAGGAAATGTTCTTAGCTTTTCTTTCTCCATTACTTTCTGAACAGTATAAAAGGCAAATTCCTTTACGTGCTATGTTACCATTAATGAAATGTGACAGTTGTCACAGAAACTGTACTTAACTCCTACTTGCCCACAGTAAGCAGCAGATTGCACACCAACTCTGAGCATTGCTTTCTCATGGCTTGAAAAAGGAATAAAATGTCCTCTAAGGGCAGCAACTATCTTATGTCATGTGACATTCCCTGTAAACCTGGTGGAGGCTTGACCGTAGTATCTGTGGCTGCAGACAAGGATGGCCTTGAAGAACAGTCAATGGCATTTTTCCTGTTTACCAGGTACAGCTGGCATTCATTTTCTTTCTGTGATTCAGCACGTCACTGAACAAGAGTTGTTTAAATGAAAACTGTGTTTAAATGCAAACTGAAAATATGGTTTTGTGGAAATGACAGTTACCCATAGCTAACAGCAACCAGATCACTGCTGTGACAAAAGCATCAGAATGCCTTCAAGACAACTTTTCCTTTTCAACAAATATAGAAAGAGATTTCCTTTTTCACTAGACTTCATAGAGCACTAAACATACAGCTAAGAGCATTTTTCTAAATAGTGTGATAATTCCAATTATATGCTTACCAGGTGCACCTTTTATCACCTAATTTAAAAAGAAAAAAAGGTTTCCTTCTCTTGTAAGGCCCTGTATTTTTTCTGAATCTTGGGACACATAGATGTCCCATGTCCAGAGAGAGGTGACAGCACTGGCAGCACATAGATGAATTGTAGCAGGAGCATTAGGAGTTGGCAATAGTTGAAATGGTCAGTCTACGATGCCTCCAGAGCTATCCTATTCTAATAAGACATTCTTCCAGATCTCGATGAGACACGAAAAGTCACAGGTTGTAACATTTCAAAGCAGACGGTTTTACTGAGCAAAAGCATGAGGAGAAAGAAATAGGAAATCTGCTTTGGGAGATGCTTGCTACGTCTCCATTTTTCATTCTAGGGCTACCCTAACACATGCAAAATGCTGATATTTCATTTTTGTCTGCATGACACTGTTCCAAAGACAGGTTACAGCAGCACTCTGTAGCAAAGCTGTTAATACATGTAATTATTCTAAGATGATAAAATCTCTATTCTTTCACTATACCTTGAGAAATGCCCATTAATAAGCTCAGAAGTTTCCAAAATTAAAATCTATTGATAGGAATGTAATTAAGTACTTATTGCTTTTTTCATTTAAAAAAGCTAACCAGATGGCAAGGAAAAATCTCAGAAAGAACCTCTCAATGAGCTATTTAGATTTAATTAATGTACAGTAACTAGCTCATTAAAGCTAAGTTAAATGCTTATTTGAGACAAATAGTAACCTCTTTTGTATTATACTTTCCATTTTCCATAGATGGCAGAGCAACAAATTACAGTTCTGAAAGCTAGCAAACAAAATGTTTTAGATGCTTATCCTCTTAGATCACCTCTGTGGTGAAGAAAATGAGAGGAAATTGGGTGGTATTACCCCAAAGCAGCATAACAATCAAATTATTTAAACCAGAAGAAATCCCCACAGAAGTAGCCAGTCTCTGCAGCAGGAGCCCTTGTGAGCTGTGGAGCATTCCAGCAGGTTATTCACAGGGAAACAAGCACAGCCTCTAATGCAGCTTCCAGTCCCATCCACCCTGACAGAAAGGTAGCTGGGAGAAAAAAATCAAATGAGAGACAAAGAGAAAGTGGTACATGAGACAGAACACAAAGAAGAGGTCAAGAGCTTTAGTCTGTGCAGTATTCTAGAGGGAATATTTCTTTTAAAAGCTCCCTGGAAGTATCCTCATAGATAGTTTTGTACTCTGTTTCCTTCCTGAGGTTTTGTTATATCAAGGAAAGACATAACCTGAGTATAGAAGGCAAATGTTTTTCCTGGATAGAAGGAATTCTTTTTTTTTTTTAATTTGTGACTGTCTAAACATTTTCCACAGAGGCTAACTTCATGATGACTGTTCCTTGTATTTAGGAAACTGATTTTCTCAATCACATCTCAAGAAGCCACTGAAAGTAGTTCATATATCCCTTAACAAATATCTAGTAAAAGTCTACTCTTTCTTCTTTAGCTCCACTCAGCATAACATCTGCCAAGAGCAGCTTTCTAAAAGTTTGCAACTATAAGGCCAGCTTTTATCTTCAAAAAAAGTCTGTGCTGCACTATTTTGACCAGAAAGTCTTTCTGATGTTCCTACAGCAGAGATTCGTTTGGGAGCTTATTTACTTTTTATTGTCATCTTCCCATATGTATTATCAAATATTGCACTATTTAGAGCTTTATATTTTTTACAGCTGTACTTTGTACAGCTTCTCTATCACTCTCTGAGCTAAGAGCTGATAAAAATAGTGCTTGTGGCTAATCTCAGGTCAATATTTAGAAAATCTGCCAGCAAAGTTGACAAAAAGTGTAATTTTTTTACATTTCTATATCGGAAATGTAGATGCATTAACACCAGAAAAAAAACTTTTAATTAGTATACCTTTCATTCATGGAATTGCTATGGTTTATATTAGAAAAATCAATATCCCTCCGACATATTTTGCATTTCTTACAGGAAAGTTTCCAGATATAAGAATTCCAGTCAGTTGTGCCAAGCTTAGACAAGGCATGTGTTTGCTGCTTTGCTCTTTGTTATGTATATTTATGTCTTTTAGCAAAGGAGCACTGAGACCTGTTTTGATTATGGTAAGGACATAGGAAGAACACTGATGAGATTATTTTTCCCTTAATTTGTGGGGTTTTTATAAATAGCTTTCTATATTTCAGATTTTGAGCTCATGCCAAAATCAGGCATAACAAAATTCCAACACTGCTTTTTTTTCTGCCTCCACAGAAGTATAGGAAATGGCATGAACAGATGCATTGTGATGTGATTACTAAAGAAATTTTGACATCAGTGTGTTTCAGACAGTATGCTCGGTTGATTTTTTGAATCAGGCTGCTGGCACATTGTATGCCAACACAAAGTACGATAGATTTTGGCTGGTAGTGCTTAAATGCCATGTGTGGGGAAGGGAGCAAAAGGAGTGGCCAAACTCAGCAAGAGAGAGAGAGATGGAAAAAGAACTAGCAGTGATAGCGGACAACTACATGACTATGAGTCAAAAATGCGCCCTTACATCTAAGAAGACCAATGGGTGAGGCCTCACCTGGAGTA
The DNA here is from genome assembly GCA_025345505.1 of Todiramphus chloris collaris. Lineage (NCBI taxonomy): Eukaryota > Metazoa > Chordata > Aves > Coraciiformes > Alcedinidae > Todiramphus > Todiramphus chloris. The sequence goes on along the minus strand of JANVCC010000020.1, from coordinate 17,568,612 downwards.
CTGTGTCTGGTTCTAGGCTCCCCGGTTCAAGAAGGACAAGGAACTACTGGAAGGGGTCCAGCGCAGGGCCACTAAGATGATTAAGGGCCTGAAGCACCTACCGTATGAGGAAAGGCTGAGAGAGATGGCTCTGCTTAGCTTGGAGAAGGAGAGGCTGAGGGGAGATCTTCTCAATGCTTATAAATATCTAAAGGGTGGGTGTCACTAAGATGAGGCCAGGCTCTTCTCAGTGGTGTCCAGTGACAGGACTAGAGGCAGTGGCCATAAACTGGAAAACAGGAGGTTCAACCTCAACATGAGAAAGTATTTCTTCACTGTGAGGGCAACAAAGCATGGAACAGGCTGCCCAGAGAGGTGATGAAATTTCCATCTTTGGAAATTTTCAAAACTTCTTCCTGTGTGATCTACTATAGGCGATCCTGCTCTGGCAGGGGGGTTGGACTAGATGATCTTTAGAGGTCCCTTCCAACTCCTACCATTCTGTGACTCTATGATATCAACAGCCCCCAGGTCCCACCAAGTCACTCGGGCTTTTACGCTATCAGCCAGTAGCTCACACCATCCCTCTGTTCATAACTTGGAAGATGGCCTCACGCTCCCATGGAGGACCTGTCTTTACCTAGACTCCAGACTGGCTTTGGTTGAAAACCCTGGAGACATCTGTCTGTGTGCCAGACCCACGTGCACTGACTACAGCATCCTTGTTTCATCCAGCAGCTGAATTAGCAGTCACAGAGTTAACATATTGTTGCCCCTGCTCTGTCTGTAGGATGGATGTTCTTGCAGAAACTGCAGTTAAATCAAGCAGTCATCACTTCTTTCTCCACAAAGCTGTGTTTTTTGTAGACCACTGTTGCACCTTAAAGAAGACCTAAAGCAACAGGCACAGTGATACTTAAGCAGATGTGTAGTTGTTTCACAATATAAAGCTCCAAGAATAGGCTTCACTAGTATGACAGTAACTCTGTACTTTTGTGATTTACCAGGAACACGTTTCTTTGCTTTCACATCTCCACTGATTTCATTGACAGCCACTTGAGAAGTACAAATGTAAGACACGTGTATACATACTCCATTTTCTTTTGACCTGTCAGTAAAACACTGAGCACCCTATGGGCATGTGGTGGCTGAATCTCTGTGGAAATAGACCCTTTTTTAAAAAAACTGTCTTATGAAAATTCTTAATTAGATCTGCAGATAACGCAATATCATTAGCATCTTAGATGTCAAGTATGGTGTGGGGAAAAATGCTTTCTCATCGACAGAAAAATAAGTGTCAAGACATTATATTGGGGATATATTTAATTACAACGTACTTGTATAGCATTCACACTGTTGGTAACCCTACTAACCGTCCTTCCTTCATTCAGGACTTAAGTGTTTTTATAAGATGTGTAAAGTATTATAATCCTTCTTAATTATTTCATCCAAGTTAAATCTACTGTCTTGAACTTTTTAAAAATGTAGCATAAAATGCTGCAGATTTTCTTCCAAAAGCCAATTTAAACAAACTCCTCAAAACTACTTTCTAAGCATTGTAATGATATTCATCTAAAGCAATTACAGCTTCAATTAACTGTAATTTCATTTGAGAAGTGTTCATGCTTGGAAAAAAAATAAATTGGAAATTCCTTTTATTTCAAAAGGAAGCATGTGAGTACTTTGAAAACAAAACTAAACGAGGTTACCCACTTGAATGCTGACAATGGAATAATTGAACTTTCACCCTTCCTCTACTACACTTCAGTGTTAACACAATGCAAGTCAGATCTGTACATTTTTTCTTCTACGAGTCTAAATAAATAGGATCTTCAAGATAACTTCCTTGTTTTCCTTTAAGGTGACAGTATGGAGTTTGAAGATAAATTAATGGAAATCAGATGCTGCTATGCAGCCAATAAATGCATCTGGTATGCCAGAAACAAAATAATTATCATTACAGGAGATTTCTACAATCTGAACTCACAGGCCACCAGGTTGTCAAGAATGAGATCAACTTGTAATGATGTGAACATCATCTACCACATCTTTTTCTGCAGGTAACCCATCTACCAAGCAAACAAGTTAACCTATCTCAGGTATGAGTATCTTCACGCTGAAATTTTATTATTCATTCACCACTGGTTTTTTGAGCATCTTTGATAGAAATGTTCAACACGATCATATTTATTTAATGTCTTACCTCTTTTTCACCTCATATTGGATACAGTCATAGGGACAAAAGCAGTTTCTCAGCTCATTTAGAGTTTCCTAACTAGTATCTCTCATTCACCATGAGTCTTGCCTCAGACAAGATCTTCTAAATTATCTTCTCTCCAAGGAACAAGGAGAACATGTTAGACTCCAGGTTCAGATATGTTTTAATTATTACATCAAAGGTCATTGCTACAAGCAATGTGGCAATGCAGGAAACAATATGCTGGGGTAGCCTTGTTTCTTGTCTTTGTGACACGCACTTGTAGCTCAGAGGAAGAGGAAAATAAGTTTTCTTTAAGAAAAACCAAAGAACAGTACATCAAGGAATACATTTTTCTCTTGTTCTCGGTCAAGCCTTTACAAAAACATTGGATCAAACAAGTAGGTCTCCTACTAGACATCTGCAAACTAATGAAAAAGAGTTCCTAATGTAAGTCTACTATCACTTTGACATTCACACAAGCACGTCAAGTGACAAAGCACTTAGGTGAGTAAATACCTTCTTTTTTTTCCACATATTCACTCAGCTGTAGATATTACACATTTTCTACCAAATATCTGTTCTGCAGGACTGATTCGTATCTAGTGTAAATCAATGGAGCTTGAATTAGGTCAGTGCAGCTGTGCTAATTTACACTGGTCTCAGATCTGGCGCATTGATTATTTTACTCGGTGGTAGAATATCCCATTCTGGGTAGATTCATGAGTCATTGATTAGTAATTTTCTATGCTTACTTTCTTAAAAAGAGGCAGCAAGTTTGTTTTCTCTGTTTTATGGTAGGGAATTATTATTTTCCTGATTTAATTTTTTCAAAGCTGCTGTATGTATTCAACACCCAACTCCAATACATTCAAATTTGTGGGAAAATATATATTTAAGGTGACAAAGATTCTTTTATAAGCTCTTTAACTGTCCTTTGGTCTCCCTTCTCTAAACATTGTCCTTAATTTTTATGATTTCTGTGTAAGATTCGCTTATGATCTCTTATATGTTGAAAACTGAGAAGTAACAACTCTGAATTTCTACCACTTGAGAGTTCTCACACATTTACTTTTTTCATCTCATGGGACTTTTATAACTTCTTCTAATTTTTCTGTAATTTTTTTCACAGAAGTCTTAATTTTTTTCATGACTAGGTCCTCAATGTCTTTAATTCTTTTTTTTTTGTTCCTCTTGTTTTGAGGCCAAAGCCTACACAAATAAACTTATTTCATTCCTATCTATCCCCTTCTTTCTTGATTTTGTTTTTCTTTCCATCAAGTTTCCTTTCATTTTCAAAATCTGTATAAATCTTTCTCCTATAATTTTTATAATAAAATATTCATCTTGTTACTGTATCCTGTTTCCAATAAGAAGGTAAGGTAAGGTTGAGGGAGATTAGACTTTCCTATTCTTATTCTAGCAGCTTTCAGGTCAATGTCACCACACAGTATAAATGTTTTAAGAACAACTCTTTAAGATTCTGATCCTAGAAATGTATTTTTCAGCTTGGCATAGTGTTTTTATTTTAGATTATGGCTACTCTTTGCATTTTTCCAAGGAATAAAATTACGATGTGATTCACACTTCTTTGTGATTTTCATATCAAACTCCTATATGCATTTCTCATTTCCATAGGGATTCCTGCAGATCTGCAAAAGAAATTATATTTTCCCAATATTCTTATGTAACTATTGTTGCTCAAAAAACTAAACAAAAAACCAAAAACAAACCAAACAAAAAATAAAAACAAATACCACCAAGAAAAAAAAAAACAAAACAACCAACAAAACCAAAATGCACACACAAAAAAAAAACCAAACCACAAAAAAAGCAACACTCTTTTGGGGTCATCCACCTCCCTTGCCTTCTGATGAATCAGTACCCCAGTAGTCTTTTCACAAGCTACAACAGCAGATGGACAGTCCCAAGTTCTATCAGATGGCAGACTTGTGAGTCTGGCTGCCCCCAGTGCAGTCCCATTGAGAACTGAAGAACTGTCCTGACCAAAGAGACAGGGTCTGGCTTGCAAGGCTTAATGACCAGAGCAATTAGGCAGCCTATCACAAAAGCCATTTGGGCATAAGGACATCCTAAGGAGCAGAGGAGTCCGGAGATACGGACATGGTAAGCCACGAAGATTGGATACAGTTTTCCCATGTCACTGGCAGTCAGAGAGCCGGGCTGGCTAGAGGAAGAGCAGCCAAATGGAAAGTAAAACAACAGAAGCCCTAGGAAGGATCATCACTGGCAGCATCTCCCCCAGGTGTTGAAGGAAATGACGGGCCCTTGCAAAATGTTTCAATCCATTGTAACACCATTTTTTGACATACAAATGTTCTGCAAGAAAATTGTCTTTTAGCTCAAAACTTTGTGTTACAGGCAGTAGAAAAATTATATTTATACTTTGTTCCTAACACAGTGCAGAGGAAGCGTCTAGGCAGATATAACTGTATGTATCTGCATCTGTTTAAAAGTGGATAAAAGCAAAAAGAGATGCAAATATTCTTCATGGTTTGATCGAGGAATCATGAAAAGATCAGGTAGTTCAAAAAGGAACACAGGAGTTTCACACAACAGCAGAAAAATCAGTTAAAACACCTGCCACTCACTTCAGTGTGCGTCTCCCTGCAATGAGCATGTACCTCCCAGCTGATAATTTACACGCTCGCAAAAAAAACTGTGAAACTGCATAGACTAGATACCAGAGACAGTGAATTATAATCAATTCATGCCTTATGAAGCACAGAGAAAAACCCCAAAATCAATATGGAATTTCACAGTAAAGAAGAGCTGGGACTAAGTGGGACTGATACATAGGAGGAGTTAAAATTTATACTATCAGCTCTTGCCTAGAGAAGGAAGAATCATAGCTGAGCTGCATTTTGGATTTGATATAACATGGGAAGTTGTAAATAAAGCACAATATCCTAGCCAGTTAGTAAAGCCAGAATGCTCAAGAAGTTTCCCTTGTGCACTTGAGTTGTGTCTCAGAGTTTCAATGCTGAAACAAGGCATCTTTTTTCAGAGCAGTTTCTGTCTGAAATAGAAGTAGAATCTGAGTAGAATAAAATGAGCTAGGTTAAAGTCTCAGTAGATCTATAATCACACTGTAGTCCACATATTTCCTTCACCCTTGAGGCTTCAAATTACCCATGAGGTCAAATGAGTAGTGGCTAAAATTTTTAGAAATAACCGAGGATCATTTCTGTATTTGCACTTGAAATTATGCAGGAGGGCCTTCTGTGGGTCTTAGTACAATTCAGGTTTCTTTGGAGTTCCTCAAATACGAAAACTCAAAGAAAATTGGAGGTGAACAATTACATTATTAATTATGGAAAAAACAAAACTTATGACAGCACAGGCAAGAATTATCATCTGTGTATCTCTCTTGCTAAATAGGGACAAGACCTTCAGCATAGCTTCAGTTCATTTAGTGTCTTTGTCTCAGTGGAAAGTATCCCAAGCTTTAGTTAGCCCTCTGTACAACAAAGGACAGCTGTGGCTGGGTCTGTGCAATCCATGCAGCTAAGAACAGTAAAATAGGAATGTACTTGTATTTCCAGGGCAGTGGGTTCTAATGCCTTGGGACTCGTGCACACCCAAGCACTTCAGCCTCCCAATTAATCTCTGCATATGAAACATAATTCCCCAAAAGTTTTCACATAAGTTCTTACTTAACAAATAGATGTCCTTTTAGAGAACTGACCTCTAATCCTCATTTTAAACAGTGTATTGTTAGTATGTACGGCCTTCATAACAATGAGAATAGATATGATCAACAAATTAATATTTGGCTTGCAGCTTGGGTGATTGGGAATCACATTTGCCCTGACAATGTTTTCAAAATTAATTATTTTAGTAACACTTCCTCTCAAGTCTTACTGATGACCTACATTATATAATTACATTATATAAAGACATTCATTATATATATGTTATATATTATTGTATACAAACAAATTATATAAATACCTCATGGAATGAGAGTTCTCTTACCTTTTCCGAGGAACCACCCCTAGGTGGGACCACTGGGTGTATTAATGAACTCAGAGTGGTGAAACTCAACAGAGTCAATGACCAGATTGGAAGGGTGGCCCAAGGGATTTGCTTGCCCAGTTCTCATCCTGGTGTAACAGTTCCTTGCAGGAATGTTCTTCTCATGTTGTGTTAGAGTAGAACAAGGAGCTCCTTAATTCATACAGGGCTGCAACAGACACAACAGGGCAACAATAAAAACAAGAAACAACAGACCTGACCTTCCCTGCCAGCACTCCTCCATGACTAGGCTATACCCATCAGAGAGAAAATCTGGAGTAAGGTTAGTTATTCTCTTCAGGCTGGCCATGTCACTTTCAAGAACATATAGGGTGATGACATAAAGCAGCTCTACGCTGGAGGGTTTCTTCTGGAGATCTGCTTTGTACAAGCACTTGTTTTCGACTCCTTTTTCTTCATATCCATTGTAACCATGGTCCTTAACCACTGTAAACTGACACACATACACAAAAATAAGTGGGACTACTCCGGTTCATACTTGCTGAAATTCTGTCTTTGTGGGTTGTCTTTTTATTCTGAATCTGTAGCACAGGCACAGTAGAGGTCTGCTCCATCGCCATGGTATATGGATGCCAGACATACAGTTATATGTCCTAATGTAAATCAAAAGATTTTGTTCAAACTCACTCTGTTTTACAGAACTTAGTTAATATACTGAGAAAATAGATCAGAAAGAATATCTGTGATCATCTCATCTGTCTCCCTGTATCTTACAGGCCATAAAATCTAATTCCTGCATCAGCTGCTACTTTTGTAATAGACTTGCTATTAAGAACATGGTTTATAACATTCTTGTTTATCTCTTTAGAAATAAAAAGGTTGTCTTCAGTTATTGTCAGACTGGCCCAAATACTTGTGGAATTTCTTGCAGTCTTTGGTCAGAAATAGTCACCAAGATGACAGACATTTTGGTATCTTCTATTTTCTACTGTCTAATAGCTTCATCAGGGCCTAGAACAGTGAACTGAAATTGAAGAACACTGGAACATACAGAAGCTCATGGTAGCATTAAGGAGTTGGTTTGGACTTAAAGATTTAGGGGCTCTTGCATGTAAGAGCACAACAAATGTGAGAAGAGCTTCTGCAGGACGCATACAAACCACAGAGGCTTAAACTGTGACCTGTTCTTACAGAAATCTATGTGAGTATAGTGATAGAGACCTCATAAGTAAACCACACAAACAAGAAACAACCTCGAGCAAGCTCACAATATGCCCATAGGTATACAGATCTGTGACTGAACCTGAAAAGGTATGTGCCCACAGTCTTCAAGAATGTAATTGCCATGTTTTCAGAGGATGACCTGTGTAAAGCCACAACACTTAATTTTAAAAAAAAAAATTCTTCTTATGCAGAATTCACATGACCTTTTAGTCCCTAAATTGACTGTAATTACCATATTTACATTCCTGACAGGATAACCCAGATGTCACTGCAGATATATTTTGAAGACTGTGGATTTGCACATATAAAACTGAAGAACAGTGAATTCACTGAAGAAAAATGGAGACCAGTGAGAGTTTTATTTGCTGTTTGTGATCGGTGAAAAAGAAAGAATCCATCTGAAACACAATAGCAGAAAAGACAGACACAAAAACAAAACATAAGGGGAAACAAAATAAGAATGAAACAACTATTGCAGGCATATTAAACCTTCACAGAATCACAGAAAGTTAAGGGTTAGAAGGGACCTAGAAAGATTATCTAGTCCAACCCCCCTGTCACAGCAAGAACACCTAGATTAGGTCACACAGGAATGCATCCAGTTGGGTTTTGAATGTCTCCAGAGAAGGAGACTCCACAACCTCCCTGGGCAGCCTGTTCCAGTGCTTCATCAACCTCGCCTTGAAAAAGTTTTTCCTTATGTTTACATGGAACCTCCTATGTTCCAGTTTGCACCTTTTGCCCCTTGTCCTATCATTGGACATCACTAAGAAGAGCCTGGCTCCATCCTTCTGACACTCACCCTTCACATTTTTATAAACACTAATGAGGTCCACCTCTGTTTCCTCTTCTCCAAGATAAAGAGACCCAAACTCCCTCAGCATTTCCTCACAAGGGACATGTTCCACTCCCTTCATCTTCTTTTTGTATCTGTAATGGACTCTTTTGAGCAGTTCCCTGTCCTTCTTCAACTGAGGGGCCCAGAACTGAACACAATATTCTAGATGTGGCCTCACCAGGGCAGAGTAGAGGGGGAGGAGAACCTCTCTTGACCTACTAACCACACCCCTTCTAATACACCCCAGGATGCCACTGGCCTTCTTGTCCACAAGAGCAAATTGCTGGCTCATGGTCATCCTGCTGTCCACCTGGACCCCCAGGTCCCTTTCCCCTACACTGCTCTCCAACAGGTCACTCTCCAACCTATACTGGTTCATGGGGTTGGTCTTTCCCAGATGAAGACTCTACACTTGCCCTTGTTATATTTTATTAAATTTCTTCTGCCCAACTCTCCAGCCTCTCTAGGTCTCACTGGTACCACAGCCTTCTGGTGTGTCAGCCACTGCCCCCAGTTTTGTGTCACCAGCGAACTTGCTGACAGTGCACTCTGTGCCCTCATCCAGGTCTTTGATGAATACATTGAACAGTACTGGCCCCAGTACTGACCCCTGAGGGACTCTACTAGATACAGGCCTCCAGCTAGACTCTGTCCCATTGACCACAACTCTCTGACTTCTATCCTTCAGCCAGTTCACAATCCACCTCACTACCCAGTAAATCCAGACCACATTTCCTCAGTTTAGCTGCAAGGATGTTGTGGAGGACTTTGTCAAATGCTTTACTGAAATCAAGATAAACCACATCAACTGTTCTACCATCATCTGTCCACCTGGTTATGCCCTCATAAAAGACTATATCAGGTTGGTCAAGTATGACTTCCCCTTGGTAAAATCATCTTGACTGCACCTAATGATCCTCTTATCCTTGATATGCCTAGAGACAGTGCCAAGGAGTTTTTCCATCACCTTTCAAGGGATGGAGGTGAGGCTGACTTATCTATAGTTACCTGGGTCCTCCTTACCCTTTTTGAAGACTGGAGTGACATTTGCTTTCCTCCAGTCCTCAGGCACCTCTCCTCTTCCCTATGACTAGCAACGAACTCTGCTATCTCCCTCAGGACCTGCAGGTGCATCCCATCAGGACCCATGGATTTATGGATGTCCAGATTGCTTAATTAGTTGCTAACCCAGTCCTCATCAACCAAGGCAAACTCCTCCTTTACCCTGACTTCCTCTGGGACCTCAGGTGTCTGGGGCTCCTAAGGACAGTCTACAGTAGCATAGACAAAGAAGGCATTCAGTAACTGTGCCTTCTTTGTATCCTCTGTCACCAAGGCACCCACCTCATTCAGCAGTGGGCCTATATTGTCCCTAGCATTAGTTTTAACTGATACGTATTTGAAGAAGCCCTTTCTGTTGTCCTTGACCTCTCTTGCAAGGTTTAGCTCCAAGGAAGTTTGAACTTTTCGGCTTGCTTAACAGTCTTATATTGCTCTCAAGTGGCCAGCCCTTCCTTCCATGATCTGTAGACTCTCTTCTTTTACTTGAGTTTGCCCAGCAGTTTCCTGTTCAGCCATGTGGGTCTCCTGGCTCCCTTTCTTGACTTCCTACCTGTTGGGATGCTCTGCTCTTGAGCTTGGAAGAACTGGTCCTTGAATGTTAGCCAACTATAATGGGCCACTTTACCTTCTAGTACCCTGTCCCATGGGATTTCCCCTAGCAATTGCTTGAAAAGGCCAAAGTTGACCCTACTGAAGTCCAGGGTTGTGATTGTGCTTGGTATTCTGTTCCTGCCGCACGAGATCCTGAACTCCACCGTAGTCAAGGTAAACACAGTACCTATGCTATCTCAGAAGTTCTGGAAGAAAATCTGTCTTCTTATGTGTTATAATGCTGCCCCAGGCACTGACAGTCAGTAGAGACCTGTGAAATGGTACACATCCCTTCCATTCTGCACAGCATAGGCTTTGCCCTGACCTCAGGAAGTAACCTCAATGCTAGACCTCAGAAAATACTTTTTCATTCCAGAATAATGAAAAGCATTTAGGAAGTGATGGATAACTTCAAGCAGGCAAGATGAGATTTAACCTGTAATTTTACCCTAATAGCTATGATAAAGGGATGCAGCTACACAGAAAAATACTTTAGTGGCAAAGTAATCAAGAATTAATATTTTATATCAGCCTAATGTAAAAACACTGTTGAGGCTAATACGCTATGCACTTGTTTGACTTTTAACTGTGTGCTTTTAAGGACATTGTAAACTGTCTATCTCTAGACTGTGGTACACCTAACTCGTTTATTATTTTTACTCATATTTCTATCTTTTACAATCTTTCCAATATCTTGCTTTTTTCACTTAAATATGATTACTTTTTAAAAAAATACACTATTTTTCCTAAGCTTTTCCTCTTCTCCTGACCATGAGAGAAGTGGGACACTTTGCCATTCAGTGGGGAGAAATGCACCATCACAAGCCAAGTAAAAATAATTGAAATGTTTCATAAGTAGTAGTCACTAATTTCATTGCTGCAGCAATCTGCAGAGTTTGGACACTTAATTAAAGTAATATGGACTCCAATTTCTATGTACTGTACAAATATGTGGTAAAAAATAATCTCTTCAAGCTGATTTATGGATTAAATTTGCAGAGTATCTGTAACCTACATCCATTGTTGGGTAAATCATCATAATTTTCTCTACCTTTTCTCACAAAGTTTTCATACTTGGTATAAAACAATTAAAGAGAGGGGAATGAGAAGGAAAGGAAAAGTTGAATTAGTGAAGTTCAAGCCCCTGCCTCCCAGATGACTCACAAAGCCGAAGAATCATCTACTCTGTAGTACCCAGTGAATATTTATTACTGTTATATGAAGTGCAAGCACTTCATCATCTTCATGCAAGAACTTCAACTTTATAACTTGACTTCCAAGCACTCTCCTGTGAAGTGAACCCCCTCAAAAGAATGGAAAACCAAAACCAACACTTCACAACACTGAATAAAGGCCCTAACCATGGTGCTAAGGGAAAAAAAGGAGAAAATGACCATCGCTGAAGTTTTTCATAAAATTGTTGTAAGCACCTGCCTCCTTTGGCAGGCTCTGGAGAAGAAATTTGAGTAGATAGGGAATAAGATTTAGGACACATGCTGGTCCTCAGTATTTCACTATCAGATGGAGTAGACATCTTCCTGGTCAGAGATCCAATATAGGTAAGCTCCCAGTAAACATGCTCGTGGTATTCCAAAGCATTTAAACTTTTGTATGCCCACTGCAGGTCTCCTTGCCATAGATCCCAGCTTCTGCGGCTCAGTGTATTAAGGTTTTGTTCTTTGACACTCAGCATTGATATTTTTAAGCCCTAAAGCAGATCTCAGCCTTAGAGTTTAAGTCAGAGTTCCAAAGCAAATTTAGCACTATATGGTTAAACCCCACAGCAAATCAGCTTGTCAGAAAAGGACCTGAGGGTCTTGGTGGATGACAAGATGACCATGTGTCAGCAGTATGTTCCTTTGCAGCAAAGGAGGCCAGCAACATCCTGGGCTGCATTGGGATAAGCATTGCCAGCAGGTGGAGGGATGTGATCTTTCCTCTGTACTCATCCCTGATGAGACATATCTGGACTGCTGGATCCAGTTTCATACTTCCCACCTTATGAAAGGCCCTGTATAGGTCCTGTATAGCAGTAGTTACCTGTTTTAAAGGAAGTTCCACTTTGCCAGCAGGTGATTTCACCTACATTTTTTCAATTCTACTTAGCAAATATTAAAGAAGCATTAAAACTGGATTATGTTATTCTGCAAACAGAAGGATACTTTTCTCCCATGTTAGACAATAATACTATTAAAAAAAAATGCTTTGCTCAAAATAGAAAATGTATATATGTCCAAAGCAATTTAAAAATCCCTCCTAACTCAGCAAAAGTGCATTAACTTTATGATTTGCTAAGAAGTTTGAAAATCTCTTTTGTATCACAGAAAATGACACAGCTTCCCATGAAAATGCCCCCAGTTCTAACTGACATATCCTATATGAGGTCTATCAGATAAAGTGAGTTCTTTTGCACAGTTCAAATTCCTTTTAAATAAGTTCAAAAGCATTGAGACATCAATGGCAAATCAAATCTGAATGATCCTGAAGGAAAATTGCTATTATTTATTTATTTTGACTGCAGTTACTATTTCTCATTTTACTGTATTCTCAGTCCAGCATTGATGTTTTCCTATGGTTAGATGTTACCGGTATTTATTTAGAATTACATTACAAGGCATACTGTAACAGGCTAAGCAAATGCATTGCTACTGACATAAGTAAAGTTACTCAGGAACAAAGGTTTGTAAGTGTAAAAAAGATTTTACATTTTCTCTTCTGCCTCCTTTTCACCTCCCTTGCCTAAGCTGACCATGCCAAGTCTGTGCAGGAAAGAGCAATAACTGCAAAATCTCATTATGATTTCATAGGTCAAGGTATCTGTCTACTGAAACATCCAGTTTGTCATTCCCCGAGTCAGCTGATAAAGGACAAATACAGTTTGTCATTCCCTGAGTCAGCTGATAAATGACAAACAGAGGCAATGTTTTCTTAAAAACAATTTTTAGGAAGATCTAAGAGACAGGGTTTGTCTACTGAAAATTTGAAAGAGATTTGTAAAATAGTGGTTCCAAATGTTTTCAGTAGATCATTCACTAATACCTGACAGAAGCAAATCTAACAGTCAGGATGCTTTGCACATGCTTCTAAGCAGGTAGTATGGTTATCTCTAAAAGCAGAAGTCCGTGAGTAAATTGACAGAGGTCACCAAGCAGACTGAAAGTCTGTTTTACTTTCCTCCCTTCCTAGTCATTTCATGAATATAAAGGGCACCATCAGAATGCCATAGCCAGAGGTAGCAGCAGATCTTGTTTTATTGGATAGGTATAAAGTGATCATAAAAAGCCAAAGAGTCAGGCTTTTAACCCACACTCACCTTCCAGCCTTAAAGTCTATCCATGTGTCTCACATTCAGTATAATCAAATGACACTTGGTGTCATGTTAATGTTCTGAGGCAAAGCACCCAAGTATAGTTCTATTGGACATGATAAGTTGGGTAGTATTACTCTTATTTGCTTGTTCAGCATTTCAGTCTTAGGTGTATTGCTGTTAGCACTTGCAGAGCTCTAACATTCTTATGACAACACTTGTAAATAACTGAATGCACCAGTCACATGTAGTTTCCTCATGGAAGATCCTTTGATCAATGCCGATGACAACATTTTGGCATATCCGCTATAAAGCTGATTTGCACTGACTAGGTCTCACTGTGCTCTCACTGGAGCCCTCATAATAACAATAATAATAATATGAAGTAATAAAATAATAATAATAGAAATATTAAATAATAGCACCCCTGGTTTAGGTGCAAATGAACAAAACTTGTTACCAAATTAAGACAACTTGAGTAGTTTATCCAGAAGCCCCAGATGTGTCAGAATAAATTATTGTAAAGCTTGAGGACATCAAAGCATTCTGGGTTCCCCAGTACAAGAAGACATGGACATAGTGGAGTTCAGTGAAAGGCCAATGAAATGATTAAGCAACTGTGGCATTTCTCCTATGAGGAAAGACTGAGAGAGCTGGGACTGTTCAGACTGGAGAAGAGAAGGCTCAGGGGGCATCTCCCCAACCTATACAAATATCTGAAGGGAGAGTGTAAAGAAGATGGAGCCAGGTACCCAGTGAAAGGGCCAGAGGCAACAGCCACAAACTGAAACACAAAAGGCTCCATCTGAACATTGGGAAATGCTTTTTTCACTGTGAAGGTGATTGAGCACTCGTACGGTTTGCCCAGAGAGGTGATAGAGTCTCCATCCTTGGAGATGCTCTAAAGCCATGTGGACACATTCCTGGGCAGCTGGCTGCAGGTGACCCTGCTTGAGCAGGAGGGTTGGACTAGATGACCTCCAGAGGTCCCTTCCAAACATAACCATTCTGTGATTCAATGATGCTATGATCAAAATGATGTAGATCTTGATCTGTGCATCTCTGGAGCACAATATCATTTGTAGAATGACAGGACTGACACCTCTGAATCTCCTGCTTCCCTCCACAGTCAACTGGCTGTTCACAGACTGCAAAGGCAGAAAAGATCATTGCAGTTCTCTCAGAATAGTCACATAGAGGAATGCAGAGGAAAGCCCAGCACACCAACCTGATACCAGCAATAACTTGATGAAAACAAAACTCCTCTGGGAGCCTCTTCTAGGGTAAGAGGATCTGAGGAGTATCTCAAAAGATGGTGGCATAAATAAGAAATGCTATCCTTCAGTTATTTGGCATCACTCCTTGCTTGTGACATATTAATTTTCTTATTTTGTTATTAGCATCAACTATACCCTCCACTGAGTTGAAGGTAATAGGAAGCTGAAACAATAGATTTCTGTATGAGAATAACTGGGGTTTGGAGTTCTAGAGGGGAGAGAGATTGGAATCCAAATATTTCTCCTGGACATTTTTTATCAATCCCAACAATTCACGAGGAAAACTTCTAATCTACTTGTCTTCCCATTAGCGTCTCATTGATCCCTGTTGCTGCTTGCTGTAACACATTGGGCGGAACACATCTGGTGAGCCAGAAATGCTTGTTTCTCAGTCACCCCAACTCCTCTGATAATCACTGGAGTGAAGCAAACACTTTTGTATTCAATTTCATTGTGAAAAGGATGTCTAAAATAAATCAGATGAATCTTAACCTAAAAACACCTATTTCTTTCCACAATGCTTGAAGAAAGCTGATAGCAGCTGATGTAGGAAGACACCCACAGGAAGATGAATGTCAGACTGTGATGCTGATTTTTGTACAGAGAGACAGTCATGATCTGACCTGATGAAGGGTTGTAGACAAAGCAGATTTTCACTGCCATTTGGAATTCTATTTTTATGGCCAGGCCTCTATGTTGACATCACTGAGAAAGATGCCCCTCAGAAGGAGCATATCTCTAGCCTTTAACTCCCAAGTGACCATCCAGAGGAGGAAGAATGGGGAAAGCAATGGTGACAACTGTCCCTGCCTTGCTTAGCCTGCTACACGACTTCTTCCATCTGTTAGGCAGGGATGCCACTAGTGCTACCATTGCTGCAATTTTAGCTATGAGGAGCTGCTGCAATGTCAGACTCAGAAAACCCCTTGTTAAACCATTGACTGTGTCTCTTGCAGGTCATCTGTCTCCAACAGCTGCCTCATGCTTTCACTAGGTTTTTGGACCAGGAACTGGTGGGATAGTAGTGAGTAATAGTACTCCTGATCTCCTGTAGGATCACAGACCGTGGTGGGAGAAAAGTATTGACAAAAGTCACGTGGATAAAGGTTCAGGACCTGGACATTCATCATGCCACACTCATTTACAAAGTTGCTTTAGAACTGGTAATACACAGTGCCTGTTGTTGTATGGCAGACCAGTTCTGCCCCAAAACTGTTAATTTTGTTATTGACGATGATGTCCACAGGGACAGGGGTCCTGTGAAATACATGGATTTGAGGAAATTTTCTTCCTCCCCTTACTTGGTTTGTTAGCCTTGCTGGGCACTAATATTCTTGGAAAAGACAAAGCTTTGGCTCAGAAGAGTTATTTCAGTGCCCTCCAGTATAGTAAAACAAATACAAATGACTTCACCACATCCCAGAGGCACTCAGCCTTGCCGAGCACAGAGAGGAGCAATCTGAATTTAAACTGAAAGGCAGTCTGCTGGCTCTGGCTGACTCAAAGGCAGCCTGTCACCAAAATCAAACTACTCTTCTGGGGACTGCAGTGAAAAGAGAGAGATGGCAAAGCAAAACCAGTGAAAACAGCCCTTTCATGTCTCCTAACATCATCCTATAGGCCCCTTCTAATTAAATTAATATTGAAAACAGAAATCTTTCTGACAGTCCAAGTATATCACCACATATTTAACATAAACATACTTTGTGACCTCTTTAGAATTTTTTTTCTTCAATTCATGTATGTTTGGCAGAGGCACACAAAAACCTGTGCCATCCAAAGACATTATGGAAAGACACCATTTCAATTATCTGAAGGATCATAGGAACTCTATCATCATCATTTCAAAGGAATAGAGCGCAAACTAAAATGTTGGGATGTAGGGGCAGGTATCTTTTTATTCACCCTTTCTCTTCACACAAAAACAACCAAGATAGGATCCAAAACATAAAACCCTTCTCCCCTCAACACATCAATAAACATGTTACATGAATCATTTTTTGCAATGTGTGCCGGTCGTGTTCAGGTTTGTAATCACTTCCATTATAATTTACTTTTTCAAAGTAGGAAATATCTGCTTGTTTCACATGTTGGAGTTTATGCATTAAGTCCTCAGGAAAATAAAAATCTATGCCCTACCAAGGTAAACAGAAAAAACTCCACTGAATTCTGTGAAGGCCGGTACTTCACACCAAATCTTTGGGTTTCAGGTAAGTCTTCAAGGTTGAAAACCTTCCCTGGTCTTGTGAAGAGCCAAACCCATAACCTTCCTCATGCTTACCTGCATTGTTCAGATTATTTGTGCTAAAGATGCTCACAGCTGCCTCACCCCTGTGTTTAAGCAGGTAAATACAACATGAATCTGGACTCAAAGCAGAATCCATGCTCAGTGATATTTACCACTTTTCATCATTTTATCAAGCAATGAGAAGCATATATACTCTCTCCCTCCAAAATAAAAAAATATCAGATAATGGCAGGCAGAAAAAGACCACTTCTATGCATGAAATTTTCTTTGGTGCTAGGTGCTATAGTAACAGCATTATGCCCCTGTTGTTTGAGTCTGAAAGTCTGATGGACTGGTTCACCTTCTACCTTTGCTTGACCTATCCCCACTTGTTTCCCAGTTTCCTTCCTTTGCTTTTTACAGGTGTGTAAAAGCAACCCAGGCCTAATGATACAAAATGCACTGGTTTATGTGTAATGTCAGCAAGCCTGTGTGGCTTCATTTTCTCTCCAAATATGAGCAAGCCACCTCTTTTTCTGTGTGCTCCTTTTAAAAAAGTGAACATTATGAAAAATGAAACATACCGTATTGCTTTGAATTAAACATGTCACAATATGTTTTAAAATCTCGTCTAAATTGGAAAGTGTTTTCCCCATGGCATGTAGTAGGAAAATGTTTGTTTTGATTTAATTAAGAAATCATTTGCACATTTGCCCTTATTTTATATGTTGCTTTTAGTGTACAACAATTTCTTTCCCCATGAGAGTTCTTAATGCTCACAAATGGTCAAGAAATAAAATTGAATGTTGAAAGATTTTGATCTCTCGTGCATACAGATATAACACGTGATGCTGAAGTTTGATTGCCAGCCCCAATGTGCAGCAAGTGACAGAAAGTCTTTACTTCGATCATGCAGGAGATGAGGGAAAAAGGCTCAGTGTGCAATGTGACAGATGTGAGTTCTTGCAAACATGTGAACTTCAAAGCTTATTATGCAGGGAGATATGGCAAGGACTGCAGATACACAGAACATTCAGAAAGTCTTTTGGACTGATACTATAAACATCATGCGAATGTGTGTTCCTGCTTCCCTGATACATAACCACAGGAATACCAAACAAGTCTAGAGAAAGCATTCCTGTCCAGCGAAAATTTGTTTATACCAGCTTACTCTGGTACCAGTCAAGAAGGCAAAGGATGAAAGAAACATCTCTGCTCAAAGCATGTATATAAAAAATGGAAATCTGACAAACTTGCACATGTACTTCCCAGGATTCCACAAAAGCAATAGGTAATGTCTGATTAACCCAGAAAGCAGGATGGCTATTTGCCAGGCTCTTCCTTTTTAATGTTTGATCTGTAATACTTTGTCCTAGAGGATGAATATGCTGCATTTTGAAACCTAGTTTGACAGTCCCCAGTTCACTCCTTTCTTGCCCCAGGAGGAAATACTGTGCTTGCAGAACTAAACCCAAGGCTGTATTTGGTGGTGTCCCTTTGCCTTGAGTAGGTTACTAACATTCATTTGTCTACCATAGGTCTCTAATCCTTATGGAATCTTCTGTTCTTTATGATTATCCTTTAGTCACATAACCAAATGCCAGTGTGGGAGTCATGGCAATATGATTGATCTTGGCATAAAGCTCAATAAGACCATTACCAATGGAAAACACAAACAACTTTTTTTTGGAAAGAGAATCACCAGCTTCCCCATCAGCTTTCTTACAAAAGTTTTGCCCACACAATCACCTTTTTGCCACTTGCTTGTTCACATGAAACAGCAGAATAAACTCAGTGGATGATATTTAAGTGATATTTACACCAGTGGTGGGTGTGGTGGGCTTCATCATTTCACAGTGCAGTAACAGTCTGCATAAACATCATTCTTGCATCCTTATCATACCTGGTAAACTAAACCACACATAAGCTAAAAGTCACAACAAATAACCTTATTTGGCAAATGCCACCTCTTCTTTCATATGAGGCAGTTTTATAAATTCCTTTAATTTTATACTCACATTTAGTTGAGGAGGTTTTCCCTTGGTTTTTTTCACACAAAATCTGTGGACTGAATATGAAGAATTCAATGTCAATATTCTATATCTATGCATTACTGGGTTTAAAATTCAAGCCTTGTTACTTACACTTCAATCAATCAAATATAGACCCATATTTGAAGTAACTAAATTACATAGTTTATCTGATGCATCAGAGGTTTATATGCTAGCTAGAAAATTAACATTCAGATTTAAATTGCCCCACTATTTACATAAGAATGTAAGAAACAGTAGCAACACTCTTCCCTGAGAAATACTAGTTCATACAGAGCACATGACTGATGGCACATAGTGAACATTGCTGTATCCAGTGTCTACTAATGTGCACCTCCTAAAGCCCTTAGCATTAATGCACTTCTGCAAACTGCAGACTATAGTGAAAAGGAAAACATCCTACTGAATTCTTCATAGACATTAAGTAAACTGAGGACACTACTTCTGCTAAAATAGGAAAATCATAGGCACTTGGCACTTAGGAACTTGTGGTGGGTTGACCCTGTCGGGATGACAGGTGCCCACCAAAGCTGCTCTGTCACTCACCCTTCTCAGCTGGAGAGAGACAGAAAATGTAATGAAAGGATTATGGGCCGAGATCAGGAGATCACTCACCAATTACCATCACAGGTAAAACAGACATGGCTTGGGGAATTTACTTAAATTTATTACCAATCTAATCCGAGTAAGATAAACAAAACCAAATGTTAAAAAATATCATCCCCCCATACCTCTCTTCTTTCCAGGCTTAACCTTACTCCTGATTTTCTTTACTTCCTCCCATCCCAGCAGCACAGGGGGACAGGGAATGGGGGTTGTGGGCAGTTAATAACACACTGTTTCCACAGCTCCTTCCTCTTCAGTGGGAGGACACCTCATGCACTTTCCCTCCTCCAGTGTCCCCTCAAGGGACAGTCCCCCACAAGATTCTCCAACACAAGTCCTCCCTACAATCTGCAGTTATTCATCAACTGCTCCAGCATGAAGACCTTCCATAGAGTGCACTCCTTCAGGAACAGACTGCTCCAGCATGGGTCCCCCCTAGGGTCACAAGTCCTGCTAGCAAACCTGCTCCAGCATGGGCTCCTCTCTCTACAGGTCCTGACAGGAGTTTGCTCCAGCATGGGCTCCCACAATGTCACAGCCTCCTTCAGGCATCCAACTGCTCCAGTGTGGGGTTCTCTATGGGCTGCAGGTGGATACCTGCTCCACCATTAACCTCCAGGAGCAGCAGGAGAAGAACCTGCTTCACCATGGTCTTTACCACAGGCTGCAGGGGAACCTGCTCTCTGTCAACTGGAGCACCTCCTTCTCCTCTTCCACTGACTTTGGTGTCTGAAGAGTTGTTTCTCTCACATATTCTCACTCCTCTCTCTGGCTGCAGTTACAGTTTGGTGGTTTTTTCTTCCTTCTTAAATATATTACAGAGACACTACCACCAACACTGACAGGCTTGGCCTTGGCCAGCAGTGGGTCCATCTTGGAGCTAGTGTCATTGGCTCTTTCAGACACAGGGGAAGCTTCTAGCAGCTTCTCACAGAAACCACCTCTTTAGTCCACCCGCTACCAAAACCTGGCTACACAAACCCAATGCAGAACTGAAAACAAGTAGGGTGACAAAAAAGCAAACTGTGACAAATGGACACAGAGAGAGGGATCTGTATCCGTTTACTTCAAGTTTTGTTTCTGATCTGATGTCTAATGCCTTCAGTAGCGGCTCCCATGATGCATATACATGAGCGTGGCATTTTCTAATAAAAAATATAAGTCAAGTATTAGTAAGGGAGTAACTTTAAACTATGCTACAGGCAGCTTCTGGCTGCTGGCAAATCTCCACCAGGCTCATAGATGTATGATCTTGCACTGGTGGGCAGTTTCAAGTTAACATTGCTCTCAGACGTACAGTCCTATCAGCCATCTCACTTTTAACTGTTACATCACGTATAAAGAGTGGATGGGTAGTGGAGAAGCCAGGTCTGTTCTGCCCCATTGTATAGAGGTGTCCAAGGATCTCACATGGCTCCCCAGAAATAAATGCTTAGAGATTGTACCAGTTTACCAGTGTTTCGGAATACTTGCTATCAACAAGGGTCCTAAGAACTTTCAATAGTGATGTCAATATGCCTTTGCTGGCAGTTAGACATTGTTGGGCACTGCGGTTAACACACCTACTTCCAGAGGTGACCCAGGCGTGATGACTTCATCTTCTTACTTAAATGAATAAGGAGGTTTTCTGCGAAAAGAACTTCAAGCTGCCAATGCTGTTCATAATCTTTTATCTTCCTATGACCCCTCCAGACTAGATTTGACCATCTCTCACTTTTATTGAAAAATGCAATTAAATTTATTTTATTAAACATATTTCCTCAATTTTTTTTTTTCTGTTCTAGTCTCTTGTCCTAAATTTATCTGTTGGTCCAATTTTGCAGCACTATTCCTTTGTCTGAAGAACTTTTTTGTCATAGCTGTATGGACACTGTCAGTTGAAAGGTAAGCAAATTCTCCTCGTTTGCTGTATAATGTTTGTTGTCATGGAATTATACATTATTAATATAAGAACAGGCAAACATGACACTGCAGGGAAGTTGGCACACCTTCAGGTAAAATAAACAATGAAAAGTTTGTCCTCTACTGAAGAGTATTTAGGCTAGTAAAGTGAACTTGCCGAGTTGAGCTGCCAGCCAAGTGCCCGAGGACTTTTCGTCTTTCAGTCCAGCACATTCAGGAGCTAAATCCCACTTCCCCAGTCTCCTCAGAAGATTCTGCCCAGTGGCTGTCACTGTCTCTCTCTGTCCTTTATCCACTCCTGGAAACAATGTTTTATCTACAAGTGATGAGCAAAACATTTTTCCAGCCAATAGGTAACCTTCTCTCCTCATCATTTCCATCAAAGTTTAAATGCTCCTTTTTCTGCTACCGCTGTTTTTCCTGGAGTCTTCCCATCAAAGAAACCTAGCAGGGATATGAGTATATTTAAGTACTTTAATGAATTCAGGTTATTCCACTCTGTTCTAGTTAAAAAAATTAAAAAATAATTTTAAAAGTGCATAATGTGCAACTCAGGAATTAATTTGCAGAAATGAAATTCACAGACTTCACATGACCACAGGGGTAGATCACAGAGAAAAAAAAAGGGGGGAAATTAAACTGCAAAGATTTTGTCTGATTTCTGTGCCAAAGTAATCAATTCCCTCAGAATACCCTAAAGATATTTTACACACTTGATAAATCCCTGCTTGTCAATGTTTCTGTGTGTTGTAATTAAGGTTAGCAGAACTGTAGCATCACTCTTCCATGGAAAATACATAGATTACATGCAAACCCTGGTGCCAAATAAATGTTGGATGGTTAATCTACATATTATAAATATGAAACATCAAAACAATTGTTCTCTACAAGAACTAGCTCATGGAATGAATCTCTCTCTTTTCTTTGTTTTACCCACCCTCAACATCTTGTCACAGAGGTGTTTGGGTGTGTTTAACTTCAATAGTCTGAGAAGTTCTCTTGAGACTAAGTTTATATTGATTTAAATTATGTGTCCATGCTGATCTGAGGATATTGACAATGGGATGAATGACAAAGGATGTTGATTTTTGTGGGAATTTTTTTTTTTTTCAATTATTTTTTGTCTTGTTTTTACAGCATCCTTTAAACTGTGGTATCATAATACAATACCATATATGTTGTGGAAGCAAAGATTTTGTGATATGGTAAGCCTGCACATTGCCTGTTATGATGGGATTTTTACTCAGATAGTTTGTCTAGAAACAACTGGGTAGACAAAAATTATAATACTGCTAATGGCAAAAAGGACAGTCATGATGTGATAATTTCCATTGACCTTCACAGATAATGTGTAACAAAAGGGCACCATAAATGTTATGCCTTCAACATCTTTATCTACAGCTGAAAACAAGCAAAAGGAATAAAACTTTTTTTTTTTTTAAATTATGCAAATACCAAAGTCTTTCTATCAACACATAGACAGAAAGATGATTTCATTAGCCCTTGATGAGGCCAGTTGGGTGATTTGGTGCTAACCAAGAAGGGAAATTTCTTCTGTCAATGCATATTTTATTTGCAGACTGACTACTTACAAAGCCATTATTTGCAAAAATGCAAAACAGGTATCTTAGAAAAGGTCAATCAGTTTTGCAGTTCATTTTTGCACAGTCCTTTACTAAACTTTTAGTACTGCATAGACCTATCTCACTTTCCTCACTAGTGTGTAAAGAGAAGGTTTCTGTAACTCTTTTTCACTTTCTTTGACTAGTTACATAACCTGAGGGAGGCAGCTAATAAATAAAACAAGCAGTGATCATAACAAAATTTGTTTTCCTTCCAAGCTGTTTCTGTTTCACAATACATTTTCTGAGGATTGCATACCTATTCTCCCTGAGTGTTCACCTATCCTACTTTGTGCCAAAATAACCCCAATGCATTAAATGCATTATAATAAATTAGATGGTCGGGTGAAATTTTCTTGATGAATTCTAACACAGAGTAATAAGTTTAAGGATTTTTCCCCTATTAGAAAATAAACTTAAAAAAAAAATTGTTTTACTCTATTTTTATGGGGTTCTTCCAGACATCTAATTACAAAACTATTTATTGCCACTGAAGACCCTCAAAACCATAAGAAGAGTTTCTCTTAAACCAGGTATGTATAAATATGTATTCAAGGAAAGGGAGGGCAGGGAAAGAGAAGAGTTACAGTTCATAAAACTAGGTCAGGTTATTCACATCTGAAGGGAGTATATTTTGTGGTGAAAAACAGAACATGAGACATGATGACTTTGCAGGGAGATCTCCATCAAGAGTGGCTGTGGAATTAACCCATCATTTCTTCCCTGAAGAAGGTAATTCAGATGGAAGGAAGACGTCCCCTATAGTCATGCCTATGAGATGAAACACTTTAAAAATCAAGAGGACATATAAAAAAAAAGGAAAGGCAAATAAACCAATTACATAAAGAAATTTTTTGTCAAGGAAATAAGAAAATAAAAGGGTTTCTTCAGCAAACTGGCAGACTTGCTTGATATTGTTGGTTATTTTTAATATGCTGCTCCAAAATTTCTGCAAAGCAACGCAGTTTGAAATCGTTTTTACTATATCTAATTCTGCAATGAGAAGATTGTAGATAGTGTAAGAGGTGGTATGTATCTGAAAGGAATCTGTTACTACTTGGGCATGAAATACAGATGAGTGAATATTTCCTCTAGTGCACCATTGTTACACGTTGCTGTGCTACTTCTATGAATGTATACCTCATTCAAGAACTTGACATATCCACGTTGTTTGGAAAACCACAAGGTCAGAACCTATGTGAACTACTAAATTTCAATTTACTAATAAAAGTCCGTGCTACATATACTTAAAAACATTTAAGCTGTTTGACAGGTAAACAAAGTGAATCTTTAATTTATTGAACAGAAAATGCTTGCTGTGCAATAGTTTATGTTGATATAGTATTGCCCTGACTTTTCATTATATGACTTTCTATTAAAGCTAAACATTTTAAAT
Organism: Todiramphus chloris collaris; assembly: GCA_025345505.1. Lineage (NCBI taxonomy): Eukaryota > Metazoa > Chordata > Aves > Coraciiformes > Alcedinidae > Todiramphus > Todiramphus chloris. The sequence continues at coordinate 17,544,334 of JANVCC010000020.1, read as the reverse complement.
TCTTTCAAAATAGTTTCCTGCTCCTGCAGGAATATATTATCCCACTATAAGTAAATGCTTTATTATGAATAGAGCTAAGAATCTGCTACTGATATTGACACGGACAAAATATGTATCACCCTGAATTACCATATTATTTATTTTAGAAGAGAAATCATTGTATCTTACCTAGTTTAGATGGAAAGATTCCAGAGAACTATTTCATCACCGCAGACAAATATACTGGATAGAAATTCAGAGGGTAAGAGAGGAACAAAAGGTAAAACTAAGAAAGTGCTATTATTGTCTAAATTCTAGTTAATCTAATGTATAAATGAATATAACTGTGTATTTATAATATGCTTAGTGATAAAAATACTAATACTAACAAAAGAGACAACAAAAGCTATTGTTCTTACTCAAGACAACACACGCTTTTTATTTCTTTGAAGAGACTACTGAAAGCTATTTTAAACCTTCCAGATCTTTTAATTTTTTTCCACTGAGATTTGAAGTACAACAACAAGACTCTTGTCATCAGAATTCAACAGTGTTCTAGAGAATTTCCCCAAAATAAAAGTCAGCACTAATGGGCACTAGGCATTACCATCTGTGCTGGTTTTGGCTGGGGTAGAGTTAGTTGTCTTTATAGTGGCCAGTATGAGGCTACAGTGTGGATTTGTGCTGGAAACAGTGTTGGTACTTCAGAGATGTTTTAGTTATTGCTGAGCAGTGCTTACACAGAGTTAAGCCCTCTTCTGCTCCTCACACCACCCCACCAACAAGTAAACTGGGGGAGCACAAGAAACTGGAAGGGGACACAGCTGGGACAGCTGACCCCAACTGACCAAAGGGATATTCCATACCATATGACATTGTACACAGCATATAAAACTGGGGAAAGAAGAAGGGGGTGGGTGACATTTGGAGTGATGGCATCTGCCTTCCCAAGTAACTAGTATGCATGACAGAGCCAAGCTTTCCTGGAGATGGTCAGACTCCTGCCTTCCAATGGGAAGTGGTGAATTAATTCCTTGTTTCGCTTTGCTCGTGCGCACAGCTTTTGCTTTACCTATTAAACTGTATCTTAACCCATGATTTTTCTCACTTTTACCCTTCCAATTCTCCTCCCAATCCCACCCAGGGGGAGTGAGTGACTGTGTGATAATTAGCCGTTAGCTGGGGTAAACCATGACACCATCTTACAGCACCTGTATAGACATAACAACAGAATCACACAGAATCACAGAAAGTCTTTGGTTGGAAGAGACCTTCAAGATCATCTAGTCCAACCTTTGACCTAACACTGCAAACTCATCACTACACCATGTCCCTAAGCACCAGGTCCACACACCATTTAAATGCCTCCAGGGATGGCAATTCCATCACTGCCCTGGGCAGACCATTCCAATGTCTGATAACCCCTTCAGTCATGAAATGTTTCCTAATATCCAGCCTAAACCTCATCTGGCACAGCTTGTATCCATTCCTTCTTACAGGTTAGTAATTTTTCGGGTGCTCTTTTTTGGTCTCAAGATCAGCATTGGACAGTTCCGCATCATGTCTAAAATGAGAAGACACCACTAATATTTCACCTGAAAGTCTGTTCTCCTTGCCTGATCCTTTTGTCCCACATCCTGCCTGAACAAAGACTTGAACGAGAGTTTCTGATTATTGATCACTCCAGCTGATAAGTAGAGTCCTTTGCAGAAGGTGCAGGTATATCAGATGGGTTATTTCATGTAATAGAAAAAAAAGAAATTTCTTTACCACTTCCAAAACAGACAGTTCAGGATCTCTTGAAACATAAATTCTCTTGGACCAAAGAGAAATTGCACTTACTAGTTCAGTTGCACGTAGAGATAGAAAAGTATTTCCTTTTCTTAGATGCCTATTTTCAGGCTGTCCCTAAGTGCAAGATTTTGAGGTTTGTCTGTATAAGCATTTGCATCTGATGTAATTTTGGTTCTTTTGCTTTCCTAACTACTCTGAGACCATTTCTCAGGATCTGATCCTGGAGAAGCACCAGACCACCTACATCTACCCTGTCTCCAAACTTGATCAGACTGAGAGTAACTTCTACTAAGCCAGCAAGACATCCTACCTCTCACCCATACCTCGTTAGATACAAGGTAGGAGACTGCCTCTAGGCGAGTACACTCTTCTGCTAAGTCAAGTTGAGGAACTGGCAAGAAGCTATCCCAGTATGCAACAATCTCCTACTATTTGCAGTATAATACAGTAATAATGTTGCCAGCAGTAAGAAAACTATATTAGTCATTACATGTTTCCATGGGTTTAGATTTTGTTGAAAAAAAAAATCCACAGAAGCAGAAATCTCTTGGAGGGGTTATATGATAGGTAATGATACCACATTAATGTCATTTTAAGCAACTTCTTAACACATCTTGTGAACTATAAACAGTGTTTTCTTTCTGATTTCAGTGACTCTGTCAAGCTCCTTTATAGCCCATAGTCCTGGTGGTTTATTTCTTTTTCTGGCTTTCATCCATTCAACTTCATTAATCTTCCACCCAGGGCAAAAGTATGGATTCATGATTCACACTTCCAAAAGCAAAACTATTGATTGACTTTCTCTAGATGGCATGGATTAGATCATCCTAAAGGTTTAATATAAAACCCAGTAAGGTTCTTATTTTACTGAAATAGACAAAGGCTTGAGTTAAGAAGTCATGATTTTGACAAAGCTTCAAAAAATTACTTTCTAATATTTTAATAATATTTTCACAAATGACGCCCAGTTGTAAAACCATATTACAAAGGAAAAAAATATTTTTTCACAGAGGAAACCACTTGTCATAGTATGGAAAGTCTTTGAAGTTAGGAATAAATAACCGGTATTTATTTGGTGCTATGATGGTGCTATTAAGCACTTTTGTAAGAAGTGATGGTGATGTTGGAAGAACATTATAAATATAAAATGGATTAGACCAGGCTCCTTGGATCCTTAGTACTTACAAATACAGGTAACTTCACCTATTTCCTCAAGAGTTCAGTGTGGTAGTATAGGGATGTGGCGATGCGGAAGATCACGTGCTGTAACGGAAACGTAGAAACCAGGTAGGATACCACCCACGAAGGGCTGGCTCTGTTACTGATGTATAAGTGCCTGTAGCCCTCAATAAAACGCCATTTTTTGCCTTCCTCTCTATGAGAGTCTGAGTCTCACAGTGGACCCTCGGTGTCTCCCGGCATTTCGGCACTGAGGATAGGACACGTTAATCACAACAAGTGGTGACCCCGACGTGATCGGGACGTGATCTGCGGAGGCAGTGCGCTGGACAACGCTGAACCTCTGGAGGGGCGATGAAGCTGGAAAAGGACATCGACGTTGATTTAGTGGTACAGATATTTAAAGAATGTGTAAAGGAGGTGGGAGAGAAATGTCCGCGAAAGGATATTAAGGGAATTATCCTATGGATAAAGGGGAGAGGGTTGATTATTAACCCAAGAGATATTATGTTTGTGAATTGTGGGAAATATTTAAAAGGGAAATTTGGGAATCTGAGAAAACTGGGCACGACGGTGTGGGGTTCCACCTGGGGTAAGATATGTCGTGCTATGAGTAAAAAACGTGAAGAGGCTCAAATATGGGCAGCGGCGAGAGCATCTCTATTTGGTGTGGAGTGTCCTCAGCTCCCGGGAATGAATCGGGAAACGCAAGTGGGCACTTCAATAGCAGGGGGCTCTAAACCTCCTAGTCCTCCCCTTAGCCCACTATCAGACAGCCCACCGCCAGAAAAAAGGGAGGAATGTTATCCGGTAGAAGATAAGAACGTAAACCGGGAACACAAGCACTTATACCCGGCAGATGAGTTGATTGATTTAGAGCAGAAATTTACGGTTGCAGAGCGCGAGCAGCCGGGGCAGGATAGGGTGGAGGAGAGTGATGTGTGGGATGGAGAGCATAAAAAACGGCCGTCAGGGTCAGGAAAGGAGCAAGGAAGACATAAAAAGTGGTCAGTAGGATTACGAGAGGAGCAAGGAGACAGATTGTGCAAAATAGACGAAGCAGGGGACAACACCCAAACATGGCGCCGGTCAGAACGGCCACCGAGATATTCAGATGCGGCAACTTCCTCTTCCTCTAACTCAGATCAGGAAGAAGAATCAAACGGGCGTGATGACGCAGCCAGCGACGTACTAGCCGACACGGACTGGTTGCCTAGACACATTATCACGCAGAGAGGAGCAAGGTCAAAAACACATTCAACACTGCTAAATAAAGGCAAGGGTAGAGTTTATCAAACTAGCAAAGGGACAGCTCTAATCAACATAAGGGAGGAAGCTGGAGGAGAGAGAGTTGAGCTGCAGGAGGAATCTGTGGTAAATTCAGATACCATGACAGCCCTTATGGAGCAAATGCAAGCAGCAGTTCAGCAAATACAGGATATGGTGCAAGAGCAGAAAAAGATACTTCCATCATCACATCTCCCTGTAGAACAAAGCACAGAAAACACAAATACCAATAAAGATAGAAAGGGGATGACGGGAACAGATTGGTCTTTAATAGCAGAGAAGTGTAAACTGGAGGGCATTTATTTGGCTCCCCTCACAGCTTTCCCAGTTATAGTAAACCAACAGGGAGACAATGAATGGGTGCCGTTAGATCACAAAGTAGTTACTTCATTGTTTAAATCAGTTCAAAATAATGGGCTTTCACATCCTGAGACCCAATTATTAATTGATATGGCATTAGCAACACCGGTCATTCCGGAAGATGTACGGACCTTGGCTAAGGCAGTGTTGTCTCCCTCAATATTAACATTGTTTTTAGAACATTGGGCTACACTTATTAGACAGAAACTTCAAGAAGCAGAAGCAGATCATCGTCATGAATTACACGGAGTAACTTTTGACCAATTAACAGGCACAGGTGCCTTTGCAACACAGCAGGCTCAAACACGCTTATGTGGTAGAATACTGCAAGCAACGACACAAGCTGCGAGAACCGCATTTGTTGCAGTGAGTCAATATGAGGGCGCAAAGGAACCGTGGATGACCATTAAACAAAGGCTAAATGAACCATTTTTAGATTTTGCAGACAGGCTTCAGAGGGCGATAGTTACTTCTAATTTGCCATCAGCTACTCACGATGCAGTATTGCTAGAGGCTTTGCGTAGTAATGCTAACCTGATTGCACAAAGTATTTTGCAGACTCTGTCAACATCAATGCCGTTGCCTCATTTACTACGAACAGTTGCACTGCAGGAGAAAGCAGGTCCATCGGGAACACCAACCCCAATGGTACAAGTTGCAACCGCACAGGAGCGTCATCAATACAGACAACCTGGTCGCATTAAGCGTATGTATCCGTACCCTCAACTGTGTTGGCGCTGCGGTAAATCAGGCCACTTTGCCCATGATTGCAGATCATCTAGGCCTTTGGGAAATGCCTGGCAGTCTCCCTTTTACCGGGGTGAGGGAGCTTGCCATCCAGTGCCCTGTCCACAATTAACACAATTAGTACGTCCCCAGGGAGTCCAGCAATCAACAGCTATGTTACAGGAACGGCAAGGGGGACTGCGAGCAGAGCAGACGGCAATCAAGTATTACAATATGCAAGATCCAGCTCTGCGCCTGACAGAGGACTTGCTGCACTTCTGACCATTCCGTTGTTTCAGCTCCCGCTATTGACTGTGTATGAAACATGAGAGGCAGGAGGTAAGACAATGACAATACATTATGATGCATTGCTAGATACAGGAGAGGATATCACAATAATTACAACACAGATTTGGCCTAAGGAATGGCCACGACAACTAGGCCCAGTGATATATGGAATAGGCGGGGAACAGCAAACGACAATCTCAATGGACTTCATTACCCTCAAAGTGTATGATGCTGATGGTTCACCCATAGAAGCCTCAGTGAAACCAGTTGTCCTAGCAGAGGGTAGACCTCTTTTAGGAAGAGACTTTTGTGCCCAGGTCAATTTGAAAATAATAAATTTGTAGTGGGGACCACTGTCAATTTGCAGCAAATGACGCCTATCAAAATGATATGGCTGACAAATGATCCAGTGTGGGCTGAACAGTGGCCCTTGACACAAGAAAAATTACAAGCAGCCAATGAATTAATACAAAGAGAATTATCAGCTGGGCATATAATACCTTCAACAAGCCCTTGGAACACACCGATATTTGTCATACAAAAGAAAGCAGCAGGACAGTGGCGATTGCTGCATGATTTAAGAGCAGTGAACGGACAACTGCAGGATATGGGCCCATTGCAACCAGGTCTGCCAAAGGTTAGCATGATACGAAAGGACTGGGCAATCACCAGTATAGACATAAAGGACTGTCTTTTTTTGTTTTGGTTTTTTTTTCCTGTACCACTGCATCCTGAGGATTCACCACAATTTGCTTTTATTGTGCCATCCATAAAAAACATCGTGCCTGCGGAACAATATCAATGAACAGTATTGCCTCAGGGAATGAAAAATTCACCGACGCTCTGTCAACTCTATGTAGATAGTGCTATAAAGGTGACCAAAAACTGGTTTGGGCCTACAACGTTGCTGATACACTATATGGATGACATCTTGGTAGCAGCACAGCAACAAGATATGGTGAGCTAATTTTGGCTCATGTAAAAGATGAGCTGAGAAAGGCAAATTTAACAATAGCTGAGGCAAAGGTCCAACGTTCACCAGGGGTGAAATATTTAGGCATGTACATTGGGCCTGAGGATGTGAAACCACAGACTATAAAATATACACTGAGCCTCGAACAATTCATGATATTTGTCAAATAGTAGGTAGTATACAATGGATTAGGAATTTATTCCAATCACACAGAACATGATGCAACTGTTGTATACATTACTACAGGGAAACAAGTACCCACAGGACACACTCACACTCACCTCAGACATATGACTCTGCCTTGACGACATACTACAACTTATGTTTGATAGACATGTAGCAAGCATTAATTTGAAATTAGATGTCCTAGCTCTTATGGGAAGCACCAAACAGGGTATGATTGGGTACCTGGGTCAAAAGGTAGCCTGGGAGGGATGTCAAAGATTTACAGCTTTGACATGGTTTATGACATCAGGAAAAAGGGCATTTGTCAGCTGGCAAACTGTGCTGGCAGACATGATCACTAAGGCCCGTTTAACTGCGCAGGCTACCTTGGGAAGAGAGCCTATTGTCATTGTAATGCAGTGTTACAGAATCAAACACAGGCATGCACAATTATGCACATGAACAGTTATATAGACTACCCCAGTATCTATACAGAAGGGAATGACAAGGCAGACTTAGCAACAAAGGGTGTGTGGACTTTACAGCAAGCCCGAATATTGCATGAAGAGTTGCGTATGGGAGCAAAGAGCTTAGCAAAACTGCAGGGATATCATTTTCACAAGACCGAGAAGTTGTAGCAATGTGTCCACACTGTCAAACCTCACCGTTATGGCAAATGGGAGTCAACCCGCGGGGATTGGCTCCCTCAGCGATTTGGCAGCAGACGTTACAGTCTATGAACCTTTTAAGCCAAATTCTAATCTGTTTATAACTATTGACACCTATAGTGGCATTTTAGCTGTTACAGCTAAAGGGAAAGCCCATGGAAAAGAGACAATAATGCATTGGCAGACAGCTATGGCGTGGCTGGGAAAGCCTGATAGCATCAAAACAGACAACAGACCAAATTTTGTGGCCCAATCTGTAAAAGACTGGGCACATCATTGGAATATTATCATCACACACGGAATCCCCTATAATTCGACAGGTCAGGCAATTATAGAATGTGCTCACCCTACACTGAAAGAATCTTTAAATCGCATCATAGAAAAGAAATCACATGTCCCTTTAGATCAGCAGGATGTTGTCTTAATGAAGGCGCTATATCTCTGGAATCAATTTGATAGACATGGAACAGACTGTACACCCATCAAAAAACACTATAATCTTCCCACGACCGAGGTAAAGCCAAAGGTGTTAGTACGTTTTCCAGGAACAGATATGTGGTCACCTGGGTGGTCACTGGTTGTTCTTGGTCGAGGATACACAGCTGTATCTCATCCTCATGAACCAGAAGTACGGTGGCTACCTGCAAGATGCGTTCGCCCTGACCTGCGGTGCCAGGGGCAGAACGGGCAACCTCCAAATACAGACCGGAATGCAGGCCCTCCAGATGACGACCACAATGCCGACCGTCAACCAAACGATCCTTCTGGTGATGGCCAGGACACCGACTGTCAGGTAGATGGTCTGTCTACAGGCAAAGACTGGGATGGTCCTTCCACAAGCAGACACTGAACTTTAAGTTTCTTTGTTATGGAGTCAGAAAGTTAAAGCCCTTAAGGCTATTTTGGAATTAATAACTGATGTAAATTTCTGTCTAAGATTAGTACCTGACAGAATTGTGATGTAGAATTTGTTAGCTAGATGTATTTCCTATGGCATCACTGGAGACTCCGCCTACTTTAAAGCAGCATCTGATTTGGGCTCTGTCCGGTAACTGGCCATTACCGGACCGACCCCTTGTCAGTGTCCGATTTGGGCTCTGTCTGGTAACTGGCCATTACCAGACCGACCC
>JANVCC010000020.1:17236553-17535685 GCA_025345505.1 Todiramphus chloris collaris | reverse complement strand
AAAAAAAAAAAAAAAAAAAAAAAAAAAAAAAAAAAGGGGGGGGGGGAGTTGTGGAACCAGAAGTTAAGCAGGTCCCTGCGAGATGTATCAACCTGACCTTAATCGCAATGATAACGCATGCCTTTAGATTCTTTTACAGGGAAAGGGAAGGATCTGGAGCCTTTTAGTACTGCTACTGGTTTTGGAGTCCCCAGTCAACGGTGATCGCTCGTACAACTGGACGCTGATACAACCTCAAGAATCGCGAACACTCCAGTCTATAGTGACTCCGGGTGCTCCCTCCTTCAATGTCATGGTATGCCGTTTGATGAGCCCAGCTGTACTGAGTTGCTGGAAAGGTCCACATTGTGTCACTGCCGATGCCAAATGGGACACTGGGAATTGCAATCACCCTGGTTAATCACTTTGTTATCCACTCTTGCTGGTCCTCTTCCTCTCCTACTGCTATCTTTAAATTTTGGACCTTACGTTCTTAATAGAGTAGTGGCATTTATTAAGTCTCGCTTAGACACAGTAGAGGCACAGTATGTCTTGTTAATTCACATGACTGACTATTATCACCAATGCATTTAATATTGTATTTTCACTGGCATGGAGGGGGGGAATTGTGGTAGTATAGGGATGTGGCGATGCGGAAGATCACGTGCTGTAACGGAAACGTAGAAACCAGGTAGGATACCACCCACGAAGGGCTGGCTCTGTTACTGATGTATAAGTGCCTGTAGCCCTCAATAAAACGCCATTTTTTGCCTTCCTCTCTATGAGAGTCTGAGTCTCACAGTGGACCCTCGGTGTCTCCCGGCATTTCGGCACTGAGGATAGGACACGTTAATCACAACAGTTCAGGATCTCTTGAAACATAAGTTCACTTGGACCAAAGAGAAATTGCACTTACTAGGAAATCTAACACATGTTTTACTAAAAAATATGAAGAGCCTGAATCAGAAAAACTGCTTTCAAGGCTGAATGAAAGTTTCTCTTTGAAGGCAATTAAACTGAGTTAAATGAATGTCTGCAAGATGTAATCTGTTCCCTAAACACACTTACCTTTTACCATCTGCAACTGTTTTCTCCATTTCCTTTTGTTGTCCCATTACTTTGTTTGTGCCTCTGTTTCTGAATACTGTCTGCCACCAATTTTCACATTATGCTTTGATAGTTAAAACCAGTGGGACATCTTGTGCTATCCAGTTGTCTTACATTGTGTAGCCTCACATATCTCACAGCATATTGTAAACAGAAGCACGTGTTTGGATATCAAATATAGTGTACATAGAGATTTACAAGTGTTGTCTGAGACCTAACAAGGAGCCATGGCTGAGTTAGGTGTAAAAACTTGGTCCCTTCATTCTCAGTCTCCTGTTGATGTAGCAGGTCTCTGTTGCTTCAGTTCTTGCAAGAAATCCCACAACCTAATCCAAAAGTAGCTGGTGGGATTCCTTTTTTAATTATAACAGCTGTAGCAAAAGGAACACTGAGTCCCTGAGGTTTCCATTATAGCCTGTCAAAATGGGTATTCAACTGTGCACCACCCATTGATATTAATACAACTGGTGTGGATGAAAATCTGCATTTGACTTCACAATTTCATTGGATCTCATTTTTCAGCATTTATTCAGCTGTCAGTCAGGCAGTTACTGACAGAAAATAGAGCAGCATTAACAAAAGAATAAAAGCTGACAAGTTCACTCCCTCATTAATTAGTTTTGATTGATGATATGGAAGTGACAGTGTACAGTGTACATCCTACTTAAAAGCAGTTTATTTCCAGCCTGAAGATTTAGCACTATATTGCTCCACAGCATCAGGCTGATCAGATCATGTTAATCATTAGGCAGCCCATGATCCTTTTAAAATCAAAGGTAACTTTGGTATTGAGTTTAATGGAACCATCCGGGTGGGTTAATGGAAAAGGTGAACATAGCAGAGACATAGAAAAGTAGAAAAGAAGTGTCTCACAGAAAGCTTTTCTGCATGTGTCAGTGACTGAATGCTGCAGAGCTCAGTGATAGACTGCATTACACGGGGATTTGAAAACAGCCTGCAAAAAACAGCTTTAATTCCTAGCCTCCAAACACAGAAGAAGGACTACAGCGAGACATAGGAAACTATGTTAAAAATAATGCTTGAGGAAATTATGGATTTTCCTCTTTATTGGAGAATTAAGAAAAAAAAAAAAGCACTGTGAGGCAAAAATGGAGATTTTGAAACTGCTGCTGAGCTGGCAAGTAAATATATATTATTTATGTGATAAAAACAATATATTTCATTTATAAAAGATCTTTTATTTCATCCATCTAAAATTTTTCTGAATATTTTAAAATCTTTCTTAACTTTCTAAATGAAAACTCATTTTTAATAAAAAAAAAATTCACTGCAATTTGAGGAAATAAAATGGTGAAGGGCTTGTTGTTTGTCTGAGAGACCATTTTAGTGGGCAAATACAGTATTTCTTGATATATCATCTGAAATATATTGAAAAGTTGAGCACTTTTTGACACAAAACCCCTCCATCAGGTTTCAGATTGTTTGGGGAAAGGTGTCAGATTTTTACCGATGTGAAAGAATTGTCAAAAACAAAAGAATATCAAATATATTCCAGTGTCACAAAGGCTACCTTTCTTTTGTCAAAGTGGAGGAAATTCCTTACCATTCTGTATTCAATGACACATTTTTTATTTCTAGTTTCTAAAATATTAATGAAAAAAAGGCAATTCTTGCACAAACTGATCCTTTACTTACAAATTCTTGCCTGAGGTCTTAGGAGTCCATTGGCATATATAATACCTGTTCCTACACAGAGCATACTGTAGGCTGAAGCTCAGAAGACAATAGAAAGCATATAGTGAAAATGACAGAAAGCATCTGCTACCACATACATGCAGTCCTTAGCACTCTTGCTGAGTCCGGGAGTCTCACTAGCAATATCAGATAGAAGGAAACACCCTTAACATTGTCTTCCTTCCAGATGTTAATCTCATTTCACCTCCTAGCAAGGGATGATGAGAATTCACTGACCTGGAAAAGTGAGTGGTTGCAAGGGGAAAAGATAAAAGGTATAGTGTCTGTTTCATCTCAACTGTATTTCTTCTTGTGCATTTCATTGCTCATTTTAAACCACAATTATTTGGACTAATATAACAAATATTCTTGAATTTCCACTTGTGATAACTTGGAGTTAACAATACATATAATCTTTTCCTCACCCCAGTGTAGCTTCTGAAAGATTTCATGCTATAAGGAATTTCTTCAATGTTAATTTCTGAGTGTTTACCTTGGTATAGGTTGGGGTAGGGATCTTATGTATTTATTTATTCTCTACTACATGGAATGATGTTGAACTATGTAAATGCCTGGCAGGTTGTAGCCTTACATCTTGCCTTATATCTTGCCTACAATGGGCCCATTTTAAATTTCTCTTACATTGGTTTAACATCACTGGAGTCAATAGAATTCCTCTTTATTTTCATTAGTATACCGTAAGAGAGATGGATCAGGCTCAGTATCTTGAATACAAAAAGTTTTGTTGTTAAAGGGACTGCAAGTAAAGTCCAATGAAAAGAATATAATTAGTGTCATTCCAGGCTGACATTCTTTTATATTCTGTTCTCCAACTTTTTGTTTCAGACCAGCCTATAGCTGAGGCTATGGATCAGATTTTTCTGTGGTACTATACAGCCAAAGAGAAGAAAGTAAGCAAAATTAACTCTGTAAAAATCCTTACAGCTCCACCAAAATTAACTGAGCTTCATAGGTGTGAGGGAGGTTAGAATTCACTTTCAGAAGGCTGAAAAAATACAGCACCATTAAGTTTTCAACTTCATGAAGAGCAAAAAATGGAATTACAACTTGTTGTAGAGATGCAATTCAAAGATTTTAGATTCCTTCCTATCTCTAACTAATGTTTATGTCTCCTACTAAAATCAAATCTGACCAATATCCATGAAGGATCATCAGAATTATGGCTTCAGAGCTAAGTCCAGAGATAGTCTCCAGGTAAAGATTAAAGACATCAGCTTGTTAAGAAACGCTATACCTTGCCTAAGGCAGAAGGAATAAATGAATAAGGGTCAAGTGTGCCTATTAATGATGCTTGTTGAATAGACAAATCTGTCTCTAAGCCCTTGGAAATCTGTGAGGGCAGAGTTTTCTAATTAGTCTGCAGAAAAAGAAAAAAAAAACAAACCCCTACACATACATCCAGGACGTATCTTCCAATTCCTACAATTTCTTCCTAATTGCTGTTTGGCATCCCTTTGAGCCTTGCATTCATTAGGAATTGAAATCATTGCATTGCAGTATATTTGCCACGCTGTGCTCAATGCATGACGACTAGTCTTTTTTTTGCTTCTGCAAAACTGGTAGAGGTTTTCTGAAAATGTCGCCAATACTCCTGGTCAGCTGCAGCCTCCCTTAGAATACTTGTGTTAAGCAGGGTGAAATCCAAGCGTAGTGCTATCTGAAAGCTGCTCTTTTTGGCTTTGTATCTTCAAACTCCCCAGATGCCTTCATGCAGTACCCAAAGGTATGCAGCATAATTTCAGTTTCCTGCTATAAAATTACTGTTCTGAGATGCTGCTACATAATCCTCACACTAGTTCAAACACTTTAAACTGAAAGGAAGCACAAACAAAATAACAATTTTGCCTTACAGCCACATGGGGCCCAGCAGAGGCACAAGGTTAAGTGTCTTCGAGTTTGGACATTGTGTCATTTGGCCTGACAGCCACAAAGTGGTCCACGGCCTAATGTTCCTTAGAAGTACAAATGTAGCCACTGGGGCCAGGATTTTATTCCAATTAATGGTAATCAGAGACAGAAACAGAAGAGAAGCACTTTTGAGGCCCTCCAAAAACTTTGCAAAAGGTCTGCTTTTTCCACTGTAGTAGGAGAAGACAGGCAGACATGAGGTGTATTTTTTATCTTTGTGGTGCAGTGTGGTACTGTGAGAAGCTGCGGACCAGTTCCTGCACATTATGAGTCTGGGATGCACACAGAAACATCTGTAGAGAGGAAAGTTGCTTTTCAATGTGTACTGCAAAGATGGAACAGCCCTTAGTGACCTCTACCAGGAAGTTGGGATCAGAATAAACTTTGAAGGGAAGTCAAGACTTCTCAGCAAGCAGTTTACTGGTATCTCAAGGACTGTCACCTCAGTTGAGCCTATAAATTATTATTTTTTTGAGTTGCAACACTATTTCACCTTAAAAAGAGCACCAGGAGCCATTCTGTCTTCACTCTACCAGAGTCTCTGAAAATGTCACCTAGGTCCTGAAAAAAAAAAAAAATCTTGAAGCCTATTCAGGGCTCACTTTTGTAAAGACTTTGACACTGTCAACACTTATTCACCGAAAGGGAGGTGAGAATCCTCTGAAAGTAACATAATAGGATGAAGGAGGCAGCCTTTCTTTTGAAATCTGTTTCAAAACCCTTAATGTGTACAACTGAAAAACTTTAATTTGAAGCTCAGCTTCAACCAAATCAATACTTGGAAGCCTTGGTGAATTGAACTGTGTTTAGACAAGAAAGGAATTTTTTCCACTGCTCATTACAAGGTAGGAAAGGACTTAATAAATTCTGTGAGTTTTAAAAGGACTGTAAGAACAAAGATTTGAAGATAGACCACTAGACTACTAGTACTTCTGAAGCAAGTGCAGATGCTGTACTGAGTCTTTTAGTAAACAATAATTCTTACCATAGAGAGCTATATTCAGCTTGTTGATCATAGAAAATGCTTGCAATTTCCAGAAAAGTCAACATTTTTCAAAAAAAGTGGCTGAATCAAATAAAAGTAATCTCCTTCAGTTAAGGCAAAATCATGAGGTCAAGTCATTGAAGCTGATGTATGTCACTGAAAAACCCATTTCTCCATTTTGTGCTTTGCCAAGATATCTTTTTAGATAGACATGAATTAACTTCTATGGATGTTTTATCAATTTTTTATTGTAACTGACCCTTCAATGAATGCATTATGTAATAAATTTCAGGTCATACAAAATCAGACTATTCTAGTTTTAAGTCTGTACCACAAAACAGATTGTGGAAGAAATATAACTCATCTTCAGACACCGAAAGTGACTCTCCATCATCTCTATCTTTATCATCTTTGAAGAACTTAAAAATTGCCAGCAGGCAGTTCTCATGCAATACATAAAAGTCACCAATCATGGGAAAACCACAGCTGTAACTTTTCCCCCCCTAGCACACTAGCAATATATTTTTGATAATGTATGAAGCTTCTAAACTAGTAAGATATATTATTTTACTTAATGGCAAATCTTGGAAAAAAATACTGTTCAATTTGCTGATACAATCAAGTGATCTGTTTCACTGACTACAGCTGATAAAATCAAGTTACCTATTTCAGTGAGTATCTTTATTGCACCATTGCTGCTCCAGCAACAGTCACCTTGTCATTTTCTGTATTTGTGCATTTGTTATTGACTAAAAAGTTTCAAGAGTTTTCTTCTTAGAATCTCAGCTAGAATTATTTTTACACATTGTCTTCCACTTGACAGTCCAACATAAGCAATTGGGAAACTTCTGCATAAATTACTGTAAGGCCTATGGCAACTGTTGCTATCTTTACTGGTCCGTGTAAAATCATTTCTCTATTCATGACAGAAAGTGCAAAGCTTTTTCTTCTCTTGAGGGCATGTACCTAACTTGTTGATAGAATGTAACCATCACAGTCACTGTTATGCTCATAGTCCCTGCAGGGATGTAATCTGAGACTCTAAAAATACATTAATAGTTAGATTCAACTTGAGACCATGATAATTCTGTTTCACAGCCCCTGCTACTGGCCAATAAATTCTAGGTATCACACATAATGCAATCAATGTGTAATCAACTATAAATTTATGGAGTATTATCATCATTAAATACACAGATCATTGACTACATATAGCAATCCTGGTTGCATTTCTTCTAGATATGGAACAGCTTCACTGAAAATACATTTCAGATATGGTTCAGGTTTTTTTAAGTAGTATTTAAAAGTCACTCTATATGTAGTTTGCAAATAAATGTAGGGTCCTTTGTTTTAGAAGGCACTGCACAAGTGTAGCACACTTATTTGAGCACACAACACTCAATGTTAGACAAGAAAGTGATGAAAAATGAAACAAAATTCTGTAAAAAAATTTCCAGCTTCATTACTCATAAGCCTCTCCTTAGAAGGTGAGTGCACACAAGACTGTCACAGTATCCATTTTTAAGATGGTTTTTTCTGTCTGCATGCACTGGTGTAGGGATCTTTCCAAGGAAGACAGATGAAATCTTCACCTCTTATCACCTTGTTTTTATATATATTTCTACCTCCTTACTGTCTGAAATCTTCACCCAGTCCTTGTCATAACCTCACTGGAGACCCATCTAACTCCTTCTAGGTCCACCACACACCTCTAAGCTTCCCTCATACAATTTGTTCATCAGTTCAGAGCTCACAGTACACCAGAGCTTCCTCATCACCAACATGCCCCACTACTGATAGATTGATGATCCTGGATGAAATTTCCAGAGAGTAAGTCATCTCAGAAGAAACTTCTCCATCCATCCAGAAGCAGCTGGCTTCCCCCCATGCATTAAGCCATGAACACCACACTCACTCAGCCTTTGCAGTTAAACAAAGTAATGACTATATACCGGAATCATTTTTAAACTTAAAAAAGGTAGGTTTAAGCTGGAAAGAAGGGATAATAATTTTAGGACACTGGTGAGAGACTGGAATAGGTTTCTCAAACAAGTGGTGGATGCCCCATAATTGGAAGTGTTCAAGGTCAGGTTGGACAGGGCTTTGGGCAACATGAAGTGAAAGGTGTCCCTGCCCATGGTAGAGGGGTTGGAACTAGATGATTTTTAACAGTCTCTTCCAACTCAAACCATTCTGTCATGATATGATTTGCTGTTTAAATCAGAGACTTTCCTCAAGTGACATTTCCTTACTTGTGTTAAAAGTGCAATAAATAGAAATGTAGTATAGCATCACGTTTTAGTGAGTATAGACATAAGCCTGCAGGCACAGACACTTCTATTTCATGTGTCATGTGTAGTGCACTAGGCTAACTTTCCTTTACATGGATTTGTGTTTAGCCTTTGTGGTTATGCTTCTCCAGCTTGAATTCCAAAGCAAGTTTAATTAGCAGTAATGTTGCTTTGTATTGCTCTGCATAGGTCCTGATTGAGATTTCCACTTATTCATGTGAATGAAATAAAAGAAAACTCTTAAAATAAATGATGGCTTGCAAATCAAAGTTGTGATGGACAGTCACCTAAAATAATGCACTTGGCATCTTGCCTGCTCAAAGTTCTTCTGTGTACAGGCATTAAATGAAGGAGTAAAGAAAAAAATTTAAAGGGAGGATGACAGTGGCAGCACATCTTTTCCCTCCATCCTCTCCTCATTCACATATAGGTGCATTTCTGCATTACAATATACATACTTACCGTAATTCCTGGCAAGGAGATGAGAGACACATCTCTGAGGGGGATGACCATATCCCCACCGTTTCTCCTCTACCCTGCCTCTAGAAAGGACTCTAACTAGCACCTCCACAGGTATAAGGTGAAGGAAAAAGGGAAAAAAGGAAGAGAGAAAATGATGGATGGTTTTAGCTGTTCTTGTTGTTGACAGGATATTGTGCACCCAAGGAGTGCAGAAATCAGGGATTGAAAGGGACACCAATTATGGGGGATGGAACTGGGGAACCCATTCCATGAGTTGCACATTCACGTGACATGAGACCATTACTGGGTTAAAAATAAACACAGAAATGAGAACCTTGGGTCATTTTCCTCCCAGGAAAATACCCTAACCATTAACCTATAGTCAGTTTGCCTCACTTCATCCCCTCCCTAGGCCTACGTTTGACCCTACTACCCCAGGCACCAGCACACCATTGTCTGTGTTTGGAGCCTGAATTACTCTGAGGGACCCAGAGAGTACACAGCAGGCTTCCAGGCAGACTTTGGTCCCCCCTTTCTCTCCATGGCAGTAGTATCAGTTCACAGCAGAGGAAATAGGAGGAGGAGCTGGCACATCCCTTTCTATCTACTCCTCTCTTGCAGACATTCAGCACACTCAGCAACATCTGGGAAGAAATCTGTAGAAAGCATCTTTTGGTGTCTCATGAATATTTTACTCCAGTTTCAAGGAAACCAGTGGATGCGACCTGACAAAAGACTATGTAATTTTCAAGTTATGTACTAAGTAAAAAGACAAAAGTCTGAAATCTAAGGAAAATTAAGGTTTATGGAAAAATATCAGATTAGCCAACAGAGGTAGTGAGACTCCAGAAAAAGCTAATTATTGCCTTGTGCAATACGTGTCATTTACTTCACACCTAAAACACCCCTATTTTCAGCTGGAAGCACTTACTCTCTCACACATGTGACAGCCACTGTCTTTGTCAGACTCAGACTTGTATCAGGCTCCTGAAGAGGGGAAGGAGACAAACCTCTGTACTCATGAGTGGTCATGAACATGTGCTGTCAAACGCAGGCTGGCCCATAAGTCACCTCTCTGCAAAACACAGGGAATTGAAGAATGGACCCTAGTTGTATATAAAATTAATGAGAGTCCAGGGAAGAGCAGAATTTTAGTCATTCTGCCGTAAAATCTAAAAAAGCAGGAGAAAAAGAGCCAAGAAACACTAGGGGAGCCAGTCTGGATTTACTGAGTGTTTTTTCAAGTTAAATAATCTCTTTTAAATTTTAAAAGAGAACACTTGTAAGCTAGGTTGTTTTTCAGAGTTATTGAAGCTTTAATGTTACAAGATATTGACAAAAAAAAAAACCAAAACAAAAGATGTTTTACTCTTTTTGTCTTTGAAAGTCAACAGCTATTAATAATTATACTGTACTGCCCAGATTAGAAAGATTTGAAGAAACAAAGTGTTCAGCTTTCAGTTTATACTGCAAAAAAGCCCTTGTTGACAGTGTTTTGCTATGAGTACTAGTGGAAGATGAAAAAAGTGAGATTGCCTAAATATTTGAAACTATTGCCTGATGATTGATTGAACATGCTTGACTGATATTACCTCAAGGTGATTCTACAAACCAGAAAATCCTGTGCTGGTCCCATACTGATCAATTACTGAGGTGTGTGAGGTAGACAAATTGCTCACCTGTGTTTACAGACTAATAGTAGAAACCCACCCTTCAAATAAAAATGTCAAGGAATGGAAAAACAAACATATGCCCTTGGTAAAGTATGTTGCTAAGGTGTGAATTCCAGTAATTGAAATGTATGGTTTTGTGTAAGTCTAAATATTAAATTGAGCACAAAATGTTAAAAATATATTTATGATCTTTAATATGTTTTAGGAAAAAGTTATTACCCGTTTATTTTCTGTTGTTATGGGTGGAGGTGGGTTTATTCCTGTTTTGTTTTTATTGTTATTGCTATGCTGGAATTTCTTTTCTCCATGGGTCAAAAGAACTTCATATTTCAGTCACTGGCTCAGTTATTAGATTCTGTAAAATTCATTTACTCTGGTCAAATATGAGATACACTTATTTAATAAAATATAAAGGGAAATATTCACTCTTCTGGGGAGACCTTAGAAAAGGGCTTTTTGTTTCTGGTTATTTTATATCACAAATTCTCTAGGAAAACACTTTAAAAAAAAACAAAAAAACCAGATTTTGAATAAGAATTAACAGTCAATAACAAGGATAGTGCAGCTCCAATGGCCCCAAGAGCTTGTTGGAGTAGTAGGTTTTGCAGCAGGTTAATTTGCTGTGATGTTCCAGGGACTGCTGTGTGCACACTGACCTCTGTGCGGAGGGCAGACGGCTCAAAGTGTGCATTGACTATCATTGAAAAGCCTGCACTGACCTCTGGCAGCACACCAAGGTCACCACAAAACCCTGAGGCAAGCCCAATGCACTGGATGCCGAGTGACCATTGCCTCACTGTTACCCAAACACCCATGGGTTCAATTTCTTCTGTGACACTCAGCTTTGGAGCTGCAGAGCTCTATTACCCCTGGGAGTCATTTTGTTTGATGACTTGAAGGAGGTAGAAAACTTCACTTAGGTGTATTCTAGGGATGCCTTGAAACTTATTAGAGGCTTAGCTCTCCAGGCTTCCAAGCACCTGGAGTACCTTGCAGTGCAAGAGGCAATAACAACATGGTCTTAATAAAGCAAGACAAGAAGCACCTTTCACAGCATGAATAGATTCTTGTTTGAAAAACCAATTCTCTTCCACTATCTTTATAAAATTAGTTAGTAAACGTGATGAAGCAACACATCTGGATGTTACTGTAGGAAGATATTAAAAAATCATATTTAATGAAGACAGATTTAGTCTCATAGTCCATTTAAATGTCAGACAGAAAAGTATGATTCCAAACATGGCTCTCAAACATCAACATGAAAGACTTCTGGCTGCCTCAAAAGAAACAGCTAAAGATGTGTGGAGTTCAGTAAGTTGTTTCAGTCAAGAGGAAGGTGGTTTCAGGTTCAAGAAATAACGTCTCAGGAGTTGCTTTCCTTATTCCAGTTTTCCTACTGGGAGACTTAAAATTTGGACAGTCAGTCTTTTGGAAAAAATTCCCATGAATTATGATAAGCACATTGCCTCACTTTATAACATCACCAGTGAGTTCTGTAAGCATCCGATGTCATTATTTGAAGGCAACATAAATATAGGTGGGATTTCCTGAACTGAAAACTAATCCAGCCTAATAACAAAAGAGCAACAATAAGCCCTAGTTGCTGTACAGTTATAATTTCATGCTTATATTTTTGTCTCAGTGTCAATCTTTAAAAGCCCATATGAGGATTACATGAGAATTCAGTTACTGAAGCCTGACTTCTTGGTCCACTGGACTGCCACTTGAGAATTAAGCCTGACAGATACCAAATACTCTGGAGTGTATTATCACAAAGAAGTATCCAGCCCCTGGCATTTTGTTGACTCTTTGAAATGACACATTCCATCACTATGCTTTCAAATCGTTGTTTGTTTCCTTTTCCCTTTCTTTCTTTTCCACTTTCATGTCATAAAATGGAGAAGAAAGGTGAATTTATTTTTTTTTTATTTCTTGGAATAAAACCAAACCATCTATTTGGAAAGAAGCTTTATTATTACTTTTCTGATTTTTGCAGAGGTTTTATTTACTCATTTTCCATACTTGGTTGATTATTACCATATAATGAAGAATATAACTAATTCTCTTTCTTCTTACACTTGTTTCCTTTGATCCCTGGAAAGTATTTTTAAAATCTAATAAATTCCTCTTCCAGATGCATCCCTTTTGCAGTTGTGAATGGACAATTTTTAATGTATAAAATCCATTTTGGTGGTCAGAAAAAGCAGCTTCCTCAGCCCCAAAAGTAACCAGGTTTCTTAAGAGTTCAGAGAACCACTGGGATGAAGAAATTAAAGCAGAAACCTGGCGTGCGTGTGACATTAATAATAAAATATGGTGCTTTTTCGCCTCTGTATTACCAATCCAAAACAAAAGTTGCTACCCTGTGATCATTATTCAGTGACCTATATGAAATGTGCAGATGACCTCCATCTACTTCCTGGTAGATATCTGTCTGTCTCATAAAAGGAAACATAAAGGTTAGTGCCCTGGCTAGAACTTTCAAAGGGGAGGATGATAACTGTTCTGCCACTGCTATTGTAATCTTTTGGCCTGCGTAGTTTTACTTTCTGGCTTCGTTAGTCTGGAAGTTTATTGGAGCAGGAGACTGATTTTAAAAACAACAAAATGATTTAAATCCACTTGCTAACTTGGATGGCACAAGGAAATCTGCTCAACACAAATGACTGTGGAAGCAAAACTCCTATGATATGACTTTTTCTTGCTTTAGTCTGGTATTCTTATCCCTCACAACACCTGTTTCAGTAACTTTGAAAGATTTTAGAAGCTTCTCATTACACACTCCGTGGCTCACGTGGGATTAGCACTTCAGTTCCTTTGATATAATCAGTAAATTGCAGTATGCAGCCCACGATAGAACTACCAATATTTGTGAAAATTGGAAGAACAAACCCCTGAGACCTCATGAATTTTCTGCTTTTGGCTGAGAAAAGAACCTAAAACCACATCCAAGATTCTCTGGTATTAGAGCCTGAAGGAAATTTCTGCCAGAATGTCTTTAGGGGATGGATATTCATGAGCACCTACATATACCCATTAAACTCAAAACTGTGTGGAAAAATGTATTCAAAATACCGCTGAAGTCTTCAGAATGTTTCTCATTAGATTAAATGGACTTTGAGGCAGAGTGATAGATACAGCACAGAATCACTGTGATTCCCTTTTACATGAATGCTCTACATGGCCCCACTTGTAATGGTACAGAAGAGAGATAGTCTGTAAGAGAAGCCACTTACACATGGCATAGTAGATTAATTATTTTTGTTCCTGTGATGCTAGGATAGTTCGTTTTTTTTCCTCTTGGAAAACACTACAGTAAATCTCCACAAAAATTAGTGTGATGATAAAAGGGTGGTTGTTTTTTCTGAAAGGAAAAAGAAAAAGATCAGTAATGAGACTACAGGTCTGATCAATTATTATATTAATTTTTCCCAACAAAAACAGAATAACCCTACTACAGGAGTATTCATTGCTGCTAACACTGCTGGACACACCACATTAATTCAAGATTGGACCAGTTCATTCCTTGACCTTCACCTCAACTATAATCACAGGCAATGTGCATCCCCTTTCAAAAGAAAATCCTTGAACCAGCACACAGACATCTCCCTTTCAGTCTCAGACCCCTTTGCCAGAAGCTGGAGTGTTAGGTTATAGTGACTACAAAAGGAAGAAGTTAAGCAGCCACAAAAGTGAAACATTAACAGCAATTTAGAGAGGATTTCAGAGAGTACAGAAATAGCTGAAAAACTGTGAAGAATAGCAGGTAATATAGAAACACAATTTAGAAATGAAGTATTCACCAAACAAATCTCACAAATAATTAGATCTTATGGACTGGCGACATCTGTTAAAAGTGACTTTCCTTTTATGATAAGAGATGATTTCTCACATTTTGCCAAGATTATAGTGCTTTTACCCTGTTATTTAAGGAATAATTCTTCACTCTTTTTCATATCTGAACTTATTTAAAATTTGTGAGACACAGTAAATGCACTTATAAAGCTGATTTATTACTTCAGGCTTTTAAGCCCAGCAAACTCAAACAAAAACAACAACAGCAACAAAATAAAAATCACAAAAACAAACCAAAATCTCTCCAACAAGATTGCTTTGCATACTTTCAGCTTTGCTTTGGCTCACTCAGCTCTAAAAGCTTCCTACAGACTTGAGTTTTTTCCTCGACCCAGGATAGAGATCTTGTCTTGGTAAAGGAGTTCTATCTGCCACATGGCCACTGTACTGAAGACATAACACCTGTGTTTTTCCCATTGTTGCCTCCAGGAAAGGAAGAAACTTTGAAAAGCCACTTTTACAAGCAGAAATTTTTTTAAAAATTATTTATTTTCTATTTTATGGTACTTTTCTTCTCCCTTTCTTGGATGACAGTACTGAGTGCCAGGTCTAATGCTTTGCATTAATTTTTGACAAGAATCTAATTCACTGTGTGTTGGTTTATCAAGACTGTACATGGACTCCAAAGATGAATAAATTAATGAGAGGAAAAATTCCACCAACAATGACCATGAGAGTTTCCTAGTAAGCTCTAATGGGACAAGCTCCCCTGCAGTCCATGGTGAAGACACTCTCATTTTTATGCCCTGTGTCAATAACCACAGAGAGATAGATAGAGGAGATAGACAGAAAAAAATAAGCACAAGAAAGAGTGAATTACTTCAGTAAATTCAGATCCAGTTTTGACTCCACTGAGTACTTCCAAATATTCAGCATGACCCAAACGGAAATTTATGCTCACGGGTGCTTTAACCATTAATTTTGATTGCCTGTGGCCACACTCTCTGGCCCGATTAATATTTAATTAGAATTATTTCATCAAGAGGGAAGGCAAATTTTCTCCTCTCAAAAAAAAAAAAAAGACAGCATCAGGCAGAGGGTGCAACTAAAATTAGATTTGCTGCAGGCTGAGAATTACACTTAGGGAGTTACTGTCTGCTGCTATTACCACCGTCTCCTACAGGGATGTTTTGAAAGACAAGAACTGCAAGGAGAAGGATTTAAAAGACTGCACATTTTAGGTTAAGTCTTCTCAGGGAATTATTGAAGCTCGGTAGGAAGATGGCCACAGGGTCAGTGACATGGTCTATATTTTATGTAGTATGCCTGTCCTACTGACCAGAGAACCTAAATGCTTCCAGGGCTATTGTGATACAATTGTGTAAAACATAGTTAAAGATTTTCTATTTCCTTATTTCTTACACAAGAAATCACAAATGTCTTGTCAGGAGTGCAGATGTGTGATTGTTTACAGAAAAAGACTATAATTTTATTTTGAAATTGGATGAAGAAATACACGTCTGTGAAGGAAAGCTAAAGGAGATATCTACTATGGCTACAAAGCAAAACAATAAACGTAATCCTGGCAAGCTGTTCAATTTATATATTATCATGATTAACAGACATTACATTTACAGCTATTTGTTCCTTTCCCATGGAAGGTAATCCAACACTGGAAAAGAGAGATAATAGATTTCCTTGAACTACAAATTCATTTCAGCATAGTCATGGTAATTGATGTATTCCAAAATGTTATCTTGAAAATAGGACTGAGCAGATTTCTTTACAAAAAATTAAGCAGGACAGTCTGAGTAAAAAATATCAGATAGAAAATGATATTGTAAAGGCTGTATAATATCCTAATTGTATCTATAAGACTTTTCTTTATTTCCTCAGTGTTTCACCAAACCCTCAACTCTAGTCCGAAAGCAAACTACTTTTGGGTCGTTAAAGGCCCATCATGACATCTGGTCAACTAAAATGCAAAAGCAGCATCTGCTTTACATGTTGCCTTCAGTGCCAGAGAAAAATACAAGTATCATAGTTTAGCACGACATGGAAGGATGCTTCAAGGATAAGATGGAAATACCTGGAGAATAAAATGGGGAAGTAACTTGGCAAGGTGTAGGCCAGCTGGACTGTCTGAAGATGATAGTAATTCCTTAACTAAGTTCTGTGACCAAAACTCTGACTCTCCAGCTACAAGGCTTTCAGTGGTATGGTGGGATGTTAAAAAACAAACAAACAAAAAAACAGACAACAAACGAAACCATAAACAGCCTGTTTTTCTTCTTATTTGAAATTGTAAAAATATTTTTTTAACAGCTGAGCAGAGGAAGAATACTGAACCTCCTTTTTTTTTTTTCAATAGAGACCAAAATCATGAAGTGCTCAAAGGCAAGGTCCCATTGCCTTTAATGAGTTCTACAGTTAGGTAGGAACTGAGTAAAGACCCAAGCCCAACCATGTTTTTGTCCAATGACCACACTCTTCTTAAGTTATTGATAACATTCAAAATATGCACAAACACTATAGAAGAATGTAGTTACATTTGATTGGTGTCACTCTTTGAAAAAAATGCTCACAAAGTTTTCATGTCAGCTTTTTATATACGTAGTAATTGAATAGGACACAATATTTACAACTTTTTCTTTTTTTCTGTTTTATTATTTTCTAGAATAATTCACCATTAAGGTAGATATGCAATAATTTTCCAGCTCTTCTTTTGTATAGCTATCAAATCTACCTTTTCAAGAGTGCTAAGCAATTCTCTTGGTTCCCATGAATTTTAAAAATATAATTTCTGAAATTTGAGATCTCTTCTAATTATTTTCATATTCTCCATGTATATCGTATGAACCTGCATGTCTCTCATTTGTTTTGTAACATTCTCATCAAACAAGACTTTGTTTACACTTTGTTCTTTCTCATCTAATTCTTATTGCTAGTTATTTACTTGCTTCCAGTAGAACTCTTCTGATTCCATTCCTATGCCATCATTAGATATATTTCTTGAAGATGAACACATACAGCTGATTAGAACTTCTTCCACTATTTGGAATCTTCATTTGCTTTCTCCTTATCCTTTTTATTTCTCATCTTGGAGTGCCCAGATTTTTGCTTTATTTTTTCTTCAAGCATCTACAGAGCATATGTATCATCTTTTACTTTCTTTTTTCCTTCTGTCTTAAATACTTGATAGTTTAAATTTTCATCTTAGATCTTTTATGAACCCACAATTGCAGAAGATTCATCTGCTTCTATTAAGCCTTCTTTAAACCACGTGGTTTTTAAACATTGTCTTGGTAATTTTAATTTGCAACATTTCCTTCTATATGTCCCACGCTTTCTCACGTGGCTCATGCCTGAGAAATCCTGTTTAAAAAACAAGGTATGTATTCCTAAAATATTCTTCCTTCCATTAAGCCTTCATATAGTCCCAAACAGAGCTTTGTAGTCTGCAACATTCATATTCCAAAATTAAAGTTGAACTTTATTTGGTTGATGTTGGCAAAAAATAAAGGGATTCAATCTATCTACACCTTGTAATAGCCTCAGTATAAGTCACTCTTGCTTCTGTAGCCAGAAATTTTTCAAATTATTTCCTGGAAATATTTTTTTTTTCATTTATTTTTTTCCCCTCAGAATAAAAGTGATTTATTACAAAGACCCTCACTGCAGAAAAAACTAGACCACAAACTCTTGCCCTGCCATAAATGCATCTTGGGACTTTTTAGAGAATAAAATGAAATCTGAAAGATTAGGGCTCCAAATATTTAACCATAAGAAGAGTGTGGTTAAAATGACTGAAATGCATTCATGACACATTGATCTAGAACTTTCTGCTACACATAATATCTATATAGATAGACACCCTGATTCACTACATGCTATGTTTCTGTGTATTTCAAAGTCTTACAGAAACTTAGGAACTTGCAAAAATAAGAATAAAATTCATTTCATTCAACTTCTAAACAGAGGGAAATTCCAGTATTTTCCAGAAGACATTTATAAAACCTGTTCATAATACTTGTAATAGTAGAAATTCCACAGTTCAGCTGCCTAGAGGTATGACATAGAGAAGACAGAGTCAGACTCTTCTTGAAGATGTAAAAAACAATAGAACAAGAGGTAATAGACATAGTTGCAACATGGAAAATTCCAGTAAGATACAAGGAAAAAGAATTTCACCATTTCACAGGTTCCTAGAGAGGCTGTGGTATTTCCATCACTGGAAATTAATACACTTTTTGGTTTTCTGTCATCAGTTAGTGATGCAAAAAATTCTTTACCTTCCTTAGTGTAACATCATTCCATATAATGAACCTTCCAGATTTTTATTTAACTTTTCTTTCTAAACTTTTTATCGTTCTTGTTTGCCTGCTATGCTGTTTATCTTCCCCTTCCTTAAAAAGTGAAGCCTAGTACTTCACACTAATTAAAGTGGGAAATTTTTGAGCCATGTTGTGCATTCTCCTTACAGTGAATAAAGATAAACCATATTTCTTTAATTTGCTCATGAGAATGTTATGTTCAACAATGTCAAAAAGTGATACCAAAATTCAGATTTCTTGCTTTTGCTTTTTGCTGCTTTCTGTTCTTCTAGATATTATGCTAGTTACCATATCAAGGAAGGAAACTGGTTTGACTTTTTTTTTTTTTCTGAAAAGCTTATAATGGCTGTTTTTATCATTTTATTATCTCCTTTTTTGCATGTTTGGTTTTGGGGTTGGTTGGTTTGTTCGTTTGGGGTTTTTTTTTGTTTTAAATGCAGATTGATGAGTTATTTGTTTCTACGTCTTCTCAGAGATCTCATTTTTGGGACCTTACCCCTTTTCTCTTTCAAAAGATAGTGTATTGTCCTTACTCAACTGTCAGGCAATTCACAAGTTCCCAAGGGTTCCTGAAAAGCATCATCAGTGATTCACAAATCCCAGATATTTCTCCTAATGACAATGCACTCTATAAGGCTAGCTATGGACCTTGCAATCTTCCACAAAAGGGCCATAAGCACATTCAGGATATAATGCAGTCAGGAAGGCATCCTCTGTTGCAAGCTATGATTTCTCAATGAGCCGAGTGCTGCTGTACTTGCACAAGATTCATGCATAATTAAATCCAATTCATTTTGCCAATTAACTCCCTTTCTAGTGTTTGCACAGAGTTACTGGAAACAGTCTTGTTTGCTTCCATCATGAATTCCTCCTTAGATGCCTGTTCTAGCTTCACTGCTCACCACATCATTCTGCATTAGATCTATATACTATGTTTACTCTAGGTTATAAGTCATTACAGAATTACAACCACGCTGTATAATTAATGTGCACAAAACTGCATGAAATGTAAAGTTATACTGAAAAGAAATGAAAAAAGCAGTCACTGTATACATTTGAGGAAGATATTGTTAATATTTATAATAATGTTAATATTTTCAAGGTGGTAAAAGTATTTCAGGTCACTGAAGTTCTGAATACATGCTTTTTTCTATTGGTAATATATGTGTTTGGATGACGATTCAAATTTTGTTGGCCATTCAGCTGAGGATTAAGACTGATTGCTTGCCAATTTCTCTTTGAGGTTTGACCTAGTAAAGTATAAATTTAACTTCAAGAATATCAAGAGGTGCCATCACCATTTCTTATGTTAGTAGAGAATTAAGTCCTTTACTCAGCTGGGCCATGCCTAAATGATGCAGATTTTAGTCACTGCAGACAAAAAATTGTGTTCTTTAACATTCAGTACTTTGAATGGGGTTCTAGTGTCATCTAAGTCATGGGGTTTTACTTTCATTACCTGAATGAATAATTATATCAAAACTGTGTGCTTGCATAGTAATTTCATTCAGACCCACCTGAGGAAGCCTATGAAAACTGACCTTTAATAACTGGCAAAGCTCCTACTAGCTTCACTTTAGTTAGCATTTCACTTCCAACTCCCCAGTGAGATCCAATTTGTTAAAAACTTTAAAAAAGAAAAAAAAAGGGGGGGGGGAGGAGGGGATTTGTGAATTTGAGACAACATATCAGATCAAGATTTCCCTTCCAGAAGAAACATGCTATGAGTTCCTTATCAAGAAGTAACAGGAGTAGAGGTTGTTATTCTGGTTTTCATTTCTTGAAAGTAATGTCTCTGTTTAACAAAAAATTAAAGTGGTTGGGTGTGGTCTTGTAGTAGAAAATAAAGCTAATGGAAACTAAAACCAAAATTCATTACAAAATTTTAATTTCTGTTCCTTTCTAATCAATAACTTTGAACTTGGAGTTGCAACAGAGTTGGGGTCTTCAATGTATCCATTCTTCAAGGAGATAAAAAACCCCAGAAACCTCTATATAGAATGCTAATTGATGAGAATACTCTGTGCCTATTGATATTTATTTTAATACACTGGCGTGCAAGATACGTGTATTTTAAAGTTCA
This sequence comes from Todiramphus chloris collaris, assembly GCA_025345505.1. Taxonomy (NCBI): domain Eukaryota; kingdom Metazoa; phylum Chordata; class Aves; order Coraciiformes; family Alcedinidae; genus Todiramphus; species Todiramphus chloris. The sequence goes on along the minus strand of JANVCC010000020.1, from coordinate 17,515,352 downwards.
GGTTTAATTAAAAGATAAGACTAAGCAGCAGCTTGGCAAGAGGATAAGAGAAAGTGTTGAATTCTTTGTTTATGATGGCAAAGCAGCTGCTTTTATTTTTTAAGTAATCTCAACCTAATGTCAAATCGAGAGACTACTTTTATATCTTTAGTGCATTTAATGAGTTACTGAAGTTTGCACTCAACACAATTATCCTTCCTCATCTGATACTTTTATATAAGGAAATATTTGCAGCTCCCAGTCTGTTTGGATTTTTAAAAAGCTGTTTTCCCCATATACATCATAGTAGAATAACCTTATCTTCCAGACAAAAACTATCTTCATCAGTCACAAAGAAGAGGTTAAAAGCGAAAGTGTGGGAAGCTGAGCAAGTGATTACCTGCTTAGAGAGTAACACTTGGAAGCATTACCTTTCCACAGCAAGGATTAGAATGCAGGAAAATGCTTTCAAATACATTAGTTCAGAGGGCAAAAACATTTATGGCATGCCATGAGATTGTAAACATGGGCATAACTCTACTGGTGGCAATAAAGTCCTGCCTATTTACATCAGAACAGCTGGCTCTGGTTACTTCTTGTGTATCCCTTTATAAAATAAGTGTCAAGGGCAAAGAGAACAGATTCTTTTTACTACTTGAATGCAGTAACACATAGAAAGCCAATGAAAGATGAAAATCCCATTGTTATTGGCACTGAACAAGTGACTGAGAAAAAAAGATATTCTTGTTGAAAGGAGCTGAAACAGCTGAATATAAACTTAGACTTAACAGATAAATGAAGAAACAGAAGCATGAGACTGCACTGGTGAACATGGGAATGAACACACACGTCAAAGCTGCTGTCTTGCTCTGTTGATCACTATCTGGAAAAAATCAGAGCAGTCATTGAGGTGTCAGGGAGAAGTTATGGAGCCTGCCAACCTACTTTTCGTACAACACAAGCTGATATAAGTACCTTTCCAGCTTTACCAATCTCTAATGAATGTCATGGTTAGCCACAGCTGGTCAGAAAGCAAGTAAGACATTTCACTGAAAATGGGAAGAGCAGAAGCAGACAGAGAAATCAAGTTGTTGCAGAAAGTGTGTCTTGATTCAGCATGGAATACAAAATGCATTTCCTTTTGAAAAAAGTATGACCTTTTAAAGGAAAGGGCAAGATCTCCCTACTAGGTGAAAGAGACATGAGCAGCACCCCTACTTCACATACTAACAGCACTGACTTCAACTCAGACCGTCTGCACCACAACAAGTGACTCAAGACACAAAGTAATTATAAGGCATCTGGTCACATGCGTGATAAGAATTCTCTCTTGGACCTTAGAGCACCTAATGAAAAAAATTCCTCAAAAGTTATGTTGCTGTATAAAAAAAAAAAATTAATCCATTTTTCCAACCAGCTCATAGTAAGACTTGCTGCACAGACCAAATTCTTTGAGGTCCAAAATCCACTGATAACCATAAACCCCAGCAAGATGAGCATATGCAGTTTGGAAGTATCTAAAAAGATCAAAGACCTTACACATGGTAAACCAGCTGATTTCTTTCAAAGTCAGTCAAGCAGTGTATAGCCCCTTGAGTATTTGACCTAAAATGTCAAGTGTGACAAGCTACATCTTTATGGACTCTTGTCACTTCCCTTTATTGTTCTGCAACTGCTGAAGAAGTTCCAGCCACTACACAAGAGGGACAACTGTCACACTACATTCCCCTCCCTCTTCTCAACTGATACCAGTCTGGCAGAAAAAAGCACATTCATGGGGAAACCATTAACTAGAAGTTGTTAATGGACAGTATCCCTGGTAGTAAGGCACTTAGCAAAAAGAGAAAGGGTGCAATAATCAGAACACATTTCCTATAACATTTATCAAATAAGCAACTTAGCAGCCCTAGGCCATATTATGTCACTCCTTGTTCAACTGATATCCCCACTGACTTCAAAATGCAGTAGTTTTGAAAAACTGACAGCAAGACTGATCCCCTGATACACTTGTACTGCATTTTAATGTTGAAACTTTTTTAAAAAGTTGAAGGAAACATCCTTTAACATTGCATCATGTTAAAGAACTCTGAAGGGAAAGGCAATAAATACAGAAGCAAGTTTTTAAATATCATCATAAAGCTATACAAGAATTTTTCTTTTTCTTAAAATTCAAGGGTAGTTTTACCACTATTTTGCCTCCTACTTTCACGTTTGCTCAACATCTTGCCTGTGGGACATTTCTATGGAGAAATATTGTGAGGGGAAATTTGTCCCCCTCAGACCAAAACATTTTGTGGAATAAAAAACCATCTTTGTCCTGAACATTTTTGTTGCTTAGCAAGTTGTCCAGTTTCACCATGGATGATGATGATTCTCAGTGCTTATCTATTACAATAAAAAATGCTTATTTTCATGAGGTTTTGTCAATATGAAAGAAAATTCTACAACTACGATGATTTAGTGACAGTCACTCACAAGTTAATAGAGTACTCAAACATTTCACAAGTGTCACTGTCAACAAGAAGAAAAGTATAAGCAAATCTTAACAACCATAGCACTTTAGATTTTATGAAGGCATTACTTTTTCATAGCAACTATAAATATCCCCTTAATATGGTGGGCAAAGAAGTACAGTTAGTTAATTACCGACTGCTAATCTCTCTTGCTGCTGTTACTCCGCTTGTTTTCGGTAGGACTTATAACTGTTCCTCTTCTAACCCAGGGAGGCTGAACACAGAACCACAACCTGCCAGTGAAATCCCTCACAAGTTGAAACGTAGACCTGGATGTGGCATCCTCCGCCTGTGCCCACATGATATGAAACTGTCTGTTACCTTTCATGTAGCTATTTACCTAACATCTTCCTTCACAGCAAAAAGACAGATTCTGCCCTCTTTCTGAAAAGCCCTCTAAGATAATGCCTTGCCCTTTTCCTTTTGGGCTCCTGACCAGAGTGTTTGAGATCATTGCGTTTACTACATCAGATTTGAAATGGAGCAACATTTAAACCTAAAATGTCTCAGGCTCCCACCAGAAGTTCTGGACAGATGTGTCAGGGCTTTCCAAGCTGTTTCAGAGCAATGGGAAGCAGATACCAACAGTGACCTCTGTGCCAAGGGTTCCCAGCCTTGATCCTGGGGTCTGAGGGGATGATGTTCCTCAATACCCATCTCCGCAGCATCCAGAATCTCTGTGGTGCCCAGGCTCATGTCAGATGGAAGCAGAACATCTCCTTTGATTTCAAGAATGTACAAACAACATCGTGAAATGAGGAGAAAAAAAAAAAAACAAACAACTTTGTTCATCCACATTTATTTTGTTTTCTAAGACCATGCAAATCACACCTGGTTTTTTTGCTGGGGAAGTAGAAGGGGTTCCAATAAAAATTTTGCCTATCTTTCCTGATGCACCTGTTACAGTGTTTCTACCACACATATTCCAATCCCTCTTTGTCCTCCAAGTTTCCATGGTCATGAGAAGGAAGCAGAATCCATGACAAAACCATCAACACTGGATTTGCAATTCTCACCACCTCTAACTCCCTGATGCAATGTGCAAGAGCTGCCACTGCTGCAGCTGCTGGAAACTCCTTCGTCAGCTGGGCACTGCCAGGTCTGCTCTGCCCTCTCCCCTCAAGGCTTTCCTTCAGCACAAACCTGTGTCACTCCAGCCCTTCTGCCAGCATAGCCCCTCTGATCTCCAGCCTACAAACATGAACTAGCATTGAGCTGTTCCATGGATGTAGGCAAATTATAGACTATGAAAGTGTACATTAACAAAAAGAAACCAACCACAATAAACTTCCCTAACTAAAGTAAACACTCCATTCCTTAGTCCTCTCATCATTCAAGGGAGATTGCATTTATTTGAAACTTACATATTCATGATTTTTTTACCTAGCTGGAATAGTCTAGAGATGTTAAAATTTCATCTTTCTAAGCAGCTGGAGTACTTCTACTGCCTTTAATTGTGCAGAAGAGATACATCCTGTGAACAGGAGCTATGTAAATCCCCAGTAAAGATCAGTCTGAGAAGAGGAAGCTTGCCATGATCCTGGACAGGATGAGTGTAGGCGTCACATTGATGGTGTCAGCAGGGCCACTGAAGTGAGAAGCACAATATTTTTCTTTGACGACAAGCACCATTAAAATTTTTCCTTGCAGGCCTCTCCTGACTCTGACACATAAGGGGCTGTGACAGCTCGATCAATCATCTCTGGTAGATCCCAAGGAAACCAGCCATCCACGACGACTGTGATACCCACCTCAGGGGTTGTGTTGAACAGCTAATATTCCACTCCTTGGTACACAAGGCCCAACAAATGAAGGGGTTTTTTTTCAGATTCCTTCTCCCAGATGCCAAAATTGCCAAGCAAAGTCTCTGATGTCATTTTTATCCTCTCTGCTATTTCCAAGGCAAATTATTAATATTCTGTCAAGCTTAATTCCTGACCTTAAATTTAGTTCTATCTCAGCAGCTGGTCCCGCTATCAGCCCAGCTGCACTCAAGTTGTGCTGCTCTTTTAGCTGCACCCTGCCCACAGACTGACAAAGATCAGATCTGCATACACTCAGTTTTGACTTCAAACAGTGTTTGCTGTGATTAGATGCTCCAAGACAAGGGTCATGGAACATCTTGCCTGACACAGTGAGACATCACAACACATGGCCTGGATCTGATGGGACCAGCAAGCAGGAAAGTCAAAGTTTTCCTGGTTCTGGGTAATGTTTTTAGACAAATGCAAGGGACTATATTTTTGCCTTCAAAAATAAAATGCAGCTGACCTTTTCTCAATAAACCATAGAGCCATTAATCTTTTTTGACCTAAATTAACTACTCTCCTGTGTATAATGGTCCTGTAATAGCACCGAAATATGGTATAAGTGAATTTAGCAAGGCAAAGGAATTTGTTGCAATGATTGATACGACAGCTGCTGTGCAAGGCTCAGAGAATACTTAATATAAATATACATTATGCTGAGATTAAGTCAAAACTTATTAATATTCCCTCATTTGTCTGGGAAAGTACAAATATATGGAGTTCAATTTTTTACTTTTGTCAACACTTCACAGTTGTCATTTTTGGCTCTACTGTCTATGTATAAATAATAAATATACTCTCACAGTTGGTGCCACAGGAACAAAACTCATTATCTTTACAGGTAAATCCAATAACATTTTTTAAATCTCTAAAGCATTGCTCACAGAAACAAGAAAATCTACTAAAAGGACATAATTTTTTACATGGTACAATACTAATCTAGGAAAAGTATTGCCACAAGACATCGTTATGTCAGCAAGTCTAGGAGAGCTATATAAAGCATTCAACATGCATAATAAAATTATCCCCACCTTTACTTAGAAAAACTACAGAAATTTTTATCCTAGAGACAAGTGATGTAAAAAAAAAAACCAAAACAAAACCAAAACTATTGTCATAGCCCAGATTAGAAGCATTAACTAGATGCAGGTTAGGGGTGAAATACTTAGGGTTTAATTTTACTCTCAAATGCAAATATTTTGTATAGCCATCTAAGGGTTACCATCATGATTCCTACACTCTCTGTCAATAGAGATCCATAGGAAAAATTACTCCTACAATAAGAAGAAAAAAGTAGGAAACTATTTTTTTCTTTCTCATCATTCATTCTGCAACAAATGTCCAGGTACTGGTAGGTTGCACTAGAGTTAGCAACTTTCTTCAGCCTGGCACATGGAAGAGAATTGTGCAACCCAAAGTTGAAAAAAAAATTGCTGCACACTGGTGCAGTTTTGTCTGACACAGCATGTGGCTTACAACCAGCATCTAGTCCTAGGGCAGTGGAATATGCACCCTAATTCAATTCAGTCACAAAAATCTTTTGCAAAGAACTTCGTTCTTCACGGTGAATCCAGCAGCCTAGAAGTTAACAACTAGCTTTTAGAATATTAGTCCTAGGAGGAAATTCAAAATGAAAATAATAAAATTAATAAAAGGTACATATAGAACACAGATTAATTTCTGCAACTAATGTACTCCATGAGTCACTACTTAATGAAGGTGTGGGGTTGCAGCACCTCACTAATACAACAGGACAGGCTTACAGCATTATACAGAGCCCTGGCCCTCACTGGCAGAGGCAAACATCTCCAGATCACAGTAAATCCTGGGCATCTTCAGCCAAGTAATTCCATTTCTCTGCTGTCCCTTTCTCTGGAACATTGTCTATGATTTCTTTAGCCTGGCAAATCTCTGGGACAAGAGGTGTCTATTATAAGATGTTTAGATGGTAGCAATTGCAGCAGGACTGAATGAGATCTCAACACAGTAACGAGTGCAAATGAATAACAACAGAACAGGAACACTCTCTTTTCTTAAAGCATCTTAAATCCCTTTTTTTTCTATTCCTAGGCACTTGGGAGTGCTTAATGAGCATATAAGAAAAAGCCACAAAAGGACATCATTTTGAAAGCAAATTCTTACTTGCAATTTTGTATGAGTAAGTGAACCATTTTTTCATGTGCAGGTTGAGTAAGTAAAGACTTGGCTACTTCATATTTGAAAGCAAACCTTTCTGAACATGCACAAAGCCTGTCAGCCTGAAAAATTGCAGCAAACTGGCTGTCAGGAAACAAAAAGCCCAGAGACAATTGTTAAAGGACACTGGTAGACAACAGATGCAAAAGGCTTTCACAGAAGCGTTGGCATCAAGGACTGGGGGATACAGATAACTTCAGATAGGTTCATGGCAAAAAGATGACAGAACAGCATTCTCATAAAACACTGCAAAATTCACAGAGCTGTGACAACAAAGCAGGATTTCTTTTTAGGCTATGGTATGACTTTGGTTTCTCTGGCACTGCTGTTCTCCAGTGGACCCACCCAAAGTCCAAGCAGAGCTGAGTGTTTTGCCCCTTGTTCTGATTTGCTGTTTCCATGCCCATGAGAAGCTGATACCAAAACTGTCACACAGGAGGGAGAAAACCACAGTCAAAATGCTCAGTGCCTGTATCCCCATGTGATTTAAATCTAACATCCTAAGGGAGCAGAAAGACAGTTTCCTGAAGAAAGTAGATAGATGGATGGCTATGTGACATGGGACACACTTCGCTAGATCTGATGCCTATCTGGAGGCCCTCTTTCTCTCTGTAAACCAACTCTGATGACAGCCCTTGCATCCTTTTTATTGAGATATAAACAATGCAAAGAAAGAAAAAATTCCCACTCATATGAAGGCAAATAGAAACCAAAGTTAACAGAGGAAATGAAACATTTCTAGACTGCCTATCTGCCTCGATTGAATTTCCAATACTGATTCCCAACAATCTGTAGATTTGCATCATTCTGTCCTTAGGAAAGTGATGCTGAATTGCAAGAAGATAATTTAATTTATCACTTAACAGTCTGCCTTTATACATGGCACATGTAATTCCTCCTGAAGTCAGATAGAGAAAAGCACCTATGGGTGATTCTCTTCCTTTAAGCAGAACTTCATTTGTGTCATTCTGACCTTTACACTCCACTGCAACAATTCAAAAATCAGGAGCCCAGAAAGTAGTTTGGATTTTTCATTATTCTACACAATGCTATCTACATTCATCACACATGCTAACTCTTGGTGGGAGTTACAGAGCTACCTGCTCTTTGCTCCTATGAATATTTGCCTAGACCTGACAGTCAAAAACTTCATTTTGAACATCTGGAACAGTAATAGCAAAAACAGCAGCAGCAAATTCTGTGTATCAGAGATGAATGCTTTGTTTTCTTCAGCAGCATTTTCTGCTGTGCAGCACTAAATGCTTCAGCTGAGTGTATTATAGTGATGTGAGTGTGTTGACATGCCCTCTGTGAGAGTTCCCAAAAGAACCATGTACCACAGGTTATACCTGAAGCAGAATCTCAGTCGAAGCTTTGCAGCCACCTACCTAATAAAACTAGAAATATCAGATCATTGGGAACAAAGCTTTTGACAGTTTTCGATTTCTTCTAATTAGTTATCGTTATTATAACTACCAACCATACCTCAGAGGGAAGGTATTAAAAGTTAGATTGATATCCTAGGGACCTTATAATCTAAATTGGAGAAAGCACATCACCAGATGACAGGCACAAAAAGATGTGCAAAATGGGAAAAGACTATGAATAGAGAAGCTTCTGTCACATGCACATTATATGAGGTTCTGTTGTTTCTCTTCTGTCTCTGCAACAATAAGTATAAAATGACCATAAATGTAACATCATCATTTTTAATCACACTCAACATATAAATTGCATCTTCATCTGGCACAGAACTGGCATAATGCTGCTGCACTCAATAGACCTGTGCTGGCATTCACCTTTTTTGATTCTTCTGTGTTTCAAAATTGCATTTCCAACCTGACTGTGCCCTCAGTGAAGTGAAAAAAGATTTATCAGTTGAGGTTTTTTTCAAATTTAAGGAGTTGGATTCAAAGAATAAAATACCTTTTTGGTTTTGGGGGGTTTTTTGGGGGTTTTTTTGGTTTTTTTTTTTTTGCTTTTCAGTCTTGTTAACACTACCTAAGTAATGCAGTTTAATTATTTTTCTTTTTTTTCTGTCTATTTCCAGTTTCAGCAGGTTAAGTGTTGGTCGATGAGCAAGAGCCAGAAAAACGTCCAGTTTAACTTACTGGTAAATCCTATGCCTTCTAGGGATGAGAATCAATTTTTAGAAAAAAAAACTAGAATCAATTTCCTCAGTTTTTAGAGAAGAAAGGAACTGTGATGCAGGCAAAGGCAGACTCCACACAGCTGGGGATGTGCAATGGCCATTCCTGATGTAGCTTTGTGGGGGAACCCCTTATTCTGAAGTCAGAGGCCTTTTCCAAACACCGAAAACCCATGTGCTAAAGTTCTCTCAAATAAAATACGCTACTAAAAATTCTACTTTGTGTAGAAAAATACCAATAAGGATATTTTCCTTTTCCAGACAGTGCAGTCAGTAACTTGAGAAGACTGGCCATAGAATCATAGAATTGTCAGGGTTGGAAGGGACCTTAAAGATCATCTAGTTCCAACCCCTGCTGCCATGGGCAGGGACACCTCCCACTAGAGCAGGTTGCTCAGAGACCCATCCAGCCTGCTCTTAAAAACTTCCAAGGATGGGGCTTCCATCACCTCTCTGGGCAACCTGTTCCAGTGTCTCACCACCCTTATGGTGAAGAAATTCTTCCTAATGTCCAACCTGAATCGACCTATCTCTAGTTTTAATCCATTCCCTCTAGTTCTGTCATCTTCTCCCCAGGTATCTCTCACACCAAAAAATGCTGTTTTCTCTGCAGTTGAGGGTGCTGTCCCAACAGGCTCTGAAAACACTGACTAGCTTAGAAATGTAATAAAATTATAAAATTTAGGAACTTTGCTAAATCTCCCCTTCTTTACCACTTTCATATGGTTTCACTGCACACTCATCACTGTTATGGTAACACTTGTTTTATATATTAGATATTAAACAGCTTCTTTTGACTTTAACTTATCTACCACCTTATCTCCAGACACAGCCACATCTATTTAACTTAACGATGTAAATCATCTTTTTTTAAAATGTATTTATTTATTTCCTTCAGTGCGCACTTTTCTTCTTCTGGCTACACAGACACCTAGCACAGGTGCCTGCATTCACCCAGGACAAAATAAAGAGTTCTCTCCAATTTGTGTACTTGAAATCTTGCCCACGGTGATCACCTACTTTGTCAGTTCTTTTAAACAGCGTGTTCAGATCATTCAAAGAAGAAAGCAGGATCTGTGTTCATCACCCCTCACTGTCCCTCTGCCCCAAAGATTGAGAGTGAAAGTCAGAAGTGGCATTATCTCCTAGAACTGTGTCTCTACCAGCTTACCTACATATTCTCACCAGTCAGCATTGCAGTCATGTGTACTGGTTACCATCTCATATCTCCCGCAGGAGACATTGTGTGAACACTGGGCCTCCTGCTTTACAGAGGACACAGATGGTACCTATCTCTGCCTCAGACTTTTGGGGAGAAAAAAAAGCCTCATGCATGACAGCACTAACTGCTTACAAAGTGCTTGGCATTAAAAGGAGTTCACTTCAAATATGGCAGTTAGCAAAAACACCTCTTTTTTTCAAACCAACCACTGGAAAGATTTATGAAAAGATGGTGAATTTTAAAGCAAACAAATCAACCTGAGGAGCTGCTCAAAGATGAACCTCGCTGCACCACCACCTCTCCCTTGGAGAAGTCCTGTGACCTAAAAGTGACTCAGACTGACAGATACAAGTCAGTTTCACACTCCTCATGAGCCAGGATTTGACCTCTTCATGAGCACACAACTCTATCTTACCCCAGCAGGGACATGTGTCACTGATAGCAATGGGCTCACAGGTGATGTAAGTTGCTTTCAGGAGAGAGCTGGGGGACACCCGCAAACCAGCCTGTGAGCACAACTGAAAGAAGGGAAAAAAGATCTGAGGAACTAAAACAATAACTGAACAGATGTAAGCAAAACTCATTGAAAGAATTGGAACGAAAATGTAGCAGGAGCTAAGGTCAAAGCAGCAGCCAGGGATATGCTTCCTCAGATGAAGAATGGAGCCAGGCATGAACATTCCTGTTCACCTGCCAGGAGGGACAGGCAAGAGCCAGCTCAGAACTGGAAACTCTGCCAAAGAGGCAGCAGATAAACTCTTGGGCACAATATCTCGCTAATGCAGCTCTATCACTGCCAGAGCAGAGCTGACTTGCCTTTGGCTGGCTTACAGAGGGGACAGAGAAGCTCATAGCTGTCTGCATCCATCTGTGTAGACATGCCTTAAGAATCCTACTGAAGCGCTGCCCATCAACATCAGCTGAGAAGCCTTCCTAAATTTAGGGTATTAAAACAATTTGGCAGAATAAATACACTCCAGTTTTTGACAGGTTAAATTATAGACTAACTTGTCAAATTAGTTTTAAAGTCTTAGGGGAACAAATTCTGACAAGAAAAATAAACAAACAGAAAAACACATTGCCAGAACTAAAGATACCTTCAGCACCAAATATTCAATGGCCATGGGAAAGCAGTGTTACTATGACTACTGACAGCCAAGTAATAATACCTCACTCTCAAAAACATAGCAAACAACATCTGTATTTCTGACCATATACTTAAGAGTAGGAGGACAACACCTGAACATCCTTAGGTTCCTGTGCTTCCAGTGGACCAAGACATGAACTGCAATAGCAGAACAAGATGTAATCTGTGTTAAATACTGTGTTAAATATTCCTTGGTTTTTCCTTTTTTTTCCTTCCCCCCCCCCCCCCCCCCCATTCTCACTGCATTAGTAACAAGAATGTCTTTAATAGAAATGATTGTATGCCTCCCTTCTTAGCCCTGCTACTGAGCTGCATTCACAGGGAAGGTCTGGAAGGAGCAATGAGAATTTCATGTTGCCCTGTGCAGGAGCTTGTGTCATGCAATGCTGAGCAGTTAGAGAAGTCAGGCTACCTGCCACTCCCTGGATGCTGAACAGCACAGCTCTAGGCACCCACACGCATGACTGGCCATGATTTAGACCTTAGTATAGACAGCAGATTTTGCAACAGCTACATGACAGTCGAAGTGCGACTTCAGATCGCCTGATAGCTGCGCAGTCAACCATATGCAGGGCTCGATGTGTAAATATTGTTCATGTGCAGGCTTCAGTGAAGTCAGCAGAACTAATCTGCAGGAGTAAACATGCTGTAGTGACTTCAGTCTCAAACTTAAACTGTGATACTTCAGGATCCTGAAATTTCTTCCTGTGAGTCTCAGCATTCCTCCTTCACTGTTGCTGCCTAGAAACAGAGGGCTCCTTCTTTATCTCAAAGTATGTTCATGAAAATCCACGGTAAATGGAATTATCTGTACCTATGGATGTATATTTTGGCATCATGTATATATTGCAAGCACTGCACAATTAAAACTGTTAAATCAGTATTTCAATAGCTTGAACAAGCAATAAATGAGGAAAAGAACAGAAGAAAACAAATATCTCCCACCCCTAAGAGTCTTACATGGATCAGCAGTTACCAGGTTAGCTAAATTCCTCCCATGCTTCTTTAACCTTGTCTTACATTTCACCAACCTTCTAATGTTGAACGCCCAGGGCTGCACCTCCCTTGGGGAAGCAGACTAAATCAATTTTCTTGTTGTTACATTGAGACAATTTATATATTTACCACTCTTCCCTTTTTATTTCAAAACTGAAATAGTAACCCATTTAAAACTAAGCTTGCTCAGCAATCAAGAGAAGTAATAATTGTACAGCTCAAGCACCCTGAAATATGGCCAACTCTATGGGAAGGGACTGCATGCTTTTTGTGGGGTGATATTTCCCTGATCTGGTGTGGACAGGTTGGTGTCACACAGGGTAGTGAGGTGCAGTCACTGGCTACCTGTTTGATGGATTATTCCAACTCCACAGTACCACAGCAGACCACAAACACTTTAGAAATACTCAGCAAAGTCCTCATCTTTTCACTGATTAGAGACCCCACAATAAGCGGGTCGCTAATCTAATCACTTTAGCTAACTGAATATTCAAAGTTATTTATGCAATATGAAAATAGGCCCAGAACTGCTTTTCAGAATTGCACATTTCTGAGCAAAACCAAGAGTCTCAGGCACTCTTCTGTTCTGTTACCTGCAAAATATTAACTACCGGTATATTTAGTACCTAAAGAAGGATCTGTGTGCCAAAGAGCTTGTGGATGCTTCCCGGAGAGTTGGTTTCTCCCTGGGTTATGAAGAGATAAAATGAGAAGCATCTGGAATTAAAACAAAGGTAGTCAGACTCAATCTTTTTTTCTGGAGTACAGCTAAAATTTGGGTTCCGAAATGTCAGGGTCTGACTCTGCATGCTTGCACCACTGCTGTTTAAATTCATCTCAATAGAGTGTACAGGAAAGAAATAAATCAGGATAATTGTGCCTAAATGGAAATAAGTACAAAAAGGCATAGGTCTCTTTTGCCATGTTTGAGGATCTGCTAGTAGGGCTTTCAGAGAGTACAATGGTAATTCAGGCAAATTGGCTGTTAAAAATATAAGTAGAAGATGATGCAGCAACTGAGAATCCTAAAGCAAAATAAAGACTGCAGTCTTCTTTATGCAAGTCTGCTTGCATTTATCAGGTTAAGTTTTTTTATCCAAAAATGAAGTTAATATTTCCAAGCTTCTGCTTTGCAGGGTCTGTGTTTTGCCTATTAATACGAGTAATTCTGACAACAGCATTCAGTTCAGCATCAGCAACAGATTTATTCTTTCTATACATGTCCTTAATGATTTGAATACTTACTGCAGAAAAAATCCCATTAAACTCAGAGAAGTTCCATGAATGGAAGAATTTCAGATGCAGAAGCAAAACTTATTAGCACATCACTATAGAAGAATTTGAAATCTTGCAAATGTACTTAATAGCAGTCAGGGTCTTAAAAAAAAAAAAAAATAATTATTTAGAATTAAAAAGTAAACATTTTGTGAAGCTAATGTCAACACATTTTCCACACAGTCCACTACCATTCTAAATCATGTAGTGGACCATCTGCAAATACCACTAAAAATGTTAAACATGTGATAACAATTAAGCTGATGGCTACAGTGTACCTTTACAAGGATTCTTCTTTAATAAATTGTTTTTTAACTGAAAAAATGTAGATTTATTAAAAGCTAAAACATTTGTGAAAAGGGGAAGATAAGAGTAGTGTAAGAACTGCTGACAGGAAGACAACAAAATCAGAAATTGACAAACCATTTTTCTAACATTTATCAAATCATTTATCTAATATTTCAGTTTCTTTGCAATTGTATGATTCAGAAATGCTATTAAATTAAAAATAAATAGCCTCAACATAAAACTGAAGCATTTTGAAATAATTTTAAGAATCAAAGCTCTCCTGATGAAATATTCATTCTTTGGTGATCCATCATAGTGGTTGCTTTAGCAAAGCACATGATGCAATATGAGGTCCAGTAGGAAATTTGTGATGAGTTTCAAAGGTATATGAAACAAATTAATTTTTCACTCCCTTAGTTTTGCAGTGCTGTGTATTCAAATTGCTATATTTTTCTTCCTGGTTAAAAACTATACAGTAGCTTGTTTGGGATTTCTGAGAATGTGTGTCATCTGGACATTTTTAACCTGAAATTTCCAATTTCTTTTTTTTTTTTCATAAAAAGAAATTAATTGTTCAAAGACCTATTCTTCCATCCAATACAGGTTAAATGAAAATATGCTGAGCAGGGAAAGTATGTATTTCACTGAAAAGGTGCTTTCTTTATGTATATGGGCTAACATACCTACTAAAAATATTTACATGTAGAATATATAAATAAATAAAACCAATCTAAAGCACTAATTTAGAAAAATATTTCGTTTCTAATCAAACTTTTTGTTCCTTTAGATTTTTTACATAATGTCTAACACACAAATTTAAATACCTAGATACATCTCTACTGCACATTTTGGACATACAGCTCATTATAAATTTTGAAGAAAGAACACTTTGCCCCATGGGTAGCATAAGCGTACACTAGTGTAGTATTCACAGCATTTACAAACGTAACAGACGAATCTCAGTACTTTGACAGCACATTGTTTCAAGTAAGAAATCTAGACTTTCCAAACAAAATCTCCCACTGAACAAATAAAACTCTTCCTCATGGTACCCAGGTTATTATATTTTTTTTCGCTGATACGAAAAACCCCATGACTCTCTTTACATTTAGAATTTATAAGTCAAGGATTCTTCAGTTTGAGAAAAAAATCACTAATCATTTAAAAAACATTTCATCTGACACTATAACAGTAATGAGGACTGCAAGAACAGTACCAAATTCCTCCTAATATTTACATAAACTGCTTCATTACAAATGAAAATATTGTATCATTTGCCTTTATAACTTCCTTTTCTCTTGACCTGATTAAAGAAATCACTGCAAGTACATCTGTGATACTTAAGAAGACTAAGTCAGAAGGAAATTGCTTTAAATAATGGCCAGCTTAACTCTTTATGTAGGGGGTTTGCTGTACCATAAAGGCTAAACTGAATGTGACTCACGGTGTTTTGCTGCCAGGGTAACATCTTAGTTTAGGGACAAAAGACAGTAAGTAAACTTAGATGGTTTCCATTCAAGTGGAAGCAGATTTCAATAAAAAGATTTTCCTGAAAACATGAGAAACCAGATCAGACATGTTTTTCTCTAAGTCCTGAGGGTGGAAGGATGCTGGCCTCCTTCTCCTAGCCTGTGTGCTCCTAGTTTTTCCCCTTCTCAGTGGTGGAGAGCAGCCCAGCACATCTGAACCTCACTTAGCCAAGTACTTACGTACAATTTGATGCTGAGAGAATCCACTTCCTTCAGAAGTCTCTGTTGGCAGCAAAGAAAGGAATATTTCCTTGAGAGGGTGTTAAAGATGGCTTTTGCCAATAGTAGCAGTTAAAATGTCTGTTATACACAGCAAGCATCCACATCACAAAATATCCTATAGTTTGGAATGATTAGTGGCATCCGCTCTCCAGACACTTGAGCACAAAGCAACTTTTTTGTGTGCTCTATCTGGATCTAACCACCACAGTACCTCAGCCACCTACACAAGCATTAACATTTCCCACACCAACACTCTTTCCCCCTCCCACTACCAAAATCAACCCATTACTTGATAGCTCAGCAGTCTGAGAAAGAATTAACTGACCCTGTCTCACCTCTGAATGCCTACTCACACACCCTTCTTCTTTAATTTTACAATAGTTTTGGGGTTTGCTTTTTTTCCTCACAGCTCTGGTAAAACCCACAGAAGGAAAAACACCGTCTTATGCATAACACATTGGAGACTTGCAATCATAAGATTTCATCCTTACATAAATATAGGGGTTAATACATCTCATTATATAAAGAGTAATTCCCCTAACTGATGCCAGACCTGTCATGTTCTTAGTACTACTTATGTTCCAGCTGTGTTATTTAAAGCTCTCATCCACAGCCTTAGTATTTGCATTAGACTTGCTGAAAATATTTAGGTTCTTTCTTCATGATGCAGTACTTTCTGCTTACTGTTGCCTGAACTATCTTTCTTTGAGACATCACCTCTCTTACCAGCTTCTAACTACCTTCCTCACTTATTAGAATTTAGTACCATGTTGATGCTTACAGGTTTTTCTCCGAATTTGCCAATAGCTTTTACAGTCATAGGTGAATAACTGCTTTATCAACTGTTTAATGTGCAATTATATGTTGCAATAAACAACATTATTGAAATATTTCAGAGGTTTTCTGATGTTTAATGAGATACATTGACAAGCATAGTAGGAACACAGGTTTGATGACACTGTCATCAAACTACAGACTTTGCTTTAGATTATTTGTCAAAAGTTTATGTATTTCTTTAGGGAGTCTTCTGATTCATTATCCTCTTCTGTACACCCAAATAGATGGTTTTGTGTGTCTAGGGGCTATGTGTAGATAAGTAATAAAGAAAATACTGAGAGCACGCATCAGGGATTTTAAGGTTGAACCTATTAGGGGTTTTAATTTAAAGGAGCTCTGGGCCATGCCCAGAGAGCACCATTCTTGCTTTGTTCTTTCCATTGATCAGAGTAAGCAAATTTGAAAGGCATGGTGAAAAGTGTGAAAGGGCTGGGGGGAAGGAGCAACCACTGTAAGAAAAGAGATGAGCTGAGACTTAAGGGTAGAGATAAGACTGTGATTAAATTTAGAGTTCAAAATATCTAGATAACCAGCCAAGAAATTACACCCGTGTGGTTCTGGAAAGAGACTTCCAGACTGAATTCTAGAAACAGACAAAGAATATTTGTCAGCAGAATCAGGAGTAAGACTGTGGGCTAGACAACAAACAAAATACTACACATCTGAGCCACAATTGTGTGTACAGCTCAGGATGAGGATGAATGTTTCTATAGCTAGTTTTGTATGTCTGCTCTTCCCAGGTAGTCACAAAACCTGTTTCTCAAGAGTTTACAGATTGAGAAAATGTTAGGAAATATCCAAGAGGACTTTGAATATGTGATTGTATGAATCCTGGAAAGCAGTTAGTAAGAGCTTCTTCATCCCTCTTCAGTAACGCATGATCAAAATATTTGTCTCAGAATTTATAGGTTCCTTTTATTTTTCATAGAATCATAGAACCATAGAACTATAGTATGGCTTGGGTTGGAAGGGACCTTAAAGGCCATCTAGTTCCAACCCCCTGCCACAGGCAGTGACATCTTCCACTAGCCCAAGTTGCTCAAAGCCACATCCAGCCTAACCTCAAACACTTACAAGGAGCAGACATTCGCAGCTTCTCTGGGCAACATGTTCCAGTGCCGCACCACTCTCACAATGAACAATTTCTTCCTAATATCTGGTGTAAATCTACCATCTTTCTAAGTTTAAAGCCATTACCCCTTGTTCTATCACTACATCCCCTTGTAAAAATTCCCTCCCCATCTTTCTTGTAGGTCCCCTTTAAGTACTGGAACACTGGTCTAAGGTCTCCCCTGAGTCTTCCCCAGGCTCAACAATGTCAACTCTCAGCCTGTCCTCATAAGGAAGTTGCTCCAGTCCACTGATCATCTTTGTGGCCCATGATATCCCACTGGTGGATAGCTATTCTCTTTGAATAGATATTTTTACATGAACACTTAAAATTACTTTCCATGCATTTTTTTAATGACTACCACACAAAAAAAACCCACAACATTTTTAAAAATTATGGTCCTTACAGGTTCTAAATTTGGTCTATACTGCAGGAATAAAATGCTTTTGGTTATAGCTTCAGAATTTACTAAAATATCTTTTGACACATATTGATGTATTTCAAATTTAGATTTCTGAATCCCATGTCCTACTCATCATCCATGTGTCTTCACTGTCATGATGAGCTTTCTAGTTTTGGTATTGCTCCTTAAATCAAGAGGCAAAATTAATACTAATGAGAGTGATTTTGAAAGGTTTCCAAACATATGGAGAAGTTATTCACCTAAAAGGTACATCTGCACACAAATACACAGGGGAGGGAGACAAAAAGAGAGGGATGGAAAGGGGAAGGAGGGAAGAATATTGATTTTTAGGAACTTTCTAGAAACATTCTGCTAAAGCATTTAAAAGCACTAAAGGAGTAAAGATTCCCATACAAATACCATACACCACTGAAATAAAGCCCTGACCCATCCCACCAAGTATGCTGCAATTCACCAAGCAGGTTAGTAAAAACCAGGAGATTACAAGACCATAGTAGAGGGTTCCGCTAATGTTTTTCTTAGCAGCTTTTGAGGGATACCAAGAGACTAAGTCCCTTGCAAATGTTAATAACAGCCTATACAGTTATGGATTAATACTTTTTTTTCATACCAGGAACAAATTATAGTCTATGTTCTCATAGACACATTTTATGAGACTAAGTTAAACATTTTAAAAGTCATATTAAATTATTCATTGTTCAAAGTCCACCAGATACACTCAGGACAACTGATGTCTGGAGAATTATTGGTCTAAAATCTATGTAAATTCCTCAGACAAACTGCTAAAAACACAACTGCTGCACTTAATGCAGTAGCTACATAAAGTTACCATCCAGAATGGTATACTTTTTGTTTGAAAACAAGTCACCTAGACAGGAAACTTGTGCCCTCCTTTACGAGCTCTTGATGTTGCACTGTGTAATGATACATCAGGGCATCAAGTTAAAAATCTTGCCCTTTCTATGGAGTGCAAAAATAGAAAGGAGAATGAAGGCCAAGAGATAGCAAACACTTCTAGAAATTACTATGCCGCCTAGTTGCAGCAGTGTCCAGCACAAGTGAGCGCTCCTTGGACATTACGGCCTCAGTGTAAATACTGCTAATGGCGAACCTGGTTTGCCATTTTCAGGCCACTTCACTGTAGGCTCAGTCCAACACCTCACGCTCCCTCATTGAACACTGCCACATCCTTCTCCTGGGGAAATCTCCAAGTGGAGTGGCAGCATCTGAGAGGGAAGTGGCAATGCCTCCCACACTGGGAGCCACAAAGTGAGCGTTGTTACATATATGTTGTTATATATATCACACACACATGCTAATGGAGCATCAGGGAACAGCTTCCCTCTAATCTTATGTGTCTTTTGATTGATCTTCAAAAAACATATTAGAATTAGGAAATATACAGGCACAAACATTTAATAAACACCATTCTGGATGAAAGCAAATTGGAACTGACATTTGCTAAATCAAGGTAAGCAAGGGACAGGAACAGTATTAAATTGAATCTCAGCAATGCACAGCAGGTACAGGAGGTGCCTCCTATAGTCTCTATTATGAAAACAGGATGGAACTCATTGGGTAAAGGTTGTGTTAAGGTAACGCAGAGTTTTTCTTCACATCTCATCATCTCCTATCAAGCACTTATTAAGGATGTATTAACTAGTATAACTTCTGTAAAATGAGCAACCTCAGACAAGCTCCTGATAGATAGCTCTCTGTTTTGTAGCAATCACTAACACAAGTGGCCCAGGTGTTGGTACCGTGACAAACATCTGGAAGAATGAACTACTCTAATCCACTGTGTGAACCCAACAAGCAGGGGCAGAAAGATGAAGAGGGTGGGGTGAAGAGCATTTAGCAGTTGATGACAATCCCATTCTGCATTACACTGCAGAGTGCTAAACAGTAACAGAGTGTGCTGGAGCAGCTGCCTGCCATACCGCTCACACCACTTTCTTGCTGCCATGAACTGCATGTGTGGAGTTAAAAAGGCCAAAATACTCTGATGCTACCAGAGACAGAGGGAGACTGAAATGCGAATCTGAGTTTATTTGATTAAGGCCTTCCCAAGACACAGACCAGATGTAAACAATCTGCTTATCCATTTCTCAGTTTCTTAGAGCACATTTTTCCATGTTACCGTTGTGCTTCATGACTGGTTTAATTCATGCCACTCACAGGGATGCCAAAAATACTGGTATTGTTTCTCTTCAAGGGCCACTGAAAATTCTGTAACACATGTAGTCAGAAGCATCTTCAGTATCTAACAGCAGTTATGGCCAAGGCAAATCCCATTTCCCTCCATAAAGCTGAGGGAACAAGGGAGTCCCATTATTTTTAGCTTATCTGTGTCACTATAAAAGAACATTTCTAACTCAAGTACACTAAAAATGACCTGTATTTGAAATTAATCCCTTGCATGCTTCATACAATAGAAGCACCTTTCTCAGTTGCTATGAAACTGTTGAAGTCAAGAAAAGGGAACAAATCTTCAAAAGCTCTGTGTCCCGAGAACAGTATCTCTACAAAGCCCATTATTTAGCTTTTAGAAGATACATTAAAATCGCTTTGCTCATAAGAGAACACTGGTTTTGCATTGTCATTCACAGAACAGCTACACAAAAATGATGTACACTCTGCTCTGTCTCTGCAGCAGGATTTACTTCTGGTTTATACAGCTAGATCACATATCAGCTGTTCCATGTTGCACACTATTTGCTACTCGTTCTCCAGTATGCCTGCATGTCTTGTTGTGCTTGTCACACACAGATCCACATTTTGACTCAGACTTAAGAGAAAGAGCCTTTAATATCCAAAAGCTTGTCTAGGTTTTTTCATTTGTTTGCTTATTTTCCCAGAGATGGTACTTGAGTCACTTCAAATCCACAGTGGCAGCAAACTCTGATGGAAATTAAGAGAAAATGGAAATTTGTCAAAATCCTGTGGCACTTCAGCACTTCAGAAATGTGATATCCTAGCCAGCTGAACAATCCTAGCCTTTCAGAGCAATATGAAATTTGCAGGAAGCAGGTGCTTAAAACCTGTCAATAACTGTGACAGCAGCACTTTTGTAGCCACGATGGCCAACAGTTATGAACAAAGCAGGACTTGAATGCAGTTAATGCTTTCCATTATTCCAAAACAGAAGGAGGTCATTCAAACAGTTTCTTTTTACCTTCCATCGAGGTTGACCATGGTCTAGGAAAATGGTCTTATCTAAATATATTAAGACCTTACTTCAGTAACAAAGTGGAACAATGACTTCAGTGCAATGTAGAGATTCTCTCACCCATTTAACCAATAGCAGCCAAGACCGCACACTTCCAGCAGATCAATTCTTACATCTCATCTGCTGCTTGTTATTAAGCATCATTAAATTATTTGAGTAACAATGACATAGAGCTTAAATGAAATTGTAATGACAGTTCTAGTGTAAATTTTGTGTTGCTTCCTCTCCATGTTCAAATAAGAATGATAGTTTTAAAAATTTATGGGGCTTTAACTGACGTGGATCCGCTACAAAAGACTTTGGTGACTCTAGGCATGTTGTGGAGCAAAGGTAAACCAAACGAGTGATGTGACCTCAGAGGAAAGAATTAAGAGGGAAAAATAAACCCTATAAACTATTACTCCAGTTGCTCAATAGTGGATGGCAATTGCTTTCCCGTCACAGCTACATACAGAAACACTTGGTTTTGAATTGAAGCCATAAAGCCACAAAAGACCAGATATATTAAACTTCCTATAATTGCTTTGAAATCTTATTTCTCCAACCTGAAGGTAGTAATTTTGTGACCACTGTTTTAATTCCGAAATGTGATTTATCAACTTCTTATATTATCCTAATCTGTCCCTGTTGTGTTGCAGCAATGGCAAGCATGCACAGAAATCTTAATGCAGCACTAGCTACAAACTGTAAACACAGAGAATGCTAAGGTGTCATGTACAGTACTGATAGAGGTTAATACCTTCCACAGTCATTAGGTTCGGATTTGGGAATGTTTGCACAGTAGTCAATTCAGATAAAATTCAATTGTATGCTAGCAGCCCGTAAAAAGCTTATGCACTGTTGAATCTCTCAAGTAGAAAAAGGAATAAAATTCATCTCTGTGAACATTCTTAAATCACATGTTAGTCCTACTACCTTAGTTTGCTTGAGGTGTATATAGGATGATGTGTATATGTATGCCCATACGCAATCTCTGCAGAGGGAATTATCATCTCCCTTAAGACCTGCTAAGTATGTGTACATTTGAAGTGGTGAAGCAGAAGAAAGCCAAGGGCATATCTGTGCTTCAGTGACACATATTGACTCCTGTGTAAGCAGAGGGGGCCATGTTTCGGATGAGTGATGGTCTCAGCAGCAAAGCACACCAGTCACACACAGTTCAATACACACATACACACAAAGAATTGTGAGACCCACACCTCAATCAGGTAAAGTCGGCCAAAACACCACAGCTCAACTGCAAGCACCCAAGAAAGCAAAGTTAACATTTGGACTTGCTCGGATGTGTGCACTCGCTGTTGTGTGACATACCCTAAAATACTGCATTTCTACAAAAAATACTACTACTAGAAAATTGAAACATAGTAAAGTGAAAAATGTGTCTTTTCTCTTTTTTTCCCCTCACCAAAATACAGCTTTGTTGCTTAAGTTTCTGGGGCAGAAAATGGAAACCAAACAAATAATAAAAAAATCCCAACCTGCTGTGGTATATTTACTCAAAATTTTAGAAGAAAATGCTAAATCAACATCTCCAAAATATTCCAGATTTTTCCATTCTGTGGAGTTTCCAAATCCTCTCTGTGGTGGAACAAAACCTGTTCTGCTCTGGCAACTGCTCCCTAGTTAGAATAAAGACAAAGCAGGTTTTTCCTATAGTGTATATAGTCCTAAGCAGTTACACATTCCTTTAAGACCCCAGAGCATAGCAGCATGTGTTCTCAGTCACCCATACCTACTCCATACTACATCCAAGACTTGTCCTTGGATTTATCTAACTGTTCAAACCCACTAACATTTGTCAGCACATAAACCCAAAGGCCAACTCTGAAGACTTTTTTTTTTTGCCGTACTGAAAGTTACAAAGACTGCAACAGGATTTAAATTCAGTAAATCTACATATTAATGCATTAAGGTCTGCTTCTAAAAAGAAAAGATGTTCATAAACAAGCTGAATTTCTCTGTGGGCATTTTTAACTTTTCTTTGGTTTAGATATTAACTACAAAATAAAATTATAACTTCTGAAAAGGAAATTGATTATGCTACGTATTTTAAAAGAAACAAAAGTAGAATCAGTGAGAAGTTTTCAGGTCGCTCTCCAGGTCACAGTGATTAAAAATGCAAAAGTATTGAGATGAGGACTTTCTGATAGCAATAGTAAAAAATTCACAATTTGCAGTAGTATCTTTCATTATTACTAAAGCAGCTAGATGCTACAAGTGCACTTTGATTAAGTTAATGTGAGGTTTAGATGCTTAACTATATTTCCTTTTTTAGTGCCATCTAGCATACCAACTCATTTTATATTCCTGTAAGATAAATGGTGTATGTTCCTCTCTTAGCACATGTTACACTAGTCAGAATTTAGTCTGTAGTTAGAATTGTACCACTAGGTAGAATTACAAAAATAATATTCACTACTCTGAAAAACCTCTCAAAATAAGAACACCCACACTTTTTTTTTGTTTAGTTTTCTCATTTTAAATAGTACTTTTTAAATTACAGCTGTCCATTTTTCAGCCTATTTGCACAGCTCCTGCCTGTAAAATTCTCAGTTTTTTCAAGAAGTAGAGATTATAGCCTGTCAAAAAGCCTGAAATTGAACCAGTGACAGCCTGAAACTTATTCCAGATTCTGAAAACATATTGCAATGCCTATACATTTTTCTTTGGCAGCTGGTTACTGGAAACTCAGCTGAAATGCAGGTATAGAAATGCTACAGAGGTTGAATTAGAAAGTTATTTAGAGGAAGCATTAATTTCACAGGATGCCTGAGGAAGAAGGTTCTTGTTTTATCCTTAGGACAGTGCTGGTTTCATATACAGATGGCCAACTTTTTGTAATCACATATATCACTCCATTCCACTCATCTCCTTTCCCTTTGTCACCTGCAGGTAGCAATCATACCTCTTTGATTGCTAAAATAAATGGCTAAAAAAGGCTGAATGGGCTTCTGTAAGCAAACTGCATACTGAAACCATCTGGGCCCTTACAAAAGATAAACTCAGATCAATGCTGATCTAGCAAGGAATTAACTATATGTGTTACTTGACCCAGAGACTCCTCCAAAGTGACCCAGTGAGCATGAAAGAACTTAAGAAATAAGTGTTTAGGATATTTCCCAAGGATACTTCCAGAAGACCGCAGCTTGAATTCAAACAACTTTTGCTCTTCCTCTGCACCCTACTTCAGTGTCACCATCTCAACACTCAGGGCCTAATTTAACCCAAACATATGCCTCTCATAGCCTTTACATTTGTGCAGCAAGTTAGTCCCGACTCTGAGTTGAGACACCTTTGTCTATCTTGTTGTTCAGATGTGAGTGACTACAGAAGGTAGAAAGCAGTGACTTAATAGACCCTGAAAATACTGCCACTGTTCCACATGTCCCCAAATCTGCAGTCTATCTCAGAATGACTATATCACTTTCTCCTTCTCCCTCTACAAGCTTCTATTTAGAGCACAATCACCTGCTCCATTTGAGTGCAGTATAATTCCTTGGCTTAGCATCTGTCCTGGTTTGAGTGAGAACAGAACTAAATCTGTTCAGTGATTTTACTTTTCAGCTCACTTTGAACTAACCGCACTGTCTGAAGTTAGCAGCCTGTTCTCACAGTGTCTGCTGCTAGCAGTGATAACACCCCACGTTTAGAGTTACTACCGAGGATTGGTGTGCAGACCAAGGCCACTGCTGGGTCTTGTGTACCACACTGGGGGGTGCAGAAAGTGAAAGGCTGCACCTGCAGGGAGGAGAGGACAGGAGACCCCAAACTGACCAACGAGGGATTCCAGCCCATATACGTCATATTCGGTATAAAGCTGAGGGATCATGATGGTCTCCCCTCTTTTTGCCCTCTTGGCCCACTCTGACAGCTTTGCTCATCTTGGCTCAGGTCCTCTTTTGGTTTCTTCCTCCGAGCATTTGAGGAAGACTGTCCATTCTGCCTTGGATCCTGATCTGTGTGTTCCTGAATCTGGTACCAGAATCCAGCTCCTGAACACAGCTCCTGTCTGCTGCTGGGCCCAGTTTAGAACATCCCAGTGCCTGCTCCACAGCATCAGTGGTGATCATGACATAATGGTTGGGTTTGATACTGGTTTTGTATATATTTGTATATATTCTGGTTTTATTATTATTTTCATTTTCATTAAAGCTGTTCTAGTTTCCTCTTCTAATCGCTAAGTCTCTCTCCCTTATTCCCTTTCTCTTCCCCTCTGGGGAGGGAGCGGGGTTAACAGAGAGTGTCTGTTATAGGTCTGAGGGGCTGCCCTGACCCTAAACCGTGACAATATCTTAGCATCTTTTATACACCTTTACATGCTAGGAAAGGCTGCGAGACCTAGGGCTACTTAGCCTGGAAAAGGGAAAACTGAGAGAGCATCTTATCAATGTTTATCAATATCTAAAGGGCAGGTGTCAAGAGGATGGGGCCAGACTCTTTTCAGTAGTGCCCAGAAACAGAACAGGCACAAACTGGAACACAGGAAGTTTCACTTAAATATAAGGAAGAGCTTCTTTACTATAAGGGTGACAGACACTAGAACAGGCTGCCCAGAGAGATTACAGTCTCCTTTTCTGAAGATAGTAAAAACCCACCTGGATGTGGTCCTGGGCAGCCTCATCTAGGCAAACCTGCATTGGCAGAGGGGTTGGACTCGATGATCTCCAGAGGTCCCTTCCAGCCCCTACCATCCTGTGATTCTGTGTTTCTATATCCTTTATCTGTCTGACCTCAGACAATCAGTCACAGTGCCAGAATTTCAAACAAGTTAACAGGGTGGCCTCTAAAATTTTATGACTGCTCACTTCATTTGCAGCAGTTTCCAATAGTTACAGGCCATCCTTCCCAAAACAAACAGGTGGCACTGGTTTCTTCTGTTCACAAGGCAAGAGGTGAAGCTGTTACAGCAGGTTAAAGGGTGGAGAGAATTGAAATTTTTTTTTTCAGATAGGTTTATAGAGGAGATTGATCAAGTTAATTTAAACAGTTGGCAAAAAGCCCACTGCAGCTTTAGTCATGATGAATTCTCAGATTATTATAGGACCAGATGGGCTTTGTCCTGTAAGTAATTGTGTATTCTCTGGAGTGGATGGGGGGCCATTGAACCATCTGTTTTTCTGTTGCTCCAAAGAGTGTCTTATTGCTGTCTGTGTCTGCGGTTTCACTACTTGATTCCCTTAGGCCAACTTTACATCATCTTGCTCAGATACAAGATGCCCTCTTGCTTTAAGTAAGAAAGATAATTGTATTTGCCACCCCAGCCTGCCATGCTATGCCTCTAGTTTTCTTGTCTTCACAGTCTGATGCTTAGCTTTGCTTGTTTTAGCCCCTGAAAATGTATTGGAATGGACAATAGATTTACAGGTCTTTTAGCATTCTCATGCTGCTCAGTGCTGCCATGAGTTAAATTTGTAAATAACAATGCCTTGTTCTTGCATGGCATTTTTCAACAGGAGAATACAAAGCTTTTCACACAGAGGTTGGCATTACTATCTCTATCCTACAAATGGTAAAATCTGGGTACAAAAGAGCACTATCAAGAATAACCTATAAGCAGGAAATTCAGATACTTAGAATAGGTAAAAAAGAGACAGAGAGAAAAGAGAAATGAGGAAAAAGGTATACATGAATCTGTATAGTCATTCAGTACAAATCTATACACAAATGGAAGAAATAAAGGAAATAAACAGGACCTAAAATTCCTTACATGTGGCCTAAACCAGGATTTAGTTGCTGTACAAGACATTCAGTAGGATAATTCATATAGATGAACTATAATAACTTTTTCTTAATATAAAAATATAGACAGCTTGGTCAGGAATAACAGATTGCAAAACAAGGGATAAGGATGTTAACCGTGTACTTACTATATGGGGGATGAGACCTGCTGAACTCTCTGGGTGATGTTTAAAAGACCCATGTCTTTGAGAGAGCTGAAATTTATCACCAAAGTTTTTTAACACTGTATCAGTACCAAGTCATCTAATGCCACTTCTTTCAGTGTCCTGTGAACATTATACTTCACAAGGTCCCCTCATATCCTTTATGGATTTTCATAAATTCATATACATAACTGCAACCAGGACTTATTCCAGAAGAATAATTGTAACTATGACTTTGCATCTCTCAAAGAATTCCTCAGAAATATAGGACTATTTGCAAAGAATCACATAACAAATCAGCCACTATATTCACCAACAAGACATGCAAATCAAGCAGAAGCGTTAGTCAGTATGACCCAGTGAGATTTGCTTTTTCTTTAACATGTACTGTTATCTCTGAATAAGCATACAAAACTTTTCTGGAAGAACAATTTTGGACCTTTTTTTTTGGTACTTTCTCAGCTAATCAAAGATGAAGAGCTTTTTCATTTTTAGGTGAATGGCATCCTACATTGCTCTTGTCATGGTTGAGATACAGCACAGATCTCTATATTATTATGAATAAGCGATGTATTCTTGAAAGACTTACAAACACAGAGTCAATTTTTCTTTATTGAAATCTCTGAAATTAACTAATCTAAATTCCCTATGGTCCAGTGATTCAGATAACAGGAATAGAGTTTTTGTAATATTAAGATACTGTTGTTGAACATCAGCTCTAATTAATAATGAGACCTATAATAAAATTCTTTTTCCAAATTATATGGGTTTTGATTTTTCATGTCTTTTTGAAACTGAGATTTGTGAGTAGTGTTCTTATTTTTATCATTAAATGATTTAATAGAAACCTTAAGGAAATATAGAGCTATTTCTCAGCCTTTTCTTGTGTCTTGATGTCATTAGATTGTTATCTATATGAATATTCTTGCTTATGTTAGCCTACAATCTATTAATTTTCCTCAGAGAAAATAAAATCAAGCAGCCATTTGACTCCCCACAATGCCCCCAGAACAGCCAACGTGCAGCCATGACAGAAGATGAGTAACTAAGCTGAATCTCAGAGTTGTACATAAGTCCCAGGCCATAACTGACATGAGCCTTCTGTTCATGATGTTTTCATCCATAATCATTTGTCACTCAATTTACAATTTTGTTCATTACCATGTTTCAATGTATGGGGAGCAGGGGTCATTAATACATATCTCAACAAATTCTAAATTAAACCTCAGCATCTTTCAGGGAAGTGGCTTTTAATTTTGTGACTGTAAAGTCTTGCAATTCCTTTTTCCAACATACTCTGCAGAGGCTTTTCTTGCTCACTAACTGTAATCAACTTAACAGAACTTAGAAACGTCACTGCTACCTTATAAAATTCTAAATTGCTCTAAGGTCATCTTTTCATTTTGGAAACCTTATGAAAAGTTGCATCTCTTCTCTTTCCTCAGGTATCACATACATCTATACTGCTGGTAGCCTACACTTCATTTAGGTATAGTGTTGTTCAGCTCTTCAAATATTACTGAATAATTTGATAAACTGAAAGCACAAGGGAAAGAAACACAAAAAAAACCCCCCCGAAAATTCACACTTTCATCTGGATAGTACAACTCAGAAATATTCTCTATTTTTTCTATCTGTGCTAGACATATGTTAGTGTAAATACACTGCATAAAGCTATTCAAACCACCTTTTTCTTAAAATTATACTTTTAAAGTTGTAGATTGACAGGTTTTTCACAGTATTGATCTGCTGTTCACCTCTCTCTACAGCTATTCTTAGGACAGTAGAAATTCACCTCAGGATTAACACCCTCATGGATATATGCAACAGACAGTAGATGGCTGTGGACTCAAAAACTGATTTTATACAAGCACAGAAAACACTGTGTCCAAGTCCCATTGAGAATTAGATTTCTTGATGCATGGCAAAACCCCAACAATTTTTTCAAAACTGTGAATGCTGTGAGTTGAGAAATAAAAAAGTCTTCAGCTAGCATGTGACAGTCAAGGGAATCTTAATAAACTAGTAGATAAGCCTTCCTTTTTGGTAGGCGGGCCAAGTTAACAGGAGAGGAAGACCTAACAGCACACCTCTCAGTAGCCTGGCAGAACCCTTAATACTGACCAGAACAAACCAGAACAGGAGTGACCATGTACCCTCAATGGATGGCAGTCTTCCAGCCACTGATCAGCAAGACAAAAGGACTGAAATGACAAAATCCCCAACACTGTGATGACAGGTCTGGAGGTAAATGTAACATCTGTGTATCCTTAATTGTGGACTAAGCAGGTAGTGTTTCCAGCAATATGGCCCACATGGAGGACATCAAAACTAGTATTAACATACACAGTTTTAACTCATGTAATATTCTCAGGAGAACCATGGGGAAATTATACATGTTTTTCTCAATCACAGTATAACCATGTCTCCCAAGAAAGAACATGGAAACAAACCAAGTCCAGAAGAAGTGGCACATCTTGTTTACATCTAAGGCAAAGAAGTTGACCTCAGGACACACTGACATAGCAGGTGGCATTGGAACCAATGTTATCTGCTGTAGCCACATCTGTCTGAAGACAGCACCAGACTCAAATCAATATATCTCAGCAAACAGGAAAAGTGTTACACCATCTTGTTTCTTGAGGTTGAACACTGTGGTACTGGTGTCTTGTAGTAATCCATATATTCTCTAAGCTTGGTGCTGTAAGGTGTTGAATGCAGATGGAACAAGTGGGGGAACAGAATTATGTCTACAACAAATCCTATCACCTATCTCTACAGGTTAAGATGTGCATATTAGGAGGTGACTGAAAAATTGAGGGTTCCTTCCATCATTGGACATACAGGATGCGATCTCCTGGGGAAACTAGTGCTGTATTTCTATGGCTTGCATCTCCAGCATAGCATACTCTATGACTGACAAGAAACTGAAAAAATCATAGTTCTTGGCATATGCATCTACACAACATGAATGCACATGTAGACTGTTTTCTTAAAAAGGTCACTAAAGCTTTACTAAGGTTTTTCAGGGGGAATAACAGAATCTGTCTCTGGCTGTCAAGATACCAACAGGAAAAAAAATTCCCATTTTATTCTGAAAACTGAACATAATTTTCACTGTATTTCCTTCCCATACTCCAAGAGCAATCACAGTAATCTAGACAAAAAAAATTATCTATTATTTATGGGAATTAAAATAAGTGTTTCTGTGTATGCATCCATACAGGTAGAAAATAAAAAGGGAAGAAAGCATGCTTACAAAAATGGTGAAGAGTTGCATACAGAAGACATTAAAAAAATGGTAGATCCTGAAATGACTGTGGGATGTGCATGGTTAATAAATTTCCTAAATGCTTTCCAAGTGTGAGAACTATTCTGACACCCATCAGCTTTCATTTCCTATTCACATGATGCCAGATAACAACACACATTTTCGTTTCTTCTCATCACAACTTATAACGTCCATTAATTTATTGCCCACTCTAGTCAATACTGACAACAGTAGGCATCTTAGCACAGTCTTACAATATTGAGCTGCTGGTCAGTCTAGAAAGAGTTTTTAATAATCTGCTTGTCACACTCTTAACTCACAGAATTTTCTTTGTGAATAACTATTTGATGCTACTAAACATAGTTCCAATACACATGACTTCATCAGTTAAACAGCCATTCAGATATTCTGTTTCAGGAAAACAGGAACTTCTCAAAAATCAACAGTAAAAAGGCTAATTGGGATTTTAAAACTAACTGGAATGTCTCAAGGGATACACATAATAATACATAGACATAAATAAACAAAAATACCATGGTTCAGAAAAGGGTTGTTTACTTCAAAATCTTCTGTTTAATACAGTAATACAACACATACTGGGAACAAAAATATTTGGGGGTCATTTTAGTTTTCTAAAATAACTTTTCCAAATATACAAGTCAGTTAATAGGATACTGTGACTGAATTCTGGTTTTGTGCACATTTGATTGTTTCTGTTCTGGGGTTTTGATTTAACTAAAACTAGTGGCAGATGGAATATCTTCTCTGAATCTTTCTGCCAATTTTTTGTAGTTCTGTAATAATATTTTCCTCATGTACAAAATGCTTTCCACTATCTGATTTCAAAACATTGACATGAACAGCACAGAGAATTCACTGTAGAAGAAACAAAAAGTCCAAGCTAAACTAAAGGCTGGCAAAGAAAGAAATAAGCACGTAAATATACCAAAGAAAAATTTCCCCCAATTGCTCTTACTCAGTACTTTCAGGAGTTACTTGTAAAAATAATTAGCAGTGCTAGTTAAAAACATGATTTTTAAGTCTCTTTAAGAAAAAAATTCAACTAATTAAGATATGTTTTAGAGTTGGAGTCCCGTATTACTGTTTTTTGAGTACCTTATCAGCAGTAAGAGTTTAATAACTCAGAGAACAAGCTTCTGAGGATATTAGTATATTTTCCATTTCTTGGTGTTGACAGATGAAACCTTGTTGCTAGAAGATACTCTCTAAGCAGATACAGTAAGAAGTCAATACACAGTTAGCTACATGAAATCCCATAGCCTGTATTATACAGAGTTCAGTTACGCTTGTTGTGTCTTCTTGCCTTAAACATAGCTCCATGAAGCTTTCCTGTTACCTTCATCACCTCCCTACATATCTACATATTACTTATAGAATTCACATCTATTGCAGTTTGCCACATCACCTCTAGCTCTCTTGATTTACAATAGTTTTCTCCACTTTCCAATATATATTCCAGTCCTCATACATTAAAAATTTTGAAGAGAACATAATTTCCAATAATATCTTGTACTTCACAAACAGTCTGACAATAAAACCAAAGTGCTAATCTCTGAATTTGAAAAGTGCCTCAAAAATACTAATTGCCTGAAACAATCATCTTTCCTGACTTTTGGTTTTCAAAAGGCTTGATAACTATAGCAAAATCCATCACACTCACTGTGCAGTCAGTGGAGAGAATGAGGTACCCCCAGAGGACAGCCACTGTGCCAAGACTTCAGCCCCCCCACTGGTGATGATGAATTTCTCTCATCTGTCTTGGGTGCAAGCTATGGCCACTACTCTGACTTGCACATAGCTGCGACAGACAAACATGCTCCAAGTAAGTGTTCATTAGAAGAAAGCTGCATATTTTGGAAAGACTGGCAGATAAAAGGCTGTCAGATTACTTAGCAAGTAACAAGGCTATTGTTCGGAAGGGTTCGATTTTACTAGTGAATCATCACCATACTTCATCTTATCCACAACACAGTTTCCTTGTGACAAAGTCATAATCTGACCTGATATGTTAACAGAGATATTTCTAATTACAGATTTCAACTCTCGTCCTCAATTTCCAAGAAGTCTTGCTGCTGTTGCTGCTACTGTTGTTATTAACAAAAACAACAGAGCTCATTTCAGTACCTTTATCCCCAGATCTGTCACTTACTTGCTGAACAGCATTGGATAAAGCTAAAACTACACAGCAATTCAACTTCACCAGCCTTAACCCAGGGATTAGAATAATAATCCCACTTTGAATAGTATGGGATGCATAGATGAAAATTGTTTTACAAGGGCAAGTCATTATGTTGTCACTAGTAAAATGAATACTATTGTCTCCAGAATACAAGAGAAATATCCATCAGATTCCATGTTTTTGTTTACCTCGTAACAAAAAAATGTCATTTACTAAAGGAGTATTTCAAGAGAAACGTAGGAGGAAGAAACAATTAGACTGTGTCTGAGAGAAATTACTTTTGTGTAGCCTGCTAACAATATGGACAAGACAGTAGACAGATTTCAGCTCTATAGAAACCCACGATGAAGTCCAATTTTACAAGAAAAATTGCAATAAACCATACAATGACATTTCCTTTGTTCCTCGCTTTCTTCAATAATCTTTAGCAGTTTTCAGTTGCTGTTTTATGGCCTCTATCTCTATACTTTTTGAATCTTCTTTAAGTATCAATTAAGTTCATTTTTAAACCATAGATAACAAAATGCTATTGCTATTTTGCAGGTGACTTGAACTAGGATTACAGTGTTATTGAGACTAATCTGTGATTTTTGAGAACAATACTGAACAGCATCAGCTACCTTTCTCTATCCCCTTGGCTCCATAATAGCCATTCTTCATCTTTAAATTGTGGCACAATGATGTCACCAAAGTTTCCTGGTATTTTTCCTGGAATTACTCACTGCAGTTTGCCCACCACCTGAAAAAGATGTCCCAGCTGGATTTAGGCTGCACTGCTTTGTGCAGGTGGTGGGAGATGCTGACCTCATTTTCTTCCTATTAATTTTAGGCTATATATTCACATTATTCCATGTTTCTTTCAAGATTACAGACATACTTTTTTGTTTTCTTCATTTGGAAAGCAAGTGTGAGTATGGAACATATTACTACTCCTATAAATTTCAAAGTCTGTCTGAAAGACTGCCTCAATTCCAAAATCCAAACATGTTATCTCTTTATGCAACTGGGAGTAAGATTGTCTACACAGAGATAAGCACCAAATGGTAGTTATTGTGACAGGCAGAAGCAGTCCCTACATAAATCCTATTGCTCCCTCAAAGGTGTCACGGGAATGTCTTTGTCTCTGTGTTCCCACACGCCCCCCCTAATCCCTTCCTGTGTCTTGGAATGAGTAATGTTTCAATTTGACTGCTTTTGGTGGTGTGACAAGCATAAACATTACACAACAATTGTGACACAGCTTCTATACAAGCAAAATGTCTTGTAAACTGTGATGATCTGGGGAATTTTCAGCAAACCAGCATTTTTTCCCAGGGAAAAAAAAAAAAAAATCTGATTTGTTTAAATTTCAAAATATCCATGATAATAACTTGATTAACTCTCTTAAATATTCTGTCATCCTGACAATAAGAAGTGTCTCAGCAGTTTGGAGCAATGTCACACCATTCCTTGTCTCCGCAACAAAACTGCACAGAGTCCAGCTTGAAAGAATTATCAAAAAAATCAATACTTCAGTGTGGGACTTTTTTTTTTTATGGAGATCAAAGATATTTTAAAATGCCTCCCGGTTTATTATAAAAGATGAATTACACATTGTGCTTGCCTTCTCTGCTAATCTGTACCTTTTAAAGTATTTATCTGATCAATATTCATCAAGCTGTATATCTTTTAAGTTGCTTATCACTGCTGAAACACAAATCATTGAAATAACTCTAAGAAAAACTGTCTACATTCACAGGAATAGAAATTACATAGATAATAATAAACAAGCTGCCAACTCATTGAATTTGGAAGCATTGGTTGGTGTAAGGTACTTTTAACTTTACATGGACTTTAGATATAACCCATTTTCTGTTTATCTGGCTACTATATATCTTTCTGAGGTGACTGTAACAGTATTTTATTGATCTTTACCATGTGTAATCACTACCACAATTTCACAGCTATGAGCTGGTCTGAAGGCTGTGGAAGGTGTTTACTAACACAGAGTAATCTGCCCATGACTGGGTCTTCCCACTGAACTGAAAACCTTGCATCCTGATTAATGATCATCCTTGCTGCTCAAGACCATAAGCCATGATCTGATAATTGGGTTCTAAATTAAAGAAACCAACCCTAAAAAGCACTTCTGACATTATTCATGTGAGGCCTGGGCGCGACCGTGTCAAGACTCAACCCATTGAAAAATGGGGATTCATTATGAGTATTTAAACTCAGAGGGGGCAATTTTGATTACAGGCTCATCTCTTTTACACACCTCTCTACTTATCTAGGTCTTTGATTTTATGCATTTGTTTTTGTCAGTGTGGGCATCTATTTTTTTCATTGCCCCAATATTTCTCTATCTGTATGCTGTGTGTTTATGAATATACACATGCTTTGATTGGAGATACCTTGCAGTAAGTTAGTAAGAAACCTGTCATCCTCAAACATGTAATTAAGTCACTGGTTTACTCAATCACTTGCTACAGGAAGTGCTTCTAAAATCAGCCTTTGATTTATCTAATTTTATTAATAAATCCTGAATTGCCAACAAATCAAACCATGTCAAATATATTCATCTATGACACAGGCTTAGTCAAATGGGTAAGGATTTTCAGGACTGGCCTTCTGTCTCTGACATAAGTCACACTGAGAGAGGGCCATGTAAAGGCTGACAAGAAATAAGACCTTCCACTGACAATTTCAACTTTGGCATGATCGACTGCTGGGAGCTGAATCTCAACCCCTCATCTGAGCTGGTGGGGCACACTGGAAACCTCAGAGGGAAGCCATGGAAGCCCTTTCCATCTTAGCAGCATCTAAGTAATCCAACGGAGACACCTACTCACCTACTTGCAGTTGACAACCTGCCCTATCTCCACATCAGGTGCCTAATTACATGATCAAGAGAGCTGGAAATCTAACTTATGCAGCAGCAAAGGAGGAAATCTACAGAAGGGAATCCATCAGTTCATGTTTCAAATAGTAAGAAGCAGTAGAGAAGTCTTATAGAGAATGCAGATTCCAGATTTCAGACAGAAAATGCAAATCAGTAGAGACATAGAGCAGAATAAACGAATTTAATTGGTAAGGAACTCACAAAATACAGTTCTTCTTCAAAGCTTTTGACATGCCTGATTGCCCCATCTCTAATCTTTTGGCTCAATTACTTAATAAAAAAAAAGATGTTATTCATTACAGAGTAGCATAGTTGACTCAAGTCTACCATTCATCATGATTTCAAAGCAATACCACAAGAGGGTAAGACAGAGTGTAGCACAACCCCAGAAGTTGCATATTAAATGAACTTTTGTTTCCACAAGAAAAGATGTCAGGAATAAGTACCCTTTGAAAGAACACAATGTCTGTAAAGGAAAAGCAGACTATTTGATAGATATTTGATTAGATAGGTATCTACAGTAGATTCCTATTTTTGCAGCTTAATTAATAACAGGCTCTGGGTTTCCTCAAGAAATACAAGGAATGACAGTCATGCTCTGTGGAAGTCATCTGTGTAATTATTTCTGGCACCTATTACATTTTCCATTATAACTTCAATATTCTCTCAAACCATTTTTCTATGCTAAGGGCATCTTTCCTTTTCTAACTGGCTACAATTTCACAGCAGGATGCATTTAGCAGATGAGAAACTAATTTTATATTCTCTAAATTGTTGTATTTATTGGGAGTACCATGAAGGGACCACTAGGTTACCTGGAACCTCATTCTCAATTACAATATGTCCTACATTGATTTAAAAATTAACTCCAGTAAAGGTAGCAACTACCTGACAGCTCCAATTAACTGATATGTTTCAAATTATATGGGAAATGTGAAGAAAATACATCCAAATTTTAGGCAGACATTGGAGGACACTAATCATTTCATTATGAATAGAAATTATTCTAATAAAATATATCACAGGTTTCAGGATCAAAGACACAGAGTAAATTATAGTGCAAATTAGTTCCCCAGCTTCCTGTCACTCACAGGAAGCAGAAGATTTTTTTAATAAATGTTAAAGACATCAGAAAAGCATAAGTCGTTTATGTTACTGTTTGAAAGAATACTGTTTAGACTGTTTAATACTTTTACAGAATGGTATGTCTGTTGATTCAGGGTCCTAGGTTCTTTGCATCTTGCAGAAAGCAGAGTTTTTTCAGCAAAGATTCCCTCCTCACTTTCCCACGTATTCATACTTGTAGGTCATCTCTCCATGACCACCAAGGATGTCCTGGTGAAATCAAGGTAATTCAGTGGGAGAACTTCCTACTATCACTAAAGGCCTAAATATTTCCTAATGAAAAGAGGTTGCCTTTGAACTATGCTGAAGTCTTACGTTCATCTTATTGTCACTGAAGATGAAGAGGTGATCCCTGAGACAGAACCAATGAAAAAAAGTCCCTATAAAATTAGAGACCATGACATCAAAAATACCGCTTTTCACTTCCTTATGCTACTGACCGTGTCTGAAGTTGGTATATCTCACCTTCCTTGCACAGCCTGTGTAGCAACAAAGGAAGTGTAAACTTGAGTTATTGGGACAGATGGCCTGATGAAGGTTAATGTACATGTTTTTGTTACCAGACATGATTCTAGGTCCTCACTCAAGACAGCAACAAATTTTGTGAGACACTACAACATGAAGCAAAAAGAATTTGACCTCTCTGTTTTACTTTAACATGAATGGGCATAGAAATTTTTCAGTGGTTTTATGGATATACTGTGTGAGTCTGTGTGTGTATTTATGGAAGCTATGATTATAATAGCTTCCCAAAAGTAAAAGCTACCCAATAATGGAAGAAGTCAATTGGTACTTCATGCATGAAATGCTGTATTATTCTATTAATATTGTTATTACATATAATTTACCAATATCTCTATTGAAAGGCTTTGTGTAACTGTAGAAAGGGAGACAAAAATAAATTGAAGCACAATAATGATGGGGAGGAATGGAAGTTAAGGTGGAAATGAAAATATGGAATCATTACAAGCATTTCTGGAATGACCTGCTCAGGTTCTTGAATACATACGTTCAAGGAACATCTGTGTCCTTTACCACACAGGTCAACATAGATACACAGCACTGACTACATTAATATTCTTAGACAGAAAAGGATCAGTCCTCTGCCTAAATTTTCCCAAGAGAAAACCACTACAAACCTTACAATTTGGAATTACTCTATTATATTAAGATTTAAACAGTAGGAGTTTATTGATTTTATTGTGACCTTGACTTAAATACTGTGTTTTCGTGTCTTTAATTAGCTGCATAAAAATGCAGGATAGAATGCAATAATGACTTTCTTATATGTATATTTGTTTGTTCATCTTCTCAATGAATTCATATGAAGCATACAGTTTAACCTATCAAATTGCATCAGACAGCAGCAAGGGCATAACTAGCCACAGGTAAGAGATTTACAAACCATATCACCCTGTTCCAAGACATGAGTCCCTCACACTCCCTGCATAACTCAAGAAACAGTTTGTGCTTATGCCATAATAACAAACTGGCAGAGGAGATTATTCTTTTGAATTTTAGCATTGTTTTAGTGCAGGTTCACGTTGAACACCAAGAAGATGTAATTACTTGTGTAGTGCTGTAGATTTCACTATGCTCATCTCTATGTGCAGAAGGAATGCCACACAGTCACAATGAGACAGCTCCTGGCAGTTGCGAACATATGAAACAGAACCAAAGAGCATGCCTGTCAGGCCCGCCAAGAAAAAGTCATGCAAATGGCTCCTCTAGAAATTTAGTATCACAGATAACACCCCTCCCTCCTTCTGCATCTGGGCCTCAATGAGCATGCTTATTGCCTTCAGTAAAGGCAACTGGCAGACTTCGGTGGCTTTTCATGAAAGCCCTCACTAAGGTAGTGCTGAGGTCTCACTGTTGATTGTGCAGAGCTACAGTTACATGCCACTGGTTAGCACTTAGTTAATGGAGAGGCAAGTCATAATGCACTGATGCAGCAATCTGTCATCAGAGGAGGTTTAGAGTAAAGCTGCTTGGAAATTGTTGTAGAAAATGCCAATTCATTAAGCCAGAAGACCTCATTCAAAGCATCTCAGGCACAGAAACCCAGAAAAAATGACAACAAAAGAAGTCCCATATCTTCATGTTTTCTGAGATAAGAAGCTCTTTTCTGTCCCTCATTTTATGTGTATGACTTGCCTGAAAGTACCTGTCATTAATTATTTCCAAGGAGAAAGCATTTTCTAAATAAGAATGTGGAGGTGTCAGTTCTTCAATTATTGAACTTTTATCACACTGCAACGCAAGAATGAAGAAAGAGGGAAGACAACAAATCAGATATGCACCTGAAGAAAAGGCCATTTCCAGAGCATCAGTAAAAATGTTACACTGTATCTGACAGAGAACACTTACAAAAAATATAGGACTCATAAGAGAATTTTGTGGTGCTTCAGGAATTGCAAGCAGATTAAGCAGCAAAGCTTCCTTGGTTTATAGGTATACATCCCATTAAATTGAAGCACAACTACACACTAAAATTGAAATCCATAAATCCATACAATAAAACTTAATAGTCAGCTATACCAAACATTGCCATTGTTCTCCAAGAAATAGCAAAAGAGATTACATGTACAGACAACTTTTTTTTTTTTTTAAACTATTTTCTAAGAAGTCTTTCTATTGGTTCTAAACACATTTCAAAAGCACAGCACATTGGTATGAATCATATTTCTAATATGATTCATAACAGTAAAAGTTTGCTCACGTGCACATAAACCATTTAATTCTATGGATCAGCAACATGAATTCAACCATACACATACTTAGGGTAATCCCATCTCTGCCTGAACTAGTTTGTTAGCAAGAGGCCAAGCAATGTATTTTTTAATTTATCCAGTTTTCCCTTGTCTTAAGGGAGCAACTAGTTGGCCTCTGCATGCCTTTCACATGACAACTATTGCATCATTATGTCATTAAATGTCTCGGGGAAAACTATGCCTTAAATTGCTCTTAAGCCTATTAAATGGTAGAAGGAATTGAGCTGTGGGGCTGGGGATATACGTATTCCTTTACTGACCAGAAACAAAAACTCAGGAAAGGTAGAACAGCAGCTCCCCATAACCCCTCACCCTGCAAGACAAAAAAATTACCCAAACACCTTACATCAAAGAGACAAAAAGAGGCACAGAAAGACCAAAGAGGCACTTGGGAAACAGGTAGTTTATCCCTCCAAAGACAAGGATTTAGGGAAAATTGGCATACAAGGTGCTTCATGCTAAAGATAAGAGTTAAATACACAGCTACTGGATTTCTGAAGCAATGAATAAGGAAGGTCCACTTATCAGGAATATAAGTGTCAAGGACAAAGGGCAAAAGATCTCTACTTTAGAAGACAAAAGGAAGTGCTAGTTCTGAGGGAAATGATGCTTATGAGAAGAGGACATTGGGGCTTATAGAAGCACATAGGAGTAAAACTGTTTCTGGTCTCACCACATCTACTCTCATGCATGTGTTTTAAACATGAAAGAGATTACAGTAAAAATTATTTCAGAATCTTAAAGAACATCTGTCTCCAACTGGGAAATTCACAAAGTCCTCTAATCACAGAGATAAGGTCAAAAAGTGAAAAACTATTTCAGTAACCTTTTAATTTATCTCTGAACAAACTACATAATGTGAAATTGTTTGGTAAACTTTACTCTCATTTTCAAATATTTTAAATATAAGTAACCTATATTTTCACTGCACATACACCCTTTGCTGCCATTTTTAACAGCTCCATCTATAAACGTCATGAAATTTTGAGGTACCTATCATAGAATCATAGAATGCTTCAGGTTGGAAAGGACCTTTAAAGGACATCTAGTCCCATCCACCTTCAGTGAGCTAGGACACCATCCATTAAATCAGGTCATTCAGAGCCCAATACAACCTCATCTTGAATGTTTCTAGGGATGCGGCTTCTGCCACCTCTCTGGGCAATCTGGTTCCAGTGCTTCGCCATCCTCATTTTTAAAACTTTATTCCTTATACCTAGTTTAAATCTAACCTTTTTTAGTTTTAAGCCATTACCCCTGCTTCAACAGGCCCTGCTAAAAGGATTGTCCAAATCTTTCTTATAGGCCCTCTTCAAATATTGGAAAGACCACAAAAAGTTCTTCCTGGAGCCTAACCTAGGACCATGCCTTTCCTGCCTCCTGTACCGCAGGCTACCAGCAAAACTGGAAATAATGCCTACTGTTAAGAAGTCTATATACAGCAAATAAAGACAAAACATAAAAAATTCTCAAGACCTGTCACAGAGGTGAAAAAATACATTGCAATTTATTCACAGACTTTTAGTAAGACAGTATCAGGAACAGAAATGATGCAATATTGTTCCATTCTTCACTGATTTCACCACTTACACATTTCTACTGTTCTATTTCCCTTTTAATTTTGCTAAGATTTGCCAAGCAAAAGTCTCAGGCTGGCTCCCAATTCTATCAGTTGAGAACTCAAAGAACTTTAGTGCAAGTGGTGAAAGCTCCATCAGTGCCAATGGAGATATTGAGCCATTTGACACTTCATGGTAGCTGGAGCTGGGAAACCAGAAATATTGTCACAACCTGTAAAACCAACTGAGGGAGAAATCACATTCCGTACTTATAGCTCCATATGCGACTGCTCAGCAAGGGGGGCATGCCTAGAATCCAACACAGACTTGTGTTCTGAATCTAAAAATTGATAACACAATCAAAATTAATGAGACCCATGACCTCAATAAAGTCATAGCACATTATTCAGCTATGTGCAGGCATTATAGTTAGAAGAATGGGTTGTTTGGTTTTGGGGTTTTTTTGCCTTGTGCACAAGAAACACTCCAAACCCATCAGATATCCACGTGAATCAGCATGCTATGCTGCCATGAAAGATTTTCTGGCTCAGGGAAGGAAATCTCTTAAGCATTCACCCAGCTGATATGACAGACTGTCTCATTAAAGATGCAGCTGCCTTACCAAGGACAATGGAACTGCATCCTCATCTTGACAGTGACAGAAAATAATGATAACTACTGAGTCTTTTTTTTTTTTTTTTTGTTACTGAATTTTGAGGGATGAGGAAGGGAAAAATGCCTAGGCACAAACATAGATAATTATAAAATCACTATGAAGTTTTTACTGACTTTGACAACAACGCCAGGAAGCTAAAAGGCACATTTCCAAAAAAAACAAAGTTTTTTTTTTTTTTACAATGATACATAGTAAAGAGAAGGAAGCAATATTCTTCAAGTGTCCCAATAGATTTAATAGACCCAACTCCTTCTTAACTCATATAAAAATATTTCACCCACTCTGTTCTGTAGTTAAAATAATTTTTAGCAGTCAAGTGGGTAAAACACTGGAGTGAATTGTCTTTAGAGGTGGGAGAATTCCGACCACCAAACATTTTAAAAACAGATTGAACAAATACTTGTCAGAAATACTTTAGGTGTATTTGATCCTGTCTTTGAGGGAATAAGCAAGGGACTTCTTCATGTCCTTTTCAGCACTAGAGACAGGCACTAAAATACAATTATGCAGCACCCAGGTGCTCAGTTTCTCCTATAACAGCGAATAGAAAAGAAGCTCAGGTCACGTTACACTGTCCATAACTATTTGATCTATTTTTGGTTTAATGACAGTGTAAAAATATGCATCACCTCCAACAATGACAGAGCATGCTTCCTTTTTCCCCTGTCACAAGTGACATAGTGGAGCTTCCAAAAGTAATGTCAGATCCCAAGACCTAGCAACTATGAGAATGATCTGGGTCCATCAGTTCCTGAAGCACTTGTGAAAACACCTTTTTCTGAACTAAATATTTCAGTACCTCTGAAAGGGCTACCCATCAGTTTAAGAAAGCTGAAGATAAAATATTACAACCTATCAAATCATGTTCAATGGTGGTTTTGTACAGCAGGAAGAACACACAACAGTACACCAAGACCCAAATCATGTTGTTCTGACTCAGGTTAAGAAAAAATAAAAATATCTTCTTAACTGCACAAACATTTAAGTTTCATATTAGCATGGGAAGAAAAATTTTGGTAGTTCCCTGATCTACCAGTAGAACAAATGTCAGGGTACAGCAACTGGAGGGTCAAAAACAGGCATCATATTGAAACTTATAAAATGTAGAATAAATAAAATATAGACTTCTTTTAGTAATGCTAATCTATTTTAGAAGCTACTTCCCCAAGGACAAGCTGGATTTTCCATCAAAAAATCTTTGAACAGAGACTGGGTATCACTCTAGATCGTAAACAATAGCTCAGCTGGAATCAGTGGCATGATTCAAAAAAAACTGGGTTGCCACACTGATATACAAGAGATCAGACTCGCCACTCATAATGGTCTATCTGGTCATTGCATTCACAAACTGTCACCGAGAGCGCTCTACAAATCTGACAAAGACTGCCATTTTCAATGCCTTAGTACAAGAACAAAGGAAACAGAGGGTGATGAACAACATTGGTAAATGAGCTACTCAAACAACAATGGCTTAAAGGGAGAATCTTTGCCTTGAAAAGAGTTATGGTAGTGCAGACTTCTGTCTTTCTAAATGACTACTTCCAAGTGTTACCTTCTGAAATGGTATTATCGTTCTTTAAAAATTGTGAGGTTTTGTTGTCATCCAGAGCACTTCTAATATTTTAGCTGAAATTAACATAGGTGCTAATGTGGAAGGATGCGGATTATCTGTGTTGTCTTCAAGGAATACAAATGGCAAAATATTCTTCACAAAAAAAAGATAATGATACTCATAAATTAAAGCTTTTGAAATTAATTGCTTGAAAACTAAAGGCCTGCCTTGACAACATGCTATAAAATGTGATACTTCCCTTCTACCCAGCAATTCTGATTTTTTTCTCTTTGAAACACTGTCAGACTAATGTGTCTAAAAGCTTATATAAGAGACTACTAAACAAAAGCAAAATGAGGTATTTTGTAAATTATGGATTTCACTGCAAAATAAATAATTCCATATATTTCTTTACAGGTCAATATTTTGGCAAGTAAAGCCTCTTGCTTCTTTTTTTTTTTTTTTTTAATGTGCGTCCAAAGACTATGTACATGGTTCTGTCAGAGGCTGCAATAGTCTGTGATGACCAATAACACTGTAAGGTCCAAATTAGACTTACTCCATTGATTTGAAGTGTACTATTACTGCTAAATATGAGGGTTGAATAAACATTGAGTGCTATAAATACCAATCTGAGCTTCAGTTGTGGATACTGGGAGTTCTATCCAGTTTACACAAACAATACACAAATTATATATTAAGTGAAATGAATTTGTAATGAACGTTGACGCTTTTGAGTACTGACAGTAAGGGCAGAGTCATTTGAAACAGGTA
This sequence comes from Todiramphus chloris collaris, assembly GCA_025345505.1. NCBI lineage: Eukaryota > Metazoa > Chordata > Aves > Coraciiformes > Alcedinidae > Todiramphus > Todiramphus chloris. The sequence continues at coordinate 17,471,733 of JANVCC010000020.1, read as the reverse complement.
CAGGGTTTTTTTTAAAGTTTTCCTGTTGTGGTATTTCCCTTTCACATAAACTATTGTTAGGCATGAAAAAGCTCACTTTTGTGTTCTGCGTGGAAAAAAACATTGTGGAGTTTTTACTTAGTAACTGGGGCAGGGCATTATCAGAATTGTAAGTAATGACTTTAGTTTTACCAAAAGAAGTGATTAAATTAATAAAGTCTGATCTTCATTATAGTATAACCACCACTTTTAGACACATCATCTAAGATGGTAACTGCTCAATCTGAACCTTCTAACCTTGCCTTATAAATATAAAAATTGGTAAGAAATCATCTACTCTCTGAGCCTCAGTGACTTTAAAAAGTCATTCACACAGAAAATTGTCAATCTGACAGCTCAGGAAGACTGGCTTCAGTTCCCTAAAGGAATAAATTGGTGTCTTGGTTACCTCTATTAGATAGTGAAAGATCTTCCCTGTGAAAAGGCTGAAAGAAGGAAAATGTTGATGTAGATCAGGACATTCAGAGTTTATATGAATATCAACTGCTGCTAGGTGAAGCACATATGACCTGAATGGGAGGGTCAGCATAATTGAAACTGGAGTTATAAGGAAAGCAGATGTGGCAGGGAATCTGCAAATCAGAATGAGGCATCTGAAAGGGAAGAGTGGGAGAGACCTCTAAAATCAGTAATATGTTCATCACAAACAAACGTCATTATGTAATGAAGAACAATATGACAATAAAAGGAGTTCCTGACTTTTGAAAATTAATTTCACTCTATTCAGTCCTGATTCAATGTCTGTTTAAATCAGACACTGTCTTCCTGTTGATTTAAATAGACTCATCTCTATGCCCTTTTTAAAGAATATCACTATGCCAGCCTTAGTTCTATACAAACTATAACAGGGCACAATGATAAAATCATATTAGTATCACTAGGAGTATCTTTTGATTTGAAAGAAAAGATATTAAATTCCCTATAGCTAATCACACCAAATCCAATTATTTTAGCACTCCAACAGGAGAAATTCCCGAAAAAGTAAGCACAGAAAAGATGTAACTTGCTTGCCTTCCTTTCCAGAGTAAAACATTTGCCACCTGTAAAAGGAAGTCCATTGACTTGGGCACCTTTGTCTGAAAACATCAGTTCCTGAGACACAGAAACACAAGGGAAGAGTGCAGGGAAAACCAATAGCAGGCAGATAAAAGCCAAATTAAAAAAAAAAACAAAACACACACAACACACACACAAAAAAAAAAAAAAAAAAAAAAAAAAACCAACAAAAAACCAAGCAATTCCTGAAGCAACAGAAAACTCAGTTCCATTACACAGCAAGAACAATGAAAAAGTGAAGATAATGTTGAGAGACAGGGCTTAAAACAATGCTTGTGTTTTACATCACAACTCAGATAGGAAAGTTGAAACAAATGTGTTATATAGTACAAAATGTTAACCCAGTAAATAAAGGCAGAATAATTGAGTCTTATGGACATAAACTTGAAAGATCTGTAACATTTGTGCATTCACTAGGCTGCACAATTAATAATTCCATTATTGAGAATATTTTCAGAATCTGAACAAAACAACAGTGCTTGTGACATATGAATTTTGTAAAGGCTCGTTTATTTAACATCCAAGTTCTGAAGTACTGCTTAAAGTTTTACATAATTCTTCAAAGTTGGGCTTTTGGGATAAACAATCTTAAACTCATGGTCAGCAGAAAGAAGCTCATGTCTGTGTCTCATCTTAACTAGCAGCCAGTGAGAAGTACCAGTATTAAACCACTGTATCAAGCATGCTCATCCATTCAAGAGTCTGAGAAGCAATAAGGGGCTCAATGGAGGCAGATGTTTTTTGTGATACACACTGGATCACCAGAAAGGGAAAAATTCCTTCTTCAGTGAAGTGTTAGTAGATGAGTCACATACAGAAGAGTACACCTCATCTACCACAGGAAAATTTTAATCTACAAACAATAAGGAAACCCATAATTTCACAGAAGGATTGTCAAAACAATCCTCTGAACAAGTGGATGGTAAATAAGCTGCAGAGGGGAGAAAATGAGCAAGAAACAAGCTACCATGGCTCTTGTAAGAAAAGCTGAGAGAGGAACTGACAATGAAAACTAACACACCATAGGAAGAAGAGCCACGAGTCCATGCCCTTATGTGTGCAAAAATACCCAAAGCCAGATGTAGTAATCATCCTCATCATCACCATCATATATCTAAAAGACATCTGTATCCAACTAGGTGGGGATCACCTTTGAGACAAAATCCAACAACACCTACAGATCTCTGTTCTCCCCCTTCCAGGGCTCAAGGTCTTTACTACCTTTGTATCACCCTTAGTCAGGTCTTAAACTCCTCCAGCCTCCTTCTATCTTTTACTGGAAAAACCCAACCCAGGTACAACACATCCTATTCTGTGAACAAAAGGAGGTCCAAGACAGAGGCAAAAATCTCAAAATATCATAGGACTGCAACCTACAGGAGAGGTAACTCTGAAGCTGAAGGACTGGGATACACTCAGATGTACCCAGCTACATGTGTTCAAAGAATAACAGAGAGTATCGTCCCTGAAATCCACAATCCACAGGAATTAGGAGACTGAATTTCTTCTGGGGAAGGATGTGTTGCCTGTAGTTCAGAGAGCAACTGAACTTTAAGATGAAGTCCTGAGACGTCGTGTAACCATAAGCAAATAATTCATGAGAACTTTTGACAGAAAGTCGAAAGCAAAAATCACATCTTGGAGATTCACAATTTTCTTTAAATGAAAGTCAAATACTATAGGGTTTTATATAATATAAATACTTTATTATTGTATGTTATATAATATTATTACTTTATAGTATTACATAATACCATTTATTTTTCTTGTATTCTACTGAGATTTTTAAGAATAAATTTCAGAAGCTTGGCAGAAGTAAGATTAGGAGTGCAGGCTGGAAAATTAAATGATCATTCAAGGTGGAAAAGGTATCAGTGATATGATAGCAATTTTTATTGTCCTTACAAGTTTAAGGATGAATATGGAGCCCTTGACAGACTGGTCAGCAATTTAAGAAAATTACAACCAAGGCAATTTAAGTGAACTAGTATCAAGGGCTACATTAAAAATAGAAATAGCAAATTTACTTACAGCTTTTAGAAATAAAAACCCCTAGCAGTCTAATGATGCTCAGGAGCTGAATGGGGAAAATTCAACTCAGGTAAGAAATGCCCAACTGGAGACCAAAGCTCACAGGGGTGCAAGGGATCAAAAAGTGCAGCCACATCCCCCAAAGTTGTTTAAAACCACAATATTACCAGACATCTTATAGGGCAAAACAGAACAGTCACAAGAGGTATTCCCAGTGAACTAAGTACTGCATTTAAGTACTGTTAACATTACTAAACATTCAAAAGATCACTGTGCAAGACATCCATCCCTAAAAATGAAAGATCTGAAAGCAAGCTTTCATTGAAAGCTTGAGAAAGAACATCATAAACACAACAAAGAGAAGTACCAAAACAATTCTCAAAAATTATCTCCAGTAAGAAAAACAAATTTCAAAAGAGAAAACAAGTTTCAAAAGTGTTATGCCCCTCACACCTCACCTTCATGCTGGTATCACTCAGTACAATGTCATGGAAATGTCAGAAGGAGAGCAACAAGGTACCCATGTCTTTGTTGTTGTTTTTTAAGTTGTTCAGACCTTTGCCAAATTAGAGTCAGTCAAGGAAAAATTAGCATTCTGCTGTACAGGTGGAGTTGTGCCAGGAATGAAGTAAATTAAAATGCACTACCTTTCTGCTGCTAATCTTCCCCAGCTCCATCACAAACATCTCTGTTCTTGAAATGTGTTAGCAGCTGTCTACCTGTGGGAAGAGCAGAAGAAAGCAGGCAGTGAAGAGAATTCATCTTGGGGAAATGAAGAATACAGGGAAGGTAAGAACAGAGGAAATAACTTCCCCCGCCCTTTGTTTTCTGTTAACAAAGTACTTAAAGAAACCAGCTTTAAAACTGGGAGCATCGCTGAATCACTTCTGTTAGTGTACTCAGCAGCCATAACTGACTAAATATTTTGTCTTGACAGAAATTGGCATCTCTCAAGAATAGAAAAGAAAAAAAAAAAAAAGTAGAGCACTGCAGAAATCAGTGCCAAGAGCCTTTGCTGTACCAAAGCCTCAGCATGATGTTAAAGAGGAATGGTATTGCAGAAAATACCATCTGTTGTGTTTAGATCTGAGGAGTTGAACTGCTAGGTAGAGGCAAAACACTGCTCTAGAAAGAAACTTTATTCCCTTTATTCCTCAGACCTGAAGGTTCACTCCTTCTTGAGCTGAGCAGATGAGATCAGACCCATACCACCACATCATATTCAGCCACGTTTCATGTGTTCAAAGGACGAACATGTGTGCTTAGGTGGAACCAGCCTTTAGACCATCACTGTAGACTTCAAAAAGAGCAGCTGTTGATACATTATCTAACAGCTATTGGGAGCTGATTAATCCCTCCATGTACAATACAAAGCAATTTAAATTATTTATTTATTTTGTGTAAGCCTTAAAACAAACATCCAGAAGCTTTGCACTGAATTAGGACTCCATGCTGTTCTCCTTTCCTCACCTGCTGACATATTTTGGTCAACTTACAAGAAAGCTGTGGATGGTGTCAGACATAATCCCAGGGCTCACCACTTTTCTTGTGGGAAGAAAAATTTTTCAATCCAGACTTCTATCATTAAGAAAAACTGAGCCTGGATGTGCCATAGACAATGGGCCAAAAAGCCTGCACCTTTATGCCACTGAATGCTGATCAAACAAATGCATAATACTACACCAAAGTGAGACAGAGGGAGAATTGTGATTCCTTGAATTATCCCTCCTCCTCTTTCACTGATATCAAATACACTCAAGTAAACAAAATCTATCTTTAGGGTTCAGCTATTAAATATGTGAATATCACCATTATATTTGGCCATTTCAAAAACAAAACAAAAAAAAAAAAACCAAAAAACCCACAACTTCTTGATTTTGAAAAGCATCAAAATATCTAGTTCCCAAGGTGGGGAAAAGGCACTTCACAGAGCTTTGAAGATGTTAGAGAAAATAGGATTCTTCTTTTGAACCTTTCTTGAACTTAACCTTCTGTTTCTAACCTCTAGTCAAGATCTGTATAATATTTTTGTCCATTTAAAATTCAGCTACTTGCCAAGCAAATAGCATCTGTTTAAACAAACGAAGAGATTAGTGGTGTCTACTGTCTGTGATAGGGAAACAGACAAGCTTTGATAAAACCATGTTTCAAGTTTGCCTTTACGGTTTTCAAAAGATGCAGCTGTTACCTCCAACTTTCTTAAGCCTTAAGCTTTCACCCATGACCTTGAAGACTTCCAAAGCTGCAGAATTGTTCCAGATGCTTGCAGACTTTCTAAAGCAGTGCATTTAAAAGTATTCCCTGTGACTTCCTTTTTATGGGCAGGCTCATTTAATGTACTTTAGTTAAGTTGAGGTGCACTCATTTGAGACATAGATCTTTCTTCTAGAGGTACTATCACACTGCTGCATGAAAAAAAATAGAATTTATAGGGGTTAACTGGTTAACCCATCCAGAAATTCTTATCATAAGGGTGAAATCAAACAGATAAATCCATTATCAACTCCTAAATGCAACAAAACTTATTTAATATCCAGTTATTTTCCTACAATAAAAGAGTCAAATTTAAAATGTTTTCGCCTCCCAAAAATGAGATTCTTGTGGTTTTTTTCAATCTCTTTTTATGAGATTCCTTTGTAATAATAACACAAAAGCGTAGAGCACTGTCAACTACCTGAACATAAACCTGATGATACTTTCCCCTCTTTTCTTTTTAATGTGTTCAAGTAGTTCTTTCCTCTTTTAGCCTGAATGAAGTATGATGAAGAAAAAACCTTTCTAGGGTGCGGTAGCAAAAGTAGCTGTTCTTGCCCAGGTTAAATTAGCCCTAAGAATAAAAATCTGACTTCTAGTACTGTAAAAGACCCTGAGGATATTATAATACTCTGAGATTAATTTTTTCTTATCTGATAATGCAAGTAAGTCCTGAATTTTCCTTCCCCTATTCTTACTAGCCGTGTTATAAAAGAAAATATCCTACCCAGTAAACTCTATTGATCTTTTAAGTGCCTAGCCTTGGAGAGAGGCAGATGTTAAGTTTACATTATTGTGGTATGCACTGACACAGATTTAAAAGCACTGTCGGTCTTGCATAACCAAAATACCAGGGGTATTCACAAGTAGGAAAGTATGGGTGCCAAGAAAGATCTATCTAAAGCTTAAAGTGCTATATAGTTCTTGCTTATGCAAAAATTTATAATTTCACTTAATGCTGTGCACCATCTGATCAACAGGCTACCTTTCTTTAGCTCCTAAACTCCCATGCTAACAGAGATATTCGTGTCTCAAGTTGAAGATGTGAAGCATCACACCAAGGCTGTTGATCACAGGTGACTACCAACAGCCAAACATCATTAGGCAGACCAAAAACACCACAAGATTCACTTCAGAATCATGACATTTAAAAATGACATGGTTTCAGGTTTTTTTCCACCTTCTGGAAATAGAATCCACAGGCACCACATCTTTTAGGCTTTCATGTAGAAAAAGAAGGATTAAAAGTTGATTTGATTAAACATAAACAAAATTGCAAGTTCTTACACATTCCCAGGAGGAGGTTAACACTAGATGTAGTGCCTAACATGATAAGGCTCATTCATGACCAACCCAAGATACTGGCATGGCTGATGCAGCCACTTGAATTTTGTGCTACATGGAATGGTCCCAGAGAGTGTCACACAGTTATCAAATTTCAAATGGAAAATTTTAGAAAAATAACATAAACTCTTGTGGGAATGACAAGAAGAAACATTTAGGATCTCCAAGTGTTGATGCAGCTCAGAGAATCTTGCAAGACAGTAATTAATACATAACAGGCTACAGAGTCTCACTGGCACAGAAAAATGCAATCAATTAGAAGTGAAATACGTGACTCTGAAAGGACAGCTCAAAGTTCTACTGGAAATGGAGATGAAGGGAGGGAACCAATGAAGACTACAGAAGATGAGTTAAAGCTTGTAGGAAAAAAAAAGATAATGGCAGCAAACCAGAATGAGTAATTGCTAGATACAGTGTCTGAGGGATGTGAGAAAGTATTTATCAATTATAGAAAAGAAAGCAGCAGAGCAAAAGCTGGAAGACTAGTCCTATGCTTATCTAGGTGGGTGTCTCTCTCAAATTAATGAGGTGTTGCATTAGTACAGCTGAGAACAGATTTTTGCCCCGAGACATTAACAATTCCCTGACAGTGAAGGTCTCATAGCCTCTAGGAACTCCCAAGGGAAAGAGTGGAAGCTTCTTTCCTTCAGTTAATTAAAAAAGAGGAAGAACTCTGAAGAATATATGGTAAGGAAAAACAGGACAGATATTTTTCCATCTCTGATTCTTAGGCAGCATGATTTCCACTCACAGGCTTATCAGCAGATTGCTGCTGATAATTTTTATCGAAGGTACAGAAGATGCAGTATCTGTAGGGAGAACAGATCAGTAATTATTCTGGGCCAGATAAAACAATGCTGATTTAAACCACCTATGTATATATGTATCATCTACTGAAGTACCATATCCTTATCAGAACAATATCAAGTCAGATTCATATCTTATGCCTTTTTTGAAGTATTCAGGAAATAAATAATTAAAAAAAAAAAAATGACCCTTCCCTTATTCCTTATGTAGCCCAGGTAAGAGGCACTCAGAATTGAAGTCTCTGAATTTTGGGGCATCATTATTATTCTCTCAGTGTTCTTCTGAAGGAAGAATAAAATGTAGATTAAGAGATCTGGGTAAGAGGCAAGGCTGTCAATGACCAGACAATTCAGTATGATAGGAAGAAGCAGTGCAGACTCTCTGAGTAGTGAAACTCCCATAACCAGACACTTTTATCAAAAAGGACAAGACCTTTACACAGAAGGACAGATGAGTGTTATCTCTAGTATATTAGCAATCCTAGGGACTTCATCTCCTGTCCTACTGAAGTTTCCCTTGACATCTAATGGAATTGTCCATTCTCTACTTTAAATCTAATAATCCCTCGCCAACTAATGAAAATAATATGCAACTACTCTAAACTCTTTGTGAATACGTAGACATCTATCAAATTTCCACTTTCTATCCTGAAGATGTTATTTTTATAAACTCTTTCCTATCTGACAGTCATAATTTTTAACTCTTCAGTCTCATTACTAGCACCTGTCTGGTTTAATCATTTATTTGGAAAACATACTTCCAAAAATCAGTATTTCTTCTCTTAGTTCAGTACACATGACAGTTCATTGTTGCTGAGCAAAGAAAAATCACTTTTATTATTATTATTATTATACCTTTATTGTGTTAGCTAAATTTTAATTTAGTGTAGAAGTCACCATCTTTACTAGTGATTCCTCCACTAGTGGAAGAATACTCCATATTAGAATCTGCAGGAACTATTTCTCTCCCACTTTGTTCATTTTTATGATGACCTACAACCACAGCTACACTATGTAAGAACAGACCCTGAACTATCCAAGCAAGAATGCTTTTACCACATGCCAAATATTCCCTGTACAACACCTTAAGTATAAGATAAACACAAATGGCTCTTTCACATCGAGGTCTATATATCACATGTGCACAGCCCATTACCTAGTCTTAACTTAACCTTCCTGATCCCACAGGCCAAAATATGTGTCTATGCAATCTTTAACATACCAAACAGCTGTGCCTGGCTTAAGCATCTGGGAGCAGTAGAAAACCAGCATGTTGTTTTACAGCAAGGAGCATGATATGTAACAGGCTACTGCATCACAACATCTCCAACATAAAGCACAATATCCCACTGACACTCTCTGCACCACACCCTACACCTCCTTACTGTGCCCCATAGAGACAAGCACACAAGCCAGAGAGAAGTGAAAGTTCTAGCAAAGGAAACTCTCCATTATTAGACAATAAATGCAATCATGTACTGCGCATCTCTCACACCTTGCCAATACACACATGCATGTTAAAAATCAGGAAAATTCTACTTGAGGTACCAAGGCATACAGGAAAACCTGCATCTCAAGTCTTTCAGTTTTTAGTTGCAGAACTCACTGGCTGTGCCTTATTCTGGACACTGATACTCTGTTTATGAACACCAGGAGGAGCTTCTGAGTAATACCAAAAAGCTGCAATTGTGCCAGCCTTGGCAGGATACCTGGAAATTAGAAATTTTTGTTGAACATCTCTTGTAACTCAGCACTCCCTAACATACCAGAGTCCTCTGTATATTATTATTCTCCCCAGATCATAGACCACAACAACTCACAGCAAACTCTAATTTCAAAAAATGTGTAAAAATGTAGATAGGTACTATATTTTTTATCGACCTTACAGTATTAAGCACATGTATGTCACTAATAATTTCTGGCTGAATTATCTTACTAAAAATTCTCAGGAAATACACAGATTCACAGACAGTATCTTTAAACAGAGATACACTATGGCACTTCAATACAAGAAAGACATCAAGATGCTGGAGAAGGTCCAGAAAAGAGCAACTAAGTTGGTGAAGGGCTTGGAGAACAAGTCTTATGAGAAGAGGCTGAGGGAACTGGGGCTATTTAGTTAGGAAAAAAGGAGTCTGAAGGGAGACCTTATGTCTCTCTACAACTATCTGAAAGGATGTTGTAGACTGGTAGGCACTGGTCTCTTCTCACAAGTAACTAGTGACAGAACAAGAGGGAATGGCCTCAGTGCACCAGAGGAGGTTTAAAATGGACATTAGGAAAAAAAAAATTCACTAAAGGATTGTCAGGCATTGGAACAGGCTGCCCAGGCTGAGTCACCATCCCTGTATGTATTTAAAAGCCATATAGATATGGTACTTGGGGCTATGGCATAGTAGTAGGCTTGGTAGAGTAGGGTTAATGGTTGGACTCAGTGATCTTAAAGGGTTTTTTCCAACATGATTCTATGATTCTGTGTATGTGTATATATATCTCTGTGTGTGAATAAAATTTTTAGCAACTGCTATACACATGCTTTCTTTCTTATTTCTGCTACTATTAATGGAGGACGTCTTAGAATATTATTAACATGTTATTTGTTCATAACATTGATTTATTGAATTCACATATCAGCCCAACCACTGAAGACCATAGCATGCTGATATATAATTACAAAATTGAAGCTGGAGCTTGTGCCTTGATAATTATAAAGATTTTGGTATTTTTAAAGACTTTTCTGTTGCCTTCAACATTTCAGTCAACTCCTATAGTCCAGTGCAGATGTCCCATTCATGGTCTTTGTATCATTTAAGCCTTGCTTGAGTCTTCAAGGTAGTTTTTTGATTAAAGTTACCCTCTGCTGGCCTTCTGCAATCTCTGTGAGTTTTCCCTATCTAGTTATCATTATTTTCTTCTAGTGCGGCTCTCTCCTCAGGCTGAGATTTATAAAGTTAGAAATGCTACCTTAAACCAGCTACCATGTTCTTGTGATCAGAGCTGTGTTGGGTGACTCTGCACTGCACTGCATTGTGCGGTTTAGACCTACTCTCAAATCACCAGCATCTTTGTTGTGTCACCAGCTGTGCTCTTGAAGATTTTGCCCCAGAGGAGGGTAAATGCCATACAATAATGAACTGTTGGGTTTGTAGCTTCAACCAAAGAAACGAAAGAGAGCTAGCAATGAACAAAATAGACTTGGTTATGCAAACTTTGCTTACTTGTCACATCCACAAAGGTAATCATCAGGTGTTTCTAAAAGTTATAAGCACACATCTTTCACCAGTCTCAGCACCTAAAGTTTCAGCAAACTGTAAAAGCCTCTTCTCTTTTTATACCTGAACTTTTTAGATATTGCAAAGTTATGTTTAGTATAAGTTCAGGCAAGATTTAGAGAAAGTGTCTTTTAATATTTGGTATCTCAGTTCTCCAACTGGAGTTAGGGATGTTAGGGAGATGTTAGGGAGAATGGATAATGCTATCCTCTCAGTTCCTCTGATACATTTAGTTATCTCACAGAGCTCCACAGAGGTGAAAATGAAAGAGGGTTTCTCTACTGTTTTTTGTTTAGCACAGAATACTTCCAAAGTGGTCCAAGATATATCACACTTAGTGATTCAAACCCATGTATTTGTATTTCAGAAAAACTCAGGTTCTGTTGGGTTAGTAGGATTTAAAGGCCAAGAAACTCTCTCAAACTGATAGCATTTACATTTCTCTGTCTGGAAAGAAGTTTTTGCTGATTCAGATTTTCTGAAACTCAAAAGATCAAAGGTCAAAGAAAATCTCTGTGCTGCATCCAATGAACCAATAATCTAGAGACTCAGGGTATTTGGTAATATTATGTTCAGGAAGGACGTACAAATATCTTCCCTCCTTTGCCTTGCTGCAGATTTCAAGTTACTTTCCTGACACGGCAGTAAATCTGAAGATAGTAAAAGCACTGAAAATAGATCACTCCATGAAATGGAATTATTTTATTTCCAGTCACATGCAGTACTTTGAAGGTGAACTCTATTTCATTTTCTGATGGTACTCTTTTCTTTCTATTTTTGAAAGCTTTGTGCATGGGAGAACAAAGGGAAAGGATTTATTCTCTTCAGATGTAGTTAGAAAAAGGAAAATACAATACAGTAAATGCAGAACAGATCTGACTAAATAGTTATTGTTCTACAAGAAAAGATATTCAGTCTCTTGAAAGAAACATGACACTAATAAGTTTTGTAAAGAAACCTAGTTAGAGCCCAGTCTAAATGCTCCATTTGGTGCATGTAATTCTATATTATTCTTCTAGACATGCATTAGTGTAAAAAACTTGTAAAGAAACAAAATGCATAAGCTATAGGCTTGACAAGGACCTCTAACAGATAAGAGACCATTCTTCTGCTATTTTGGGCAGCCAGGTTATTTGAGTCATAATCTTGGCAAGCTCTTAAAAATTTTTACATTGGTTGACCCTGAAGTTCTGTTGAGAAGCTAGTCCAGAATGACATTTCTCCCACATCAAAGGATTTTTCAATCAATTTCCATCTCAAATGCATTCACAGTTAATGTCTTGTCTCTCTCTACTGTTGTTATTTCTTTTTATTTCTTGTATTAGGTGTTTACAAGTTGTACATTATGAATTATAAATGATCATACCTAAAACCCAAAAGGTTGCATTTAATTTTTATGGCAGACGCCTGTGTTGTTTTCTGTTGCTAGATAACACTGAAAAATACTAAAACCCAGTTCTGAAATTAAAATTTGCAATTGTTTTGTAAGGACTGGATTTCAAAATGTGCAATATTTGGCGTAGCAAACTTAACAGCTACTCAGGGAGACATTACTTCCTTTATACATGGGCTATGTATCCATTAATTCCTACTGCATCCCTCAAAATTTGGATTACATTGCTGGTCAGGAAACAGAGTATCCCTTTGCCCAGAGATGTATTCCACTTGATTGAATAAATAGACCTCAGGGACTGTGGTGCCACTTTATTCCGTAGCTTCTTGGTCACTTCGTACTTTAATGTTAATATCGTGGGTAGATAAATGGTAATAAATACAAATGTTTAAGACTCCCAGACACAAGCCACAGCACTTCCTAAACTGTAATAAATAATTCTTGATGCTTCCTAGGGGTATGGAAGAAGCAGTTATTAAGGCCAAGCAAAAAGGAAATGCAAGGAAATGCTGTAAATCCCATAAGCACAAAATATTACCTAGTCTAGAAGAGATATAAAGAGGAAGAATTTGTGCTTAGACATTTCTCTGAGCATCTGTGTCAATAATCATGTGCTACAGGCATTTGTAAAATTTCTTATCTCCCCCTGGAGACACGTCAGCACCTAATTTTGCTCCTACCAAGTCTTTCACCCTTCTTTTTCTCTCCCTGCCCTTTCTTCCAACCTGCTAAGTGTTGGCATCCAATTGCTCAACTTCTGCTTCATAAAATTAAATTTCAGAAAATTATATTTCTTTTCCCACACAAAGAAGACAGTTCATTTTGGTTCCAAGAGATTACTTTTTTCACTACAGAGAGTCACAGAATCATAGCATAGTTTCAGCTGGAAGAGACCTTCAAGATCATCAAGTCCAACCTTATTCCTAGCCCTATCAAAACCACTAAACCATGTCAAGAATTGACCTTATTTCTTGTAATTATGTCTTTTCTTTGCCTGTGCTGATTACCACTGATTCTGACGCCAATTCATCTCAATTATACAAAAATATGATCTTCCTGAGAGACCATTATTAATGGCCATTAACTCTTCATGCTAAAGATCATTGCTTTCTGAATGAAGTGCACAGAGTGAGGAATGGAAGAGACTTCACTGCATGGTTTTCAAAGCTCCCTCATACAAGAGCTTCCCTTAAAAAAAAAAAAAAAAAACAAAACAAAAACATATTTTCTTAATGCCTAAATTTAACATCTGATATACAGAAAAAAAAACATTACTGTAACTAATCACATAATAAAATGTCCAGCAAGTTTCTGATATTCAAGTATAATTTTAACCTTAAAAAAACCCAAAAAAAAACTTTAAGAAATTGTTTTTAAAGAGAAATAATTGAAATCTGAGTCACAGTAATAATATATATCGTAGAATACTTGTTACTGAAATATTATCAATTAACTTGTCATATAAATAATTCTATGGCCACATAACTATTCCCTACAGAATACTCAGCTCTCAATCCTCAGCAGGTCAGTCTAGGTGTCACTCAGGGCTCACTTAGGCTTTAATTTCAGAGTTCATTGAGTGTATATGGCTTAATTTAGCCCTCTCTGCAGGTGATCCTCACCCAAACAGTGGTTATGTCTGAGATTTTCCTGGCTAATATCAGTAATGATAGAAACTAAAATAATTTTAGAAGGCAGCACTTAGGTAACAGATAATAGGTGATTAGATCATGATGTCAATATTGACTTCTTAAGTGTTTTCGGAATATAATATTTGTTACCTCTTCTATTAGTGTTCCTGTGTTTAGTGAAGGTTGCAGATGATACTACCAGTGAACAAACACCCAGTTTATCCTATATATTTCTGATTCAGCTTAAATATTAATTTTTATCCTTTTTTTTTTTTCCCCCCTTTAATATGGGGGTATGATGTGTATATACCATCCTGTCTTACTTCAATATTACTTTTTTGGAAGCAGGCATGTGTTTTGCAGTGTCTGATCTATCTTTCTTGATAAAATATTTAACAGGAGTGGTAGCTCCTCATGCTCTTGGAATTTTTCAGAATGAGTTGTCTGACTTGCTACCAATAGCATTAGAAATTAAAGTCAATTTTAGAATCACTAAGCAAGGTTCAAGACACATTTTTTTAAAATACTCTACTTGCCAGAAAAGGATTTTTGTGAATACTGCTATCTCTAGTCACTGGGGAGCAGGATTATACATGCCATCCAGCTAATTCTTTGCTTAGCAGCAGTTTAACACTTAAATTTTGCCAAACACTGTCTGCTTGGATGACAGTCATCATTTGTAGATTTCCTTTTCCTGTTTTGCACTGACTTAAAGACAAGAAAAAATGACACCTGGAATGGAATGTTTATGGATTTAATGCTAGAAAATGCAGTTTATAACACAACATTTTTGTCCACAAGACTCTGATACAGATGTTTACACAGATGAACTGTATATTGATATTTAAAATTCTATTCTCAACTGGGCAAATATTGATTGATATACAAACTATTGCCAATAAGAACTGGTATTTTATGAAGTGTGTCATCCATCTGTCTATTTAATGGAGAAGTAAGATTGCCTAATTACCACAAAGCTGGCAGCACCTCAGAAGTCAATTATAAATACTTTCCACAATGTAAACTAATGATTTAAAATACACTTAATTTACCATGTCAGGGTTGGTTTTTAGTTTTCCTATCTTTCAGAAAAAAATTATATTTGAAATTAATGTCAGCAGTTTTGGTTTATGCCTAATGTTCACAACCAAGAATGCCCAGAATGCTGCTGTTTTGGGGTGGCACATGTATGAACTCTATATATTTTCAGAAAGTAATTCTTTTTTACACACATAGAAGCAAAGTAAACTTATTCCTGTAAGTAATTCTGCCCTTCTGAAGTTAGTGAAATTTCTCTGCATAAGAAACAAAACTCCAAAGTATTAAATAGTGAAAAAGTTTCCTATCAATGGTTTATGTAGCTCTTTTCTGCTTAGCTTTTGAATGTCTCTATCTATTAAAAAGAAAAGTTTGATTCAGGGTTTGTTCTATCACCAAACATTGAATGGCTCATATCACAATCCATCATTCTGAAAATATAAATGAATAAGGCAAGGTCTGTAAGTCCTTTTGCAAAAGTATGAAGAGCTAACCATTCATCACTGATAAGACAGGTAATATTGGGATATCAAATGCTGAAATGATTCAGAAATGTTTAAAATGGCACTTCTTCCTTCATCTCAGATTAACTGAGATTCCCATCTTCCCCTCAGTACTGTTAATTCTGTGAAGTAGAATCCATCATTTCATAATATGGCTATGTATCATAGCACACAAAAGCCCAATTCTGATTTCGCCTCTAGATACTATCATAACTTAAAATTAAAAATTTCTTTGGGTATCTGGGAGAGAGAGGGGAAAAAAAAACCCCAAAAAATGAAAAAAACAGTTTATTTTTCTTAAAATGAGAAATATATGCTTCCTTGTCCAAAAGACACTGTATAATATACATAACTCGCTGAAAATTTTACATCAGGGAAAAGTACTGCATTAACTTCCTGAATGGTCCTACATATATATCATTAAGAAATAAGATTTCTTTTAAAGCAAAGTTCTTTGTGCTTTCCCCTAGTTCTGTTTCAGCATCAGACCTGGTCACAAAAACATCTTGCATATGAAATGATAAATAGGAAGATAATAAGATAGTAATACAAAGCAATCATTAGCATGAGTGCTTAAAATAAAAGCAGCTGAAATGTTTCAAGCTGTAGCCCTGTCTACTGAAACAAATCTTTTCAAGAGCAGTGATGCTGAAAGCCAAGTAAAACACACAGATAAGACTTCTATAATCTCCATAATGGAAGGCTACTGGAGATTCCACTCCACGTATCAAAAAAAAACCCCATGTGTCTAATGCCTCTACAGAAACACTCCTTTAGAGGAAAAAAACACCCAGGGTGTCACAGTTGAGGGTCAGGGTGGCCCCTTAGACAGGGCATATCCTGATACAGCAATTTACAATCCATAGAGAGAAATACAAAAAAACCAATCTTTCTTCAGCCTTTTTCAGAATGTTTTTTTCTTAGGTTTTGAGCACAGACTCTAACATACTCCTTTCTTAGGCACAACTGAATATTCTACACTAACCCATTTATGTTACTTTTGTCAAGGGGAACAAACTCTACAATAAGATGAAAAATGACCTAATCGATCATCTTTTGTGGGTTTTGGATGTTTTGATACTTTTAACAACAAAGGTACATAATTTAGTGAAACATTCTCTTGTACTTTCCAAATAAATTCCTGAATAGGCTGAGATGAGTTAAATGAGCAGCTCAAGACGATTCATATACTAGCTCTCTGCCCTTTGTCAATGACTAGAATACAAAAATTATTGCTTGATGTGTTGCATGACAGATGCAATAGTAGAGTTTGCTACAGAAAGCATCAAATTCCTTTTTCATTTGGGTTAATAAAATGAGATCACTAACTCACTATATATAAATAAATCCTTACCATCTATAATAAACATAGCATGGACAACACACTGAAGTGTTCCCAGCAAATGCAGCTACTGTTTCTTACAGTTAAAAGACCTGAGTCACTCTCCTGGGTAGACATCTGCTCTGATTTCCCAGGTCCAGTAGCTGAGTATCCCAGATCATTCACAATTCTTAAGACTGACAACATCTGCAACTGAATCTGTAGATGTAATAGCTGTGGCAAAGTACACAGCACTTACACAATGTGATCTCCTTATTTCATTCTTCAATAAGCAAAATATATTTTAAAAGGACCTTTATGAAAGTCCCACATCAGAAATCCAAACATGTTAGAAAGGGAAATGTGCTGGAGAGACTAGAAAGGAAAGGTGACAAAGACTGTAGGAGACATTTGAAATGGGACACAGGCGATCACGATTAAAAGCTGCCCTTGTTGACATTAGAAGAGGAAAGCACATAACAGGGCTTGGCAGAGCCACAAGATGATACCAAGCAGAATGACATCTTTGACTTGCCATCAGGCAGCCACACAGACAGGTGGAAAGACATGACAGAGACCAGCAATAAAAGCTCATTTGAAAGACACTAACTAGTGCTGGCAGCAGACACCCCACTGAGAAACATGTATGCAAGATGACACTACAGAAGTGATGATGGTACAAAAACCCAAGTACAATGGAAAAGAATGGCATAAATTTTGGAACCATTGAGATTACACTTGTAGAATCACAGAGGTCTTGGAGATCCTTTACTTCTTTTACATATTTTGTGCTACACGTGATCTAAATGGCTGAATTTGAACATTGTTCAGGGAATGGAAGGAAAAAGCAAGAAGCAAAATGAGAAAAGCTTATTCATGAGGCAGTAAAACAATTTACTATGTATCTTTTAGGTGAGGGACTCCCATATTTTGCATTTACAAATAAATTTTAAAACAAAGGCAATGTTGTTATCAGCAAGCCATGGCCTGCTCACATTCATACTCATGTTCATGCTGCTCTTTCCTCTGTTTTTGTCAGCTGTCAGACTCTCTGAGAGAGCTGGTAAAGTAAACTTAAGGGGATTCAATTCCTTCAAAGCACTGACACATTCAGGAGTTGCCATGAGTTAAACACACTGATGCTGAAGTAGAAACGCCCTGAAAGGCAGAAGACAGCAACAGAAAGGCACAAAAAAGGAGAAGGGAAAAACAAGACACAGGCAGAAAAGCAAAATGACTGTGGGATACAGTGTAAAGGATAGCCCCAAATTTTCAAACACCAATATCTAACGATGTGTTGAATTAGCCTGACTTTATAAATTCCCATACAACACTGTAGCCCAGAAAGTTGTAGTACCATAAGAAATAAGGCTCATATCTATCTTGCACAGAACTGATAGCCTTGTACCACTGAAATGTGAACACAGGAACTCTCTATTCCCTGAGAGATATGTGCAGACTTTATTCATAAGGATGGAATGACTGTGTACTGTTAATTTCAGAACAGCGTTCAGGATCAGACTCCATATTTGTGCACACTGATTAGTTACAAAGAAAAGAGAAAAAAAAAATTTGGATTTCATCTTCTTATTTAAGCCACTATGTTATTTTTAACGTGTAAGGGTCTAGGAAACAGGGTGAAGATTTCTACCAAAGCCACTTGCAGACAAATATTTGGGAGGATAAATTTTCAGATGACTTCTACTACAAAACAAAAGTTAAAAAATTAAAACGCAATTGCAAAAGTACAAAAATACCTCTCCCACCACTTGGTTAATGCATATGTGATCTCAACCTGTGATGAACCAGCATGTATCTGAGAAATTCAGGTATAATATTCGATAGATATGCAAAGAATTTACACCAGCAGATCCAAGAACAGAATCTGATTGTCTCAATATGACCAAGCTGTTCGGTCAGCCAGGCTCTTCTGCTGCTCACAGTGGGCACTGTTAAATGGGCTGTTAAGCTGTGTTTAAATGGCTTCATGTATACAACAGGATGTTGTGCACGTGCGCAGTTAAGCATGTAGTTACATGCATTCCCCAGATGAGATGCTTACATGAATAATGAAGTATATGAATGAAATTGGATTTGTTTGTGATTTTCTTTGGTTGTTTGCTCATGACAGGGTAGAAAGAATTTGACACACCTTGAGGGTTTTTTAGATTAAGTGTAGTGTTAAGAAAGATGTTGTTATACTGAGCCAGCATATGCCACAGTCTAAAGCTCTGACTGGAACCCATGAACATACCTAATATCTCAGGTTAAAAAAAACATCCTCAGTTAGTTTAGCCTCAAGCAACAATATTCATTGTACATTAGCCCCAGAGGTATTTTTCAACATCCTGGACAGGTTTTATAGCCTATACTGCTATAGACCATTGCTGCTTGGTGATACTATTAACTTAAAGCTCATTCTGCTTTTTTAAGCTTCAAGTTAAACCTTCAGATTGCAGAGTGGAGCTTCTCCTTGTGTAACATAGTATCATAGGCACCAGGGTTACAGTACAGCTACGAAGGTAGTCCAAATTTTCAAAAATTCTCTGTTCTTCAAACCTTGGAACATTATACAGATGCCAGGCAACTGAAGCACACCATGAGGCTTCTGACTTTTTTTTATTAATCACTATGACATACATATCGCATAGATTTATAATTCTATAACTATAATTCTATAATTCATTCAGGAAGTAGTTGTCAGTGAGGAAACATCATGAAATGGGGAAATTTTGCTGGATATTCACAAGATTAGCAGTAGACTGAGTGCTGTTCGCTACAGAAAGTGTTGAAGAAGTTCTAAAATCCTCCCTTTGAAAGTAGGCAGAAGGAGATAAACTAATAGATAGACAATAAACAATTACAACATAATAAAATTAGATAAAATAAATGGAAACAGGTTGGAACTGGATAGCTGAACCCCACTGAAAAGATGGAATGTATTTATAGAGTATGATATCTACAAACTAAGACACAAAACAGATGGCTCTATCTCCACAAGACTAGAAAGAATTTTAGGAATTGAAGTAAATGGCTCCCATAGCAATGAAACCAGTCTACTGTCTTAACTACATAAACAGGTGAGAATCAGAGAGCAGAGTTTTACCTTTGCCAGCATATTTTGTAAGCTGGTTGTAAAGCCGAGTAACATTTTGTTTCACATGCTTTTAAAATCATGTTGACAAAATGAGGTAAGATACAGAAAAAGATCCGCCTATTCTTTGTTTAGGGTTCTATAAAATATCTTACAAAGAGAATCTTAAAGAACTCTAATTGCTTAGTTTATCAAAACAACAATTAAGAAATGTCTTGAATACTGTATACAGATCTTCACTGCTAAAAATCCAGCGTACTAAAAGCCTTTGTAATCTAAAAAGACAAAAATCAGATACATAAGAAGACACATTCTTAACCATGATGATGATGCTTCTGTGGAGACTGGTAGTGGATTCTCTGAAGTGCCAGGTTATAAGACTGAGATTGGCTCCCACCCTGGGGATGATAAAGTTTACCTGAACTTTAACAAGAGCACTTGTGAAACATCGGTATTCAATGAAGACTGGAGGAGTGAAGGTACAAATCAGTAGGCACATGAGGGATCAGACCAGATGATCTCCTTTTGGTGAGCAGTCACTTATACAGCAGGTCCATTGAACTCAGGGATTTTGAGGGAGTCGGGTACATTGGGGAGGTAGGAGATAGTCATGCATTTTTTTGTTATAGACTCTAATCACATGACAGGGAATATCAGAAGACTCTTTTCTGAATGCTTAACTTTTTCCAAGTGAACTTTTGTCAATTTGCAGATTTAATCTGAGGCCAAAACAGGAAAAATCTGATTGCTAGAACGGATGCTTGTTTTTCCCTACCTTAGCTATCCATTTCACACTGTTCTGTAGGACCAAGCCCAGAAGAAAACTAATGGTCTGATTATACAGTATTGCAGTGTCTCAGGTAAGAAACGCATGACAGCTATTTAACCAATACCTGGGTAGCCAACCGGTAAGGGTGGCATTAATGATTTTGCAGAAAGTTAACTAAGTACATCTATCACTTTGTCATGTAGGGTAAAAGAATGTATCAGTCAAAGAATAAGAGGGGAGCAGTCTACACTTTCTTTTTTAGGTTCATATGAAATCAGCTCTAAGAATCAATACAGTTGGAGTGGTGAACTACACTCAAACTGATTAAATGTAACAGGGGTAGAAAGGGGAGGGGCAGGGCCAGCAACTGACCTGTAAGTAAACAGAAGAAAGCATATTACAGGTCAGCAAAACACCAAGGGGATGCTAAAAGGCTATCCAATGGTCATGCCCTAAAAATCTGCTTCAGGGGCTTAGCCACTCCAGTTGTCTTCAACTGAGTGTTTCACCTTGGCCAGTGACAAACTTTGAAAATCCTCCTGTTCACTTCCTGATTGCACTCCCACAATCAGATATTTCCAACACCTTCCTAAGAACATCCACACCAAAATTATCCCTCCTTGGAACAGTTTCACAATTGCAGTGAATTAGCACCCTCAGCTGTAATCTCAGTTTACAGGATCTGGGGTTTCAACAAGCTGATTTTTAAAGCTCTTCACTGCAGTAAGCAAGTCCTTAAGATCCCTCTCCTCTCCTCCATCCCTCAAAGAACAGACATTGTATACACCCTTGTACATCACTTTTCTTTTTTGCTAAGTCTAACAGTCCCCTTCAAGGAAACCCAAGCACATGAACACCTCTTTTGATATTTTTTCATTATTAAGACAACTTGTTCATTGCTGAAGCCTTATCTTTCCAATATGGCCTGCAGAGCACTTTTTTTCAAAACTGTAACTAGAGTTGGTTGAAATGTTTTCATTTGAAACTGTGTTTTAAAAGGATTTTCTGCTTCTCTAAAGTTTTTTTTCTGATTTTTGACATATTAATTTTTACAGATTTTAGATTACTTTTAAAATTCTTTTTATTTCTTAAAAGGAGGAAGAGTAGCAGAGGAAAGTAAAAGTAAATTAGAAAAAATAACACCAGAAATCCAGAGCATAGCATCTGCAATATTCTAAATTAAAAATAAGTCTTCCTGAGAATATTTGACAAACAAATCTATCCCTTAAAAAAAAATGAAATTTAAAATTTTGTGAAAACTTCTCATATTAAAAAAAAAATAAAAATCAATGTTCTATTCCATATTCATTTTAATTGCATTAGTAAAATATACAATAAGTCTGTTTCAAAGGAATTGTGCTCTATAAATAGGAATCTATAAAGATCATCTACAACAAGTTTTTAATTATTGTGGAAAAATGCATCTTTTTGTGTTATCCATGTGTGAAAGTAGAATAAAGAAATGCATCCTCATGTTCTATTCCTAGAGCTTAAGTCATATTTTAGTTGTTATTGTTGTTAGCAATTTCCTCCTCCTTTAGAGTACCATCTATCTCTTTCAGTAGACAAACCCATTACCATATAATGAATTAATTACTTGGGAAACAGCTTATGTCAGTTTGAGTGGCAGACAGGAACAAATTTCTCTCATAGTAGAGGGCACAAGTAGCACCTGACTGCAGCCTGCTCAAATTAATAGGCTGCCAGTTCCACCCTTAAAACTTGGGGGGTGAGCAATGCTTGGTACCACAGCCCAGAATCTTGTGCTGCCTATCAAGTGATCAGTAGGCACTTTCTGGTTCTTCGCCTTTTACCATCAGGAAAAATCAGTTCAGGAGGAACATGGGAACATGAAAAACACTGAAGGGAATTCATTTTGCAATGGCCGCTACTTCAAATGTCTTTGCTGTGGAAATAAACAGGAGGGAAAATAATAATAACTTAATGTTATAAACTGTACCTCTGCATCAGTGATTTTTGCATTAGTTCCTCAACTGTTAACAATTTGATTAAAATACTTAAAATTAAGAAATGCTGCAAGGATTCGCATATTCTTTGAGATGTTTAGGAGCCTAAGTACCACAGATTCATGTTGCTCAGTTTGTTAGTCCCATATGTGAGGCCTTCACAGGACTTTCCAACCAACCAGCCGTAAACTCAAGTCACTCTCTGGTAAAGCGTTTTAATCACAGGGCACCTACGTGATTTCAGTGGGATTATTTGCTTGCTTATAGTTAAATGCACACCTATTTGTTTTGCTGGGTGAAAGGCTAAATTACTTCAAGGCACTAATCCAACCCACACTGCTTGGGGCACTTTGAAAAGGAGAAAAATAATGGTATTTCACACTGCTCATTCAGCTTGTGCTGATTTTCTGTTCTCTTTGGGACAGATAGCAAGGGGCAATTACTGTCTCACACTTGTGCAGAGGGTCACCCTGTCCCCCAAGGAACACTGGAAATCTGCTTCCAACACTGTGCAGCTGCCCTCCTGCTGCACCCTCAATACTGGGGAACACAGGCTGCTCCACTCTAACAGCATTAAATGGGACTGGAGGCAATCTTACACTGTTCTTAAGCTTTCAGCTACTGTTATTAGGTTTTTTTCCCTCCCTGTGGCATGTAAGATACTTCACAAAGATGCTTTTTCAACTTGTCTGCTAAAAAAGTAGGCTGATTTTTTTTCTGTTAAAACTCTACGAATCCAAAATCTCTTGTCTTAGCACTGGGGCAGCATATTGGGATCTCCCACTACATTTTGACTATGTCAGTAATTAGAACAAACTTTCCAAAATACCTCTGG
Organism: Todiramphus chloris collaris; assembly: GCA_025345505.1. NCBI lineage: Eukaryota > Metazoa > Chordata > Aves > Coraciiformes > Alcedinidae > Todiramphus > Todiramphus chloris. Next base: position 17,448,381 of record JANVCC010000020.1, on the reverse strand, counting down.
GCTCCAGCTTGTGTCTTGCAGCCCTACACCTCTAATTCCTCTTCCCACCTTTTTCATTACAAAGCATGACATTACGTAAGTGTGCCATCAGCTACCAATAAAACAAAAGCTATACTACTGGCTGTGAAATTTCGGCAACTTTGCCTACAAGAACAACTCTTCCTTGCTTTGATGGGAAACAGTAACAACAAGTAGATAGCTATATGTAATGTCCTATATAAATCCAACCTCTAAATATGCAACTTCAGGTGCTCAGAAGTTCTCAGCTGCTGCACTTGGGAGAAATTGCTCCCACCCTGTGAGCATGCACAGACATGAAAGTGCAACCCTCTCCTCTATCAGGGTGTGTAACAGCCCAAATACAAATAAGAATCAGGCCCAGTTGTACTTCTTTTAAAAATTAAGGGAATGAAGGAAAAACAAAAGGTAACGCTAGCACACCTCATCACCAAAGCATTGCACAGACCAGCAGAAAACCCACGGACTTTCAGATGTTCTGACATATTTCTTTTCGGAGGAACAGCCTGCTTTAAATAGACCTTCCTGCTTCTCTGCACAGATCTGTAGATAGACCTTCACAGACCTCAACAGGAAAAAAAAAAAAAAAAAGAAAAAGTGTTTTCATTGGACTGGCTTTCTTCTTTGCCTTTTAAGAATGATGTATTTCTTGTTCGTTTTATGTGAACACTGAATATTTGGAGGCCTAATATAAGCATCTGTAAGGCATCCAAGATTTCTCATGTAATCCCAAAGGGAAAATATACTGATCCAATCACTTTGGTACTGCATCACAGGGCACAGAAGAGAAAAGTCAATAAAAAGCATCAGAGCACAAAAAGGCAAGCTGTAATCAATATCTGATCTTGAAATGGGCTGTCTGGCAAAAAAAAAAAAAAAGGGAAAAAAATCATTTAAGACTTAAATTTACTTCCTTGTACACTCTGCTTAGTGAAAAAATTGAGGGGCTATTTCCTAGTTTATTCCTCTATCTTGACTTTTTTTTTTTTTTTTTTTTATCTGAGAAAGCAGGCAAATACTTTGATACTGGGTCAATTAAACAGGCAGAATTTGGCAAGAGCACAGTACTCAGTCTTCCATCTTATGCAAGTTAAATGCTGTTATACCCAAGTCATGTGGCAGTTACTCAAGGGCAGACAAAGTCACCACAATGAAAAATTACTTGTGCTTTGATAAAGGAAAAATAACCTTGGGCCAGCATATCAGCAATTCCATTCTTATCCAGAGGAAACGTTATGAAGTAGCTACAGCTGTGTAAAAAATAAATAATAAGAAAAAATGGGCAAACCCATAAATGTTACCCTTTTAACATTTATTATTTTAATTAAGTAAACAGTATAATGCTCGGCTAAGTGCAAATCTCCTTGACAATTTCTTCTTAGAGATTCATCCTAACACAGGATAATCACTCTCTGAGAAAAATCTATCACTCAATGACTTTAGAGATAACCTAAGCAATAAACCTAAACTAGGCACCTTATTATCAAGCAGTAGGAATCCAGATGATTGCCAAAAGCATTTGCTGGAGAATGACAGACACATGCTTTGTTATGAATGGCTCTGTTTGAATTGAAGTCTGACCCTGGTGTTCATCCATTGTTTGATAATTGTAAAACTTACCTTTCTTTCTACAACATATTTTAAATTTAACAGTGGCTTTTGCTAGAATTGACACATTTCTGTATTTTTAATGCCATTGTCTTTTGCCATTTAGGTTGTTTAAAAACCCAGATGTATGTACACTTTGTAGACGCTTTCAAGTCTTTCTTTGTACATATTTTAAATATTTAAATTTCACTTCATCCCAAGTCTTTAAACCCTGTCTGTTTACTTTTTCAATTCATTGTACATTCATTGGCCACACTCCCTGTTGAGTGGCCAAAACCAGATTTGAATGTGTCATCCCAGATACAAATATGTAGAATGCAGTAGTGTCAAGGAGCTTTAATCTAAGTGTAAAGTGCCACACAATGGTTACCTAACAATTTTTTCAGTATCCAATGAGAATACCTGTATTTCCAGACAAAAAGCTGAAGTACTTTTAGCAAAGGTGCAAGGAATAATAAATTAAAAATTTTCAGTAACAAAGAGCGTGCAATGCTTTTTCAGCATGGTTTATCACAAGATTTTTGTCCATGTTAAAGTTTTGAAAGCAATTTCCAATATGTTAAATTCACAAATAACAAATAATTGGCAAAATACTAAACAAATAATGTAACCCTCACAAATAGATTTTTTTATCCACCCACTCTGACAATTTATGAAACATTTGCAAAATACTTCAGCAGTCTGTAAATGACCAGCTGAGAAAGCTAAGAATGTTTTTTAGATTAACAAAGTACAATATTGGGATATTTCAGCAGTATTCTTACGTACATCAACACATTGTTATCTTAAAGTTGCTGCTCAGCAGTTCATTTGCCAAGGGTGGGCCCTGCCAGCATCCCTGCAGGTAATGCTCATTCCCAGCCACTGTACCATCAAGCTCAGAGAACTGGGCGGCCTGACAGCTAACCTTGACAGTAAAAAACAGAGGGGGGAAAAAAGGCCTTTTCCATGTGCTTACTGCTTGCTGTGCTGCCCTTATTGATGATTCTTGCATACTTGGTAAATAGGACAATATATACGTGTTTTCAGACAAATAATACCAACCATATCAGAAAAGATTTAACACTAGCTTTTCCAGAGTTTCATATCTATATTTTTAAATACATTTCAATTCTACTTTTCTTTTCTTTCATGGGGTTCTTCAGTCCTTTTATTTTGGGGAAAAGTCCAATTGCCAAATTCTGCTTATTCGTCTAAAACTTGAAATCTAAGCAGAAATGAAATACAGACTCAGAAATGAATGTGCATAGCCATGAGATGGAGAAAGAAGACTCTTTCATGCAGTTTTAACTAAGATATGATCCGTGAACTTAATTCTTGTCAAAAATTCCGTCCTTAAATTCTGAGGTTACATTTTCTGTTTCAACTTAACTAACTGATGTGGCAAAACTTTTGCCTGAGGAAGTTACCAAAAGTTTAGTAGAAAGTGAGAACGACTCACAGAAACCTGGAAGTAGACTGGGAAAAGAGCTATTAAACTATTACCCTTGAAGCATTGGATTGTTCTCTGCAATGTGTTCTCCCATCCAGTCACTAACATTAGCAATGATGAGGCTTCCATAAGGTGTCTTGAGAGACCACACTAGTGCCTAAAAATTATCATGGAGATAACGTGGCAAGGAGAAGATCAAGAAATAGTGAAGAGCATTATTAGAACTAGAGCTGGCGATACTGCTGATCATTAAAGTTTGCCTGATGACACAGCACAAAACTATTTCAGTTGCGAGTTAAACCATTTAAAAATCTCATGAGCACTTTCCTTTTTTGAAGCCATAACCATTGCTTTCTTGCCAGTCATTGTATTCACTGAGAGGGTTCAAGTCATCGGCTTTGACTGTTAATGTCCAGGGGTGCTGCTGCCATCCCTACATGGGACTCACCTAAGAATATATATAAGGTTTTTTTCAGGTATGTGCTGAAGTGCCTCAAGTCCAGTCAAGCAGAACCAGACTCTAAAATACAGTTCTACTCTTGAGCCAGTAGGTCCCAACCAGCAAGCTCTCTCTTCTGAGACAGCTCAGCCTCATCCATCCATCCATGTTTCATATTCTGATTTACAGGTCCAGCTCTTCCCTCCTGGTCAGCCCCATGAGGTCCCTGAGAGTTTCTTCCCTGGTCCTGTCTTTGAAACAACTGACAAGATATCCATTTTGTTAAAACTCAGGGAAAAAACCAAACATCTACATTAAAAGTGTGTTAGATTCACAAAGATAAATATTCAGAAGTTAACAAATACCAGAATTACAAGCTGCCTCTGAAACTTTGTCTCAATCCCCCTGTGTGTTAACTAGGGGTCTTTTAATTTCTTGATTTTGTGTTATTTTTCCCATCGGGTCTTGTTATTTCTACTGCTGCTCCTTAACATAACTAAAATTGCCTTCTCTGCACTGGTATTTAGATTGTGTTTGTGGGGCTATATCTTCTACTCCCTTTCATTACCAGTACCATACAACAACAGAAACTTCAGTCTACAGGCTGTTACCAAGTTATCTCATACTTTTAGACTGGCACATCACAGCCATTGATCTGACCCTTCCATTCAAAACTTTTCCTCTTTTATTTGTTTGGCTGTAAAACTTACCACAGAAACAAATCAGAGCTACAGAGAGGGGTCTCTTGTGTCTCTGCTACATGGCATAATATCCATATTGCTGCCCTGAAAAGAAATGCAGGTCTCGGAGTATCAGACAAGCACATTTTATGAAGACTAGCCCCATAGCATCAGACTGAGAGACCACCTATGTCAGCATCTTGCTTCTGACAGTGGCTAAAAATACATTGTTAGGGAATAACATAAGAATAGTGCTGCTGCCTCATGATGCTTTCCCAGCTACTGGTAATCTACAGCTCAGTAATTTTTTAGACAGAGGTAGTAGCTCTGCATTTAATTACCCATAAAGGAAAGGACACACCAGAAGTCTGTGCTGTCATTCAGCAAGACCTAGATAGGCTGCAGAGTTGGGCGGGGAGAAATTTAATAAAATATAACAAAGGCAAGTGTAGAGCCTTGCATCTGGGAAAGAACAATCCAAAGTACCAGTATAGGTTGGGGACTGACCTGCTGGAAAGCAGCAAAGGGGAAAGGGACCTGGGGGTCCTAGTGAACAGCAGGATGACCATGAGCCAGTGATGTGTCCTTGTGGACAAGAAGGCCAATGGCATCCTGATGTGTATCAGAATGGATGTGGTTAGTAGGCCAAGAGAGGTTCTCCTCCCCCTCTACTCTGCCCTGGTGAGGCCGCATCTGGAATATTGTGTTCAGTTCTGGGCCCCTCAGTTCAAAAAGGACAGGGAACTGCTCAAAAGTGTCCAGCACAAGGCCACAAAGAAGATGAAGGGAGTGGAACTTGTCCCTTGTGAGGAAAGGCTGAGGGAGCAGGGTCTCTTTAGCTTGGAGGAGACAGAGGGGGACCTCATTCGTGTTTATAAATATGTGAAGGGTGAGTGTCAGGAGGATGGAGCCAGGCTCTTCTCAGTGACAGGACAAGGTGCAATAGGTACAAGCTGGAACATAGGAAGTTCCATGTAAGAATAAGGGGAAACTTTTTCACCATGAAGGTCATAGAGATCTGGAACAGGCTGCTCAGAGGGGTTGTGGAGTCTCCGTTTCTGGAGACATTCAAAACCCACCTGGACTTGTTCCTGTGTGACCTAATCTAGGTGATCCTGATCTGGCAGGAGGGTTGGACTAGATGATCTTTCAAGGTTGCTTCCAATTCCTACCATTCTGTGATACTGTGATTTCTCATCCATAAATTTGTCCAACAAGTTTTTGAAAGTTTAGTATCAACAATTTCTTGCAATAATGTATTCCACAGTTTAGCTGTATTTTTAGTGAAAAATCACCTTTCTATCATTATTGTTTTGAACTAGTACCCAATTAACATACTATCTCAATTTATTTTTTAATGAGAAACAGTGAATATTCATCCCTATTTATCTTGTTTGTGCTACTCATAATTACAGATCTCTATCTTCTTCCTCAGCAATCTCAACGAGCATTAGTTTGTGTGGTCCTTTCGTATACAACAGAAAATTCATACTTTTGATCATGTTCTCTTCTCTGGTCATTTTTGAAGCTCTACTTTGTAGAACACAAGGTATGCACGCTCTGCAAATTTAGAAAATGACATAATTACTTCATTCTTCTTTATTCTCTTAGTTCTTTCCTTGTACTTCCTTACATTCCATTTGCACTTTTGTCTCTTGTTGAAATCACAACTTGACACTTTTCATAAACCATAACTATTATGAAATCTTTTTGTTAGGCAACCTCAGAGCTTATCACTGCCTATGAAGTTCAGATTATTTTTCCACAGATGGATCATTTCATATATATATTTTTTCACACTTAACCTCATCAATCATTCTATAGTCAATATAGAGAGATATCTGTACAGCTTTGCTGTCAGTTTTCATTTTTATTACCCTATCTGAATGTCTCCAAACAACTTTATCTTCATCCCTCTTCCCCTCTTCATTTAAAAATACACCATACAGTGCAGAACCTTATACGTCTCAGTAGCGGCAGGTCTCTACTGAGAAAAATAACTTTTATTTCTACCTTGTTTCCTATTCTAAGTTCACATCAGTTGCCATATTATCACAGTTATACACTGAAGGTCATTTGTGTTCCCAGGATGCCCTAAGTATGTTCTGGTAACAGTACATTGAGTAATATAGTAACTGAACTTTTTCATGGGTTAGGGGATTCTTCTCTCCATTCCTATTCCACGTGACAGCCTAAAGATCCACTTTCTGTAGTGCTCTGAAATGCTTATGAACTTAATATAATGTCCATTCTTCTCTGTTAATTTTACAGTTGTAGGGATGTAACTTCCTTTCTCTAAAATCATTCTGCCTCTTTCATAGGAATTATGTCTTAGATGACAACTGTTCCATTACCCTACCAAACAGAAGAGAGAGATAAAAAAATATATCCCTCTATAAATATTAAGTGTATGGCCCTTTAGGCTTAAATCAAAAAGAACAAAATTGTTATGCATTTTGCCACCATATTTCTTTTCTAACGTATTATTCTTAAGTGTCTGTCACTGGCACAAAAATCAGAAGGAAAACATCTCAGTCTACTACATACCTATAGCATCTCAAAATCAATTCCTATTCACCATAATCATTTTTGCATCAGTGTCAATATCAGTGCAGAAAATAATACTTGTATGCCAAGAATATTCATCCTTTCAAGGCTGAAGCCACAGTCTCCTCTTAATATTAATGGAATTCATCCAGCCTTCTACCAGAAACAAAGCTTTGAACCAGTTACCCTGTCTAGACTTTTCACTCAATAGACATCTTTTTTTTAAGTAAGAAAGTTCCTTTGTGACTATTTTTAAAAGAGATACTAACTAAAAATTTCAAAAGCACCTATGAGACCTGAAAAACCAGTTCTCACTTCAAAAATGACAGGCATGCAAATATTTAACCACCACTGAGGAGTTTCAACTGTAAGTATGTTAAATTTTTGAAAAGGAGTTACACGGTCCTAAATATCTTCCAACTCCTTTCAAAAACAATGGTAAGTCAAGTATGTTATAGCCCTAGTCTCACTTCTTCACGCATTAAGTCATCATTGGGGAAATAAAGTTGTCAAAGCCAGTGCATCAACCATGGTAAATAAGGTTTGCAGGAATGGTCCTATGTCACACTAGGTAATTGCACAGTTTTAACATCCAGTGCACGTGCAGATAAAGATCTGGAGGGATAAAGAAAAGTAGCTTTGTTGTAACTTTTCTCTCCTTTTCCAATAAAGTGAATTAAAGAAAACTGACATTATTCCTCTTGATTTAAAAAAAAATAAAATAATTATTTGTCAGAAATTTTAACTTCTGACAATAAACCCATTATATTTTAATAACCCCAAGTGGGTGTCTTTGGGAACAAGACCCAGTCTGAAAGACTTCTTAGCTCATACCACTCCTCACTGATTTGATTTGTTGAGAAAGAAGTAGAGGTATAAAGCATACCAGAGCTAATAAACTCTGAACTCTTTTAACTACCTCATTGGAATAGATTGAAAGAAAATGTTCAATTGCTACACAGCTAAGAGGCATTTTTTAAAACATCAAAGAGAAAAGAAGAGGATACAAAGGAGAAGGAAAAAACCAAAACACAAACAAACCACCACAAGACCAACAGATAAAAACATGTCTCATGTACCTTGGCTATTATCACCATCATTTACCAAAGAACTTCAGCTGCACAACTGTTAAAGGGAAAATTGCTACAGGAATGACAGAAGTGAAGGGAAGGAAATTAATCTTATATCTTGGAATGTCATTTTAGTATTGGTTGGTCTCTGCAAAAAGATGTGACTTCATTAATTCCCGGGGTTCCTTTAGTGAATTTCTTTAGATAAATATTAGTATATGACCCCTGAGCAAGTGCAATCTAGAGCAGACTTAAATATACCAAACATTGTTTTCTTTCTAAGGAAGTTAGATGAAATTGGCCAAACAGTAGTTCATTGTCAAGCCATGGGAGTCTAACCATCAACGCATCATTTTCTTATTACATGCCTGCTAGCCTTTAAAATCGCACCTTGTAGTAGTCATCAACAGTACTGCAATACTAGAATCTAAAGCCAGAATTTGCAGCAGCAGCACACTGATAAATAGTTAACTAATCTTAAAATGACTAATAGGGGTTTCAGTAATTGATTATTGAACAAAAAACTGAATAAAGTGTGCATATAAGCTATAAGAAATTGTATGTCTAAGATACTAGTAGAAGCTAATTGCCATTTAACAACTCTGGAAACTTTCAGTGTTCTGTTTATAGATGGCTTAAGCAGTGATATTGGGATATTTTTCAAATCATTTCACATAGAAGACACCTTTTAAAAGGGAATTCTTCATCTTAAAAAGGCTTGGAGGGGTGATAAATTGCTAACCAGAAAGTCCAGCAATATAGCTTTGCAATAGAGCACACCACAGATAGGAACTTTCAGATCTTTGTGAAAATCAGTATCATTCCTCAAAGGATACTTGTTTGCCAGCTATTACAGCATCTATGACAAATTTTCTCTGGTTTCTATGAAGGAAGACGCTGGCTTGTTTGTGCATTACAAACTCACTTGTCTTGAATCAACCCTGTCTCAGGCTCCACAAAGCTGACACAATGCAGAAGAGAATAAACTGCATTGGTTTCCCTGATGGAAAAAACAGACAATGTGCACCAAGTTAGAAGAAAGAGGCCAAAAAATACCTGTCTACCACACTGTTTAGAGGCATTGACAGGACAAGCATCTATTGGCCTTGCAGCACCTAAATGTGCACAACTCAAACAGAGATAGCTAGCAGGGATTGTGGTGTGATCTTTCATCCTCACTTACTGAAAGAGCAGGTGAAGCAAGGGAGCGCTGAGGGAGGAGAGAACCTAATCTCTTTCCATCAGCACACCTAGAAAGTAAGCAAGAGGGAAGAAGTGCAGTAAGTGGAGCCCTCTGCCAGACTACTCCCACTTTTAAACTCATGAGCACTTCTACAGCAGGCATACAGGATCTTCCTATTCCTCTATCGGCTATGCCACTTAATCCCTCCTTCTGACTCATAGGTTTAGTCAGAGACTGATATTCCTTTGCAAGATTCTGCTTTTTGTTCAGCTGAACAACTGGAACTCTAAAGGAGGGGTAGGGCTGTGCCTCTGCACTTTCACTGTGCAACGATGTTAATCATACTGACATCCTTTCCAAAAGGGCTTTGAGCTCCACCAGCAAAAGTGTATTATAGACATGGAGGACAGAGTGGGAAAGCCTCCAAAGCTGTCTGTGTCACTTCTATCAGTAATGCCAAACAATAAGACAGCCTATAAAAAAAAGTAAGAAACAGAAATATGATTGCTTCTTTGTTCATCCCATGTTGCAGCAGAAGTAATGACTTTGCTGCCTGTTGGCAGAGACCCAAACTGTACTAAAACAGTTTTCATCCATCTTTTCCATTCTTTTTTTTCCATCTTGACAAACAGGCAGTAAATATAAATTAGAATTGGCTAGACTCAGAAATAATGCCTGTGGGCATATGGAAGAAATGACACTAACAATTTGTAGGTAGTGTCAGTCAGTTCTCAACTTTCTCGGCTTCTCGTTATTTGGCAAGATAGAAAGCACATCAGATTCCAGTAACCAATTCAAGGTGAGGTAGGTAGCTACAAGGAGTAGTCTCTCATCTGTGACTTTCTTCTACTTGCAAGATAAAAAAAATGTTCAACTATATCCTTAGAAAACTTCATACTCAGCAGTCAGGGTCTCTGGATAAGACATTTACAAAAGCATCAGGTATATCCTGTAATTACAGAACAACAGGCAAGTAAACTCTGAATCTAATTCTCTGTGGAAAGCTGTGGGTTGAAAATCATGGCTCAAAAACATTGGGGAAACTCTGAGAATATTTGGACGAACAAAAGCTATTCAGTTCAGTGATGTACATAACCCATGTTTGTTCCTTGTGAGCACACTGCTGGATGAAACTTTATTCACAGCAACATTTGGGAGAAGCCTGTGTTATTGCCAGTGTGTACGCTTGCACATAAATCCGCATGATAACATGAGGACACATTTGCGAGACAATCTGTTACAGTTTTCCCAGAGAGAGAATGGAAGCATTGCAAAATTATTTCAATGACCAAGTATACAGCTTGAAGAGCATGCAAGAAATACCATTCATGGACAAACAATCCCCAGCAGAAAATACATTAGCTCTCAGAAGTTTAAAGGCACAGTGCTGTCCAGCAGAAACCCCTGGTGCAACATTTGCAACAGCCAGTTATTACTACAATGACAGAGAGAGAGGCAGCCAAGACAAAGGGTGGGAGGACACAGACAAACAAAATCATCAACTGCAGAGGAAAAGCAAAGGCTTTGGAAAGTGTAATATGAGAAGAAGAAAAATCAAATGTATCTCTGGATCTGCAGTAACAGGGTTTCAACATTACCGACCTCTACGTTTAAACATTCAACTTTCCACTGAATAAACAAAAGACTATTTCTGTTCTCTAGGCTACAGTTTCATCTCCTCTGTTACTCTCTTTGTCTGTGTCCCTACTGGAAGATCTAAAAAAACTCACAAACATGATACAGATCTGACAAAAGCATATGACTATATTTCCATCAAATTAGCCACGGCAGGCACCATGGGCATGCCATTTGTTATCCATCTCTGCACTGCCTGCCACTGTGTAAATTCACTGCAGGATGTGGGCAATGTTCCATCATAAATATATTTGTCAGTGGTTCCTTGATAAGAATAATCTTTCTTTTTGTGATGTGAACCATCACTTCAGGAAAAAAAAAACATCTTTGCACTATGTGTTCCATATCTCAACACTTCAAAGACACCAGAAATACGTCTTAGCACTTCTCTAGTTAGCTTTGCAGGCTGCAGTGAGCAAAAGTCCACATCTGACTCTCACAATAATCCTTCCCATGGCAATACAGTCATACCTGAAACTAATTTATTTCATGTTCAGAAGGGACTACCTACAAGGTAGCCGGTAAGCAGAGTCAGGGATGCATATGCAATTCAATGCATTGCTAGATATTCTGTGAAAATAACATTCCCACAGGAGCAAGGACTGCCATTCCCTTTGCAACATCTCTGACCTGATAAGAGGCATACTGCGCTTGCAAGAGTTTTAGCAGTCAAAAAAAGCACTGCAGAATGAGAAACATTACTTCACTCACAAGTGATCCTCAGACAACAACTAATGAGAGGTGCTGCTACTGCGAGGCCCCATGCTCCTTTTCCTTATCTGCCTGGTCATAAACATTGTCGTCTTCCTCTTCACCAGCAGAAATGGCCTAGCCTCATACAAAATGGTATCCCAGATCTTCACATAGAGAATTCCAGAAGTAATTAGGTATTAGACCTGTGTAGCAGCTTAAAACTGAGCCTTCCCTATGAACAGAAAACCATCCCAAAGTTCACTGTAGTCTTTGGCTTTCTTGTAACTTCATCACAGATCCTTAATCTTGTTTTGCAGTTATTAGTCAGCCAGATATCCAGGTAGGGTTTGTTCCTTGAGTTCCCACAAGAGACAGTTACCGCACATAATCACACCACGTCCAATGTTCCAGTCTACACTGGGTGAGGGTGACAGAGCTGGGTACAGGAAGAAATCACTGTATCTGGTAGTGGAAGGGATACACGACTGTAATAATAATTTGCATTTTTTTCCATTTTTCCGGTCCATTATTCCATATGCCTACAGTCATGACTCTGATAGGTCAAGTAACAACACAGATTGGGGAACAGCCATGCACAGCCTCCAATAGCTGCTGAAAAAAGAGACTGTGAGAGCCTAAACCAGCAAGAAATAGTCTTTTAACATTTCTCAGTCAAGGTCAGACTAAACAGAGGTTCCTTCACCAGAAGTCCTAATGAAAACCCCTTCCTTCTCTGAACTGGCCTTCCTCAGAAGACCAAGTTAAGAAATCAGCTCTTTCATTTACATTATGCCTAAGATGAGACCTTCAATACACAAAATTGATATTTTTGCCCTGGCAAGACAGATGAGCAGGACATCGCCTTGCTTGTTGGAGCCCAGCAAGTATGGGACATTGTAGAGTAAATTTAGCAGCTAACACACAATATTATTGCACTTCAGTCTCTTTACGGTACTTCTCTCTCTTAACAACTTTTTTTTTCATTGCTGTATTTCTCCTCCCAATTCAAAGGAGACCAATAAAATTTTCTGAAAGACTTCAAACTTAAAACCAAAGTAGTGTCTTATTTTTACCACACTTAGAACTACAGCACTTCTGACAAATTTTTTCTTTTATACATAAACCATTATAGTTTGTATCTCTTATATTCTAAGTCTTCTATTAGTCTTCTTTTTCCTTATAGTTTCAAGCAATTTACTATGTGTTAAAGGAAGATGAGCTGATGATCTGTGAATCCTAAAATCATCACAAGTGCAGTTTTAAAACATAAGCCTTCTTAAAATACTTGCTATTCATCAGTACTGAATAATAGCAGCTGATTTAAAAGCTAAGACATTTCATTCACACTAAAAATAAAAAAATAAAAAAACAAAGGAAATTTAACCAGACTTTCATTACTGTTCAAATGTGGTTACTCTTCTATTTTAATCTTACTACTAGATAGTGTATTTAAGCCTGGATTTCTTATTTTCTTTCACTCAACTGGCCCATCCACTAATATATTATAAAAAATTCTATAGAAACATCTTCAAGGCCAGGCACATTGAATACTCTTTCTTTAAAGATTGTACTTGTAACCTCATTTATTCTTTTTTTTCTCCTTTTTCATTTATGTGGACTGGTGAAGGTTTACTCTAGGTTTAAATGTGTTTGACTAGTTTAAACAACACTCCTATTTTATTTTAGGGATAGAAAATATACCCCTAAAAGCTCATCTTATACAAGCAGGTTATAAATTGCGTACTTATTGTATATTTCCTCTAAATTCCCGCACCCATTATACAACAGCTCTTCATTTGCTTTTTTCTTTGTTCTCTCTGTGCTGCCTTTTACTTCTCTCCCCACTAAGTGAAATATTAGTAATATAGCAGCAATGTCTGAGGCAAAGTCAAGCCCATGCTGAGTAGGTTTGAAGATAACTAAAGTAATTATGCACAAAACAGACCCTAGAAATAGCACCTTCCTACCTGATAGACCTCCTTCCTAGATGTATTCAGTCACAGCAGTGCAATTTAGCTACTACCTACAGGGGTTTACCGCTTTTCTCTCCATATCTCACTGAGAAGCCACTCACTAGGCCTCTTCTCACTGAAGAGGTAAAAACGACAGTTGTTGTCTTTCTTGCAGATCCCCCCAGAACTGTGTGCCCCATATAAACCCCAGCCACACCTTTAAAAAGGTGCCAGAAACAAAAATTTTGTCCCAGGTACCCCTGCGTATGCAGGTGGGGTTTGTCAAGCAAAGACCAAAACCAGAAGGAGCCAATGCAACACCCACATCAAATAGCTCCCAGAGCAAACAGCAGATGTTTGCTTATAAACTGAGAATTTTACATTTTACACATGGGTATGGAAAATGCTCTGAAACAGCAACTCCAACAAAAACCAATTACATTTGTAAAAGTACTTTAATAATTTTTTTTTTTTATGTATGTCCTTCAGCACTTGGCCATTTTGTAGAATACAGTGATCTGTACTCCAGCATTTCAAAAATTTCAAATGTAGTTTCCTGCAGATACAATACTGGTATAATTCCTGCTAATAAAACAACATATGTTGCCAACCCCATTTAATGTTTTAATGGTTACCAAATTTCAACAAAATCTGACACATACACAAAGGACTCAAAAATCTTTCTGTATCTCTAGCTTCTTGGAAAGACACAGCCACATAGAGGAAAGTGTCCTTCAATGAGACACCAGCTTAGTGCAGAAGCTCAGGTGTTGCTGGACCCTGGGGACTCCACATGACATGAAGTGAAATTTCTACTGAAGGTGAAGTTTCACAGACCCTATACTCACCCACGGGACAGAAACTGTCAAAAGCTTATGGCCACAGAAGTGCTTACTTAGTATTATCTCACAAATATAGCCTTCAGCCCACAACATAAAGGATGTTAATATTATAACACAGAGCAGGGGCTATTTTGCTCATCCCAGTATTATGACCAAATTTCTGAGTCATCAGGAAAAACTCCATCCACCTTAACTTTTCAAAAAGGAAAATAATCCCACAAAATAGTGGCAGAAAAAAGAGAGTTTAAACTTTATTCTAAGTGCAGGGTCTATTACACAGCAGTATAGCACACCTGTGGTTAGGCTGTTATGAGAATATTACACTCCACTGCCTGCATATCTTTACATTTATTTAAGGGATAATCTTTATCTCTTAGTGCTGTATTATGCAATGCCATAAACAGCTGCTGAGATTAATGACTGTAGTTAAATCAAACTCCAGAGCTGTACAGAGAGAACATACTACAGTGCCACTGAGGAAACCTGATTGTCTTTTAAAGCAAACCATAGCACTGTCAGAGACAGAAATACTTTTCTCTGTGTGTGAGGCAGGGTGTGCAGATCTGCACTCTTTCTTGAGCTTCCTGGTGACATAAAGTCTCTAGATTATGGGTAGGATGCCTAAAACCTGAAGACTGCACTGATTAAGGGACACAGGGAATGGAAGGACTAATTAAAGACTGCTGCAAAGTGAAAGGACATTAGCTAAAGCTCATTACATTCCTGTATGGGTACTTTGCTTCTGAACAAGAGGGTCCACACAGAGATGACTGCACTTCAACTAATGTGGTTTTACATCACACTCTTAACTTGTTATAACTTGACTCTACTGGACATGTGCTTTAAAACTCTTAATTCTTCCACAGTGAGGTAAAGTAGATACCCAAACAAATGAAGAAAGGGCCCCAAGTGCCAGATTACAAGAGACAATGAGGACCTTTAAGAGACAGTAAGAAATCTTGTTAAAGCTCCTAAGGCTATTTGCTTCTAAGCACCATCATGTTGAGCAGCAGCTGACAGAGGTGGCTAAAGGTGGCTACAGCCACCTGTTTGTCCCACCCTTTTTTCCATTCTTTGTGTCGCAGCAGAGGTTGCAGAACAGGCAACACACAATCACCACAAAACACAGCCCAGTATATTGACATACAATTGAAGCAACAATCACCTGAATTTACATGCTAAGCCATGGCTGCAACTGCTGTGGCTTGGAATTATGGTTCCCATCAGATCAGCTACAGAAGGCTAAATCTGCCTCTGCCAGTACGAAAGTGAGAAGCCTGTCTCAGATCACCGGTCCACTGGAGAACTCTGAGCCCAGAACCAGGCACGTGCAGCCATCCCAGCACTCACTATAAGCACTCTTATGCTCCATTCATTTCCACAAATATAGTCAAATGACCAAAACAAACCAAAAAAAACCAAAACCTAAACTGTTTAAGAGTGTTGCCCTTCTTCCGACAGACTTCTACCGTAACTTACATCTTCAAATTCTTTTACTTAAGTCCTACATTATTGTCTTCAAGTTGCAACAGCTTCAATGGAGTATCACTGTCTTACACTCACACAAAATACTTCATGAAAACTTCATGAAAACATTCCAGATGAATTTGTTCTTATATCTTAATTGCTTTATCATCCCTTAATCTTGTGCATGTTCATAATGTTTAAATGTGACAAAAAGCTGTATGATACCCCAGAGTTTCAAACGTCTATCACATCTAGGGCACTCTAGTCACATTTCTCAGTGGGAGGAAAAAAGGAGCAGTAGCAGAGGCAAACCCTGAACAGAAGGGGGAGGGAGGGGGTGACACAAATACAGTATAGAAAATGCACATGATGAAAACAAGGAAACAGATCTGAGAAATGAAAAGAAAATCATTGCAATCTCTTTATAAAAAAGTCTTACCATAAAAATTATAAAAGGGAAGAAATGGACTGAGCATAAAATCACCACAGTGTAAAGATGCTCACACATCCTGTGACTTCATTATGGGGCTGATGAACTACAATAAGGATTGCACACCGTATGGTTTTCACTAAGACCACAAATTGTGAGAAAGTACTCTGCAGGAGGTTTGCTTTTGTCAGGTTTTCTGTTAAAAAACAAGACAACCAAAACCAGCCCTGAAGTTCTTTGCAAATACTTCTGTACTCTGTGGGCTATAGTTAAACCTAAATTTCATCTTTGCTAGTAGTATGAAATCCTGTTCCAATTTCCCTTGAAATCACCAATATTGCCACTGACTTCAGTGGGTTTGAATTAACTCCAAATGTCTCCAAACAACTTTGAAAAAACCCCTGACTGGGTTAAAACTGATACTATCTCCTTCTTCTCCACATTCACCCAAGAAAAAGAGTTTCTTCAGCTTCAGAAATTGCCCTACTTCTTTCCACCATTCTATTCTCCTTTAACCTACTAAATCTCTCTCATAACAAAGTACTTTGCACAAACACATTTACAAGCTGAGGACATCCTTATAAAGAACTCCAGGGTTTAGGGCGTTATTACTGACTTTGAGATGTAATTTTCAATTCTGTAAAGTTTTCAGTGTCCTCTAAAATGTGAGCACTGTCCATATTCTGATTGATGCAATTTGTGCAAAATTAAACTCTTTCCTGGGATATGGATGTAACAAATTCAGTGCTTAAGATCTGTTTCCATTTAGTTGGAACCTTAAGACCAGATGCAGAATTTGTATTAAATATTGATTTGTTTCACTTTACTAGACCATTCATGTAATGAATGTTTTCAGATTTGGACTTTGTATTAGAAAGGCTAGTATTTTCATTTTGGGTTTTTAATAAATTTTGTGAAAATATCACAGCAAACATCCAAGATTCTTCCACATCTGAGAAAATAGATTTTAAGAGGAAAAGCAGCTTAATCAAAATAATGTTTTTTGTCATTTAAGAGAGTAACTTTGGCATGTACAGCTATGAGATGGATACAATAATCTAGTCAGGTTATATTAATAAACCAATAGTGGTCTTAATAATTCAGTAATCAACAGGACACTGCATTAATTTATTTTAGGAAAAATGCAAATCTGTAAAGTCACACTGCAGAAATATACATTCAACAATCTAATTTTTCTTCCATTTAGCATTTGATTTTTAATCTAGTCATCCCTTTCCAAATATAAACACATTCACTGAAGGAAGTTTCTTCTATGAATCATTCTAGTTACCTGACAAAGAGATTAATAAAATAATTCTAATGATCTAGATGAGAGAATAAAGGCTACAAGGACTCCAAAGAAGTGATTTAGGATAATTTCAAACCTGAACAAAAAGTACATCTGTACTTTGCCCTTTCAATTTTACAGCATAACCGACAGAGTTAGCTTGAAAGCTAGCTCTCTATTAATCCTGTGAGAAGACTCTTAAACAGCAGATTCTTCTATGCAGTAATTGTCCTATTTGCCAAAATGAGATGAAAAAAATAGCTGATTACACACCTGTGTGTATGCAACTGTCCATCAAGGTGGCAGTAGAATAGATCAATTACTCAAAATCATCTCTGAGTCACATGGATTCTCTGCCTTGTCAGGCTGCTTTGGTCTTAACACCTGGAAATGAAAGCCATTCCAGAAGTGAAAATGAGTAACCAAAGGTGAAAGAGCAGGGACGGGATAAAAGACATTGTGTACTGAGAAATGTTTATATGTTGGCTACTTCTGTGCACACTGCAGAGAAAAATCACTTCTTTGTTCTCTTCAGTCTACACAACTACCAAAGCAGCTGAGTTACAGATTTGGAGCTGGTGCTATTTTTCCCAGCAATCGTCCTTCAAGCATTTTGAGAATATGAGACTTCTGAAGACAAACATGCTATCTATATTAGAGGAAGAAAATGAAATCTTTACAGAGATTGTTGTGGGGGGAGCTGTTTAATCAGTAAAGCAGTCTTCCAGTGAGTATGAAGTGGACAAGGGATGCCTGTGCAGTATCAACAGTGAGCATTTATAAATAAGCTTCAGGTCTCACTGTTGGAATTCTTTTTAAAGTGAAAAAGCTGAACTCTGCCAGGAGTTCCTCCTCCCAAGCAGGGTCAGGAGAATTGAAGCTACTCCACCTCCAGCACAACCAACTGCGGACTGTGTCTCACCTATAGAGTTGTCTGACTGCACACAGGAAGTTCTTCAGGAACAGCAGACATGTAGATGATGGCTGAGAGTCTCAGAGACATTAAAGGTAGGAGATGGAAAAAGTAATGCTAAATCTGAACATATGATGCAATCAGGAAGGGCAGCGCAGGACACTGAGACAGTTATTGGACCCAAGCTCTGAAACACCTACCAGCAGTCCCTGCTGGAAGGTCTCTCTACAGGAAAGGGGCCCCTTTCCCCAGCACCATCCTGGAATACCAAGCATTGCTGCCCTACGGAAAACACAATTTGCTACAGTCACTTCTTCCTAAGGGTTAAAAATGATGTGCTTAATCAACAAAAGCAAATGCTTATGGCCACTATAGCCAAATCATAGAGATTAGTAATAAGCACCAGTCTCAAAGACAATGCCACGTATGATGTGATAGAGGTTTCCAGCTCAAACAAGTCTTCTTCACTTGCAGTAAAAACACATCTTTCTCTGCTTCAGCTTCATTTTTACTTGCCAACCTGTGACTCCAAGTGCATTGGAACCAAGAGACAGATAAAACTAAGTGTTTATTAATGGAGAAGGTAGGGAGTGCATTAATTACAACTTACTCTTGATCTTTATTTACTACATGGTCTAATGAAAACAAAACCTGTAAATTTTAAGCACTCATGCTTCTGTCATTTCAGGGTTTATTAGTTCTGAATATTGTTAAGTAGCATGTGTTAAGCAGCATGGTGAACAGTATGTAACAAGAGGATTAGTATAGTCTTGGTATTTCCAAATTGTCAAAGCTAGAAGTATCTGCATATTTATGCAGGCTAAGAGATACACTGTCATGTGATTTACTTTAACAAAGCATGAAAAAGATGTAGACGTTTTGCTAAAGATATCAGATGATGTTTAGAGCAAACTCTAAAGTGTCAGGCCCGAGATTTAAATTTAGGGACTTAATAAATAAAATAAAATCACAGTTAGTCAGAAATATGATTGAATGGATACATTACATTAAACATCAGATTGTTTTTTTCAGAAATATTTTTCTCTACAAATTAGCCAGTTCTGAAATAAATCAGGAAATACTACAACAAAGGTGACACATATAACCTTCATGTACAAGTGTGGATGGGCAGAGTAAGATAAATTTCTGTGATAAAATATACTATTTTGATAATCACAGAAACACAGAACAGTAAGGGTTGGAAGAGACCTCTGGGGATCATCTAGTCCAAACCCCTGCCAAAACAGGTTCACCTAGATTGGCTTGCATTCTAAATTTAGAGATCATTTCTCCAAAGGATTAGGACCATCAGTGGTTTGGGATTTCTCTGGCTCCATCCACTCATTCTACTTGCATTCATTAAAGAGCAAGTAGAACTGACTGTCAGAAATTTAAAAACTGTATTTCTGTCCACTGAAAATTGCAAAATAATACTACTTCTCCAAATCAAAGAAAAGGTACTGTTTTCAGGATGAGTGACTGCACTGTCAGCCTGATGAAATTATGAAAATATAAGGCTCTCTATGCATTAATAAGATGTAATTTTAGCAAAGCATAGCACAGTAATTAATACATTTTTACAGCTTCTTCAACCTGTAATTTGTCTTTCTGCATTACTTATTTTGTAAGAGCTCCTTACTTCAATAAATTGCAGCACATGTAGCTTAGGGCTTTTTAATGAGAATAGATTAATGTATGGTTTTCCTGTGTTCACTCCATTTTCTGTGTAGGAGATAGATCAGTGTGCTGTCATTTCCCTGCCGCTTTTTATCTCTAGATGTCATTATGCCCACCTATTGTCAGAGATATGTATCATATTAGTAAGTACCTCATCATAGAGATACCAGCTTTTGCCTTTGATGTTGAAGCAGGCAGTACTGATTTCTACATATGTACAGCATTACCATAAAGACTTAGCAAAAGATAGCTCCTAGCTCACAGAAGAAGCCCTGTGGTTCTGTGAAGTTGAAGCTAGAAACAGTCAAGACGCCAATAGCACCTTCCTTGGAAAACATCAAAGAAGATTTACTCAGACCACCAATCTTCCCCAACAGAAACTGCTGCAAATTGTTTGAAGAAAGCATACTCTATGTTAAATAGTTTGGCATAAACAATAAAAACAGCTTAAAAGGCACTTAATTTATCAGAAACTTCATGAGGTGAGAAACTTCATGCGGTAAATGCTGATCAACTGCATATTTCCCAGGAAACAGACAGTTGTCAGTGCTGTAGCAAATGGAGTTGCAAGGAAGGCAAAGAAATACTACATCTTATTGGGACCTGTGGTTCCTTGTGCATTTCAGGTTCAGCTTATCTCTGTCTGCCCTCACACTAGATTACTTTTGCTACATTGTACATTTCAAAAGTGCATCTCCTGTCTAAGCCTCAGCTGTTTTACGTCCCTTAGCCAATTGGATCCTAAGTGTCTGAGCATGTCATAGAAGAGGACCAACGTATTTCTTGCCCAGACATATGATAAAGATCATAAAATCTCACATTTGTTTTGTCACATAGGTGACTGTGCAGAGCAGAACAGAGCAGGCAAATTTTTTAAGCCTTTTCAGGGCATTTTAACAGATATTTCTAACAGCAAAACTCTGGATTAAATGTAAAACTATAAAACTTTCAAACTAGAGAACTTTGGAAACCAAGGATCATCTATACATTTTTTTGTTCCGTCAGCTGGGTGTTTTCCAACAAGAAATAAGTACACTGGCAAGCTCCTAAGCAGCTTTACTGTCCTGGTCTATACTAATGACTGAGTTATAATGCAGCTGTATCAGTGATAAAACAGCAAGATGGAAGAAGTAAAGGTGGCAGCTGTCATGATAAGCACGCAGGTTTACCTTGCACTGCTCACTGGAAGAACATAGAAATTGAGGTGCCAATATATCTGCTTCAGCACCTGCCTTTCACACAAAGACAAGAAGAAACAAGAGTATGTTGATCTGCAGGAGAAATTCAGAAGTTTTAATATGACTGTAAAGACTGCCTGGCTGGCATAGTGCTACATGTGTTCCTGGGAGAGTGCTAGCAGCACAGGCTGCTGCCATTTGCATTCATCTCAAATCCCACCTCCTGGCACCATGGCTCTCTAACAGAGATATTGCCCTCAGACTTCCCTCATCCTTTTTATAAGGATTTAAGATCACTGACACTGAAAATACACAGTAGTTCTTGGTGTACAGTATTGCTGTTTCCAGTGGCACATGCACTAACTAATTTACTAGTCAAACCTCAGCCAAATGATAAAGTTTCATCTGTCTTTGTGATAACACCTGAAGGCTCTGTTATGAAGTATTGGCTCTTTACCCTGCTACTGGACACTTTTCCTTCACCTCTTTCCACTTCTTCCAATGACTGTCCATTCCTACACTTATTAAAAACAAGAGTTTGAAAACAAAGACTTGTAAGAGACGTTAGAAGGCAAAAGATTGGCTATGTATTTTAAAAACACTCCTCCAACCTTGCCACTTTCAGCAGTCTAGTTCTCTCCTGACTTGCTGATGGATTTGCTCAAATATAAAAAGCATACAGTCCTATTATCTTATTTTGCAGGGTAGTTATTCTGGGGGCAGCTAGCCCACTATGTGCACTTCATTTTGCTTGTTTACAAATTGCCCAAATATCAGATCATTTAATAGTGCCCACACCCACACCTTTTATTTGTACTAAATTTAAGTGAAGTTTCAAAGCAGTTCTGTCTTTCGCTGCTTTGATCTCAGTAAACATCTGTCTGATCCTTGATGCCATGTTGGGTTTGCTCATTTTCTCTTTGGTTACACTGTTAGCCCACAACACTGCCAAACTGCTGCTCTCTATTGGCAGAGCCTTATCAAAGGAACATCTGTTCCCAGAAACTGGATTTACTCTTTAGTTAAGGGGAAAATATCCATGAGGCTCCCCATGACTCATACAGAATTGTTATGTGAGTCAGTGCATAGATAATGATCACTAACCTCCAAGTTTAGATATTCTCAAAAGTTCTATTGTTCCTCCTTGTATGAGCAAACTCCAGTAAAAACTCAGATAGATTCAAAATATTGGTAGTTTGTTGAGAATTAGTGTTCCTTTCCATCTTTCATCCAGCAATCTGACCAAAAAAAAAAACAAACCCAAACAAACCCTGCAACAGTGTAACTATAGTAGAAATAGTTGGAATATGAGTTTTCTTAACAATCTCCCATGTTGCTTTGCATTTTGGCAGATCAAAGAAATAACAAAAGAGGGATATGGAAAACAGTGAGCTGTAGTACTATTTTAACAATTATAAATATCAAATGCTGAAATACATTCACACTAATGCCTCATGGGTCACTAGGAGGGTTTTGCCCACTGTCTTATACTGTTAACGTTCTTATGACCTGCGTAAAGCTATTCACATAGTACAACCAAAAATGGAGAGAAAGATCACAAGAATGCACCATCCCCAAAGTTTCTCATTAGAGTGGAGCTGAACTAAGAGTTTGCTGCTGAAAGCAGGCTTTATTCTTCTTCTCTTAACCCTCTTCTTTCTTGTTGTATTGCTATTTCTTAGTCTTCCCTGATCACTCAGATCACCCTTCTTAGAGCACCGTCATGCTGGCATTAAAAATACTGTTTGTTTGGTTTTTTTTACTCTGCTGGTTCACTTTTTTGCTGATTTAGAAAGTTCTAAACACACAATTAGATAACTGACAAAGCTGGCAAAAGATAAGAGACACATGGCACAATTGGGAGCCAGAAGAAGAGAGGAAAATAAGATGTTAGTGATCAGCAACAACAACCTGTTAGTTTGGATCAAATCCTAATACAAAACAGTTTCTGGAGCCTTCATCTGAGATTCTGAATCTTCCACAATGTGTAAACTGCTTTACAAATTCCTGATAGCCCCTTCCCCCTGAAGGTTATACTCTAACATAGCAAGCAGCAGGCAGGAAGACAGACTACTGAAAACTCACCCAACATTTCAGCTGTAGGGTCAAGAGCAGGAGTTGGTTTCTTTATTCTCAGATCAACATCAAACTCTAACAACACTCTGATCTAAAACTTCCAAGGCTTTTTGGTGTGAGTTTTCCCATTACAGAGGTCCTGATAGTTGACTGGTATAACTTCAGTAGCATGCAGACCTTCAGCCCAGGGTCTAAAAGAGGATATAAACAAGGTCGACTCCCAAATACCAGTTCAGATCAGTACTCTTAATATTCCACTATCCTGATCAGATAAGTATTAGTGAAAAGATGAATCACAACAGAATAATTACAAAAAAAAAAAAAAACCAACAACTCCAGATGCTCATAACAAATATGTTATTAAGCATGTACCTTATTAGCATAGTAAACATAGTAAGATGTAGGGAAGCAAGTACCCTGATTCATAAAAACCTAAATCAAGAGGCAGTCTTTGGTCATGGATCAGCCTGCTGAGAGGTCCATGTACAAAGCAATAAAATGAGGTATTCAAAAATAAGTGATACTAGAGAGATTTCTTATATCATTCCCTCTTCATAGGTTTTACACTAAGAAAAGTGAAATATTTAATCCTGAAATATAATAATGCTATAAATCCTCTAAGATAAAAGATGTTCATTGCTATCCAGCCATTGTTAAGACTGGAAATTCCACAATGTAACACAGCAGCTGTTCTTCTACACAGCTGTTCTCTTACACATTGTCTGGAGCAATGGCCATTGCAGGCAGGAAAGCACAAAAGCCAATGAACATGTGTAAACCTAAAGCAAAGGAGAAAAAAAAAACCCCAAGGTAAGCCTCTCTCAAATACTTGGAGATACTGGTGCCAGTGGACTTTTCTAGACAAGTGTACTAAAAGAACACACATCACAGCTCAGCCCTTCCTTTCATGAAGTTAATTAAGCAGGTTTATTGGCTAAAGGTCCAATTAGGATCTTGAAGCTCATCCTAAAAGCTCTGTAACACACCAGTATCCTTGACACACTCTGAAGAAACTTCATGTCTATTTTGTTGACTTATTTGAGAAGTTCTCTTTCATTTTTTCACTACATGCAGAACCAAACATGTGGCAGCTACTGACAGTGACCACAAACCTAGCTCATTAACCCCTGCTATGCCCAGCAGTAACCAACCCACCATGACCTTGAAAATAATTACAGTACAGACTTTGCAATGCTGCATCACCAGTCCTACCTCCCCACTAGTCACACAGGTTCTTCATTTGTCAGTAACAGCCACAGCCTGTGGTACATCATAGTGCAGTAACAGTTCTACACTGGCCTGTCTAAACACAAACTTACCCAAGCCTCTGAAACCATAATCTCAGTGCTGGAACCAGCAGCTCCTGTCAGAATAGAATTAGACATATCTAGATACTCTTTTTAGAAACAACACTGAAAATAACTAAATGATCTGTTCAAAAGCAGCAATCCAAATGTACATGTCCACGCCAGATGAAAACCTCACCTTCATTGAGACTAGAACTAGAACAATGACCTCAGACAGACAGAACTAGACATAACTGGAATTTCTAATATCATCATTTATAACAATCTGTTATTACAGTTGTCATCTGAAAATTCCAGTAGCAATGGATAATTAAAAGTAAGTAAGTAAACCTTATAAAAACATGTTGCAATTAATGAAGTAAGAAGAACTTCAGGTAAGGGCTTTAGATGCAACCAAACTGACTATATGGATTCTTTTTTATGGATTTAGTTTTGGAAATAAACCTGAAAGCCCTGAAATTTTAAAGTTAATATTCCAGCATTGAATCCTTTTCTTGATTTTGAATGAATTTATCAGTCTTTGCTACCTCCCTAAAAACCATTATATTTCTGTTTTAAAAAATTCACAACTACCCCGAGAGAATGAAAATGTGAATTCTAAAAAGTCCAACAGACTCATTAAAAATATTGGCTTTCTGGCACACTACCAGAAAGAAACAACACCACAAGTGAAAATGTACATTTTCAGAATAGCATTTCTGTTCCCTCTATTTCCCTTGCTTCTAAACAGCATCTTCCTTGATGGGAACATGCAGAATAATAATTGAAAAATCACAGCCCATTTTTACGTAGCCCTCCTTTGCATTATGCTTTTGAGATCAGAATATTTTTAATAATGTATACATTTGTAATGTATATATGAGCAACTCTCATTTTATTAATTTACTAGGTGACCACTGAAAGGATATGAACCTTTCCAACTTGTTAAATAGTTTTTTGCTAAAAGCCAGCAATAGAAATGTAGCCACAGAATAAGTCTGAGTTAGAAAAAAAGCAGTGATTTCATTCCTCTGTAACATATTTATGTGTATTTGTATATAACAACCTGCATGCAAAGACCGAACCCACTTATATTCTGTTTTTCTCTTTAGAAAAAAAAAATGTATATTTTCCCACTAATTGGATTAATAGGTTCATATTGCTAAATCTGCTGTCAGCAATGCAGTACTATCATAAAGCAGAAATTTCAGAGACCTATGAAAACCTGTTGTGAATAATTGTGGGGGGTTTTTTTCCATTTTGAAACACAAAGAAATCTATTTTGCCAGCTTAATGCCAGATAAAAGTAAAAGTCTCCACTAAAGTCTCCTTCAAATTTTCTTTTGCAGTGTTTTTGACAAGTAGAAACAATTGCTGAGAATATTTTATTCAGGGGGTTGCCTCTTTGTTCTTTGTAACTTCCATATCACCAAATTGCAATTACAGTTTGAACTAGTAAGTCTTCCGTGGAGCATTTTATGAACACTTAAGCAACTGATTATGTGCCACATGAAATTTCCTCTTAAAGTCCTGGGGCACATCATCTCAATCATACACCATTGTTCCTGTCTTCTGACTTGATGACTTCACTTCACAGCACTCTGTTTTAATTCATTATAATTATTTCAAATTTTAATTCTTTCTCTAGCAAGCCTCATACAAGAAGCTGCAATATACAGGTTCTGCATAGAACAGACAATTTTACACTTGCCCAGGTGTTCATGATCTGTGAATGCCAGAGAGGCAGAAATAGATTGTCTTGCTTTCAGCTCAATGAACAGTTCATGACACATTTTTATGCCCTCGATCAGCCACATTTCTGCATTTATTGTCATGGGTTTTGTTCTTTAAGGAGCCGAGTGTAGTCACAACATTTCAAAGCTGTATTCTGTTTCAAATCAGAAAGAAAATTTTAAAAGTTTTAAGGATGAGAAAATCTAAAGAACAGCAACATGAAATTGCCAATGTCTCTGCAAGCAAGATAAATCTCTGTAACTTTCACAAAATTAAGTTGATACATTTTGGTTCACGAAGCCAGGGTTAGGTACAGATCAGTGGCAGTTCTTTTCAGTATGCTCCTTGTGAAACTGAATTGTTCTTCACCCTACCTCTCTGCCTAGGATAGGAAATCCTTTTCATCATAGCATTGTAGGAGTTGTCTCCATCCACACTGTACAACAGCGAGTGAAACTCATAATTAACATATCATAGGCATCATGACAGAAGGCACAGCCCATCAGGGAATGCAGCTACAAGAAGGAATCAGGATGTTGAAGAAAGGTGCAACTGATATCTCTACTTTACTTATTAAAAACATTCAACTAAATTAGTTGACCCAAAATGTACTATGTAAAGTGAAAACATCCATTTTTATTTCTCTGAATTAAAATCAAAAATATGGGTGAAGATTGGCCCCATTAAATATCTCAGTTTTGAAGGAATTATATTTTTTATCTGGGAAATCTTTCCAGGAAAAAAAAAAAAGTCTAAGATGTCTAGTTAGCTTTATTCCTTTTTTTCTCATTTCATCTACTCACTGTTCTGGTTACATTCCACTATGGGATTTCTCATGATTGTCTTTTGTTTTCTCAGAATTTTTTTCTATGCTCTTCATCCCAGCAATTTTAGTATTTTTTCTAATGCTCATGTTTTCAAAATACCTTGTTTAATGACCAGATCTCATCATATGCAATTTGGGGTTACACTCTATGAATATTTTCTAACCAGAAGAACTCCTGCATTTTCATACTGCACCTGTTATGAGAATAATGTGGGCGGGGGTTTCCCACCAATGCTGCCAGTGTTTGAAGACAAGCTTCCTTTCATTGATTCCACACATGCTCTTCATTTCTCTCCTTTTCAATTTATCTAGCATTGATATAAATTTAATTCTGAGGTTGCTGGTATTAGCACCACAAAGAACTGTGTACTCCATAAACATTATCATCTAAATAGACAATGCAAACCACGGGGGGGGGGGGGGGGAAGAATGTGTGGAATTCTGAAGAAATTGAGTTGACAGATTTTCTGCATTATCTGCTTATTGCTTTTCTGACCCATACTCCTATGGACTGCAAAATATTTATGGCACATTTTACTGACATTTTTTGAGATCCTGGATGGGGAATGGTAAGACTAGAATTTATTGGTGCTCTTCAACCTAATAGAAACTCTAAAAAAATACCACTATGATTAACTATTGTAATTATATGTTTATTGCTCAATCCTCAAATCTTCTGGGGCATGAAATTAAACAATTTTGTAGTATCTATGTTTTTTCAATGTCTTGGAAGGCATCACAGAAGACCCTCATGAAGGCACTCCACTCTGCTGTTGTTTGCTGATAAAAGTGGGTAAAGAGAAATCAACACAGAACAAGAACGACAGTGAATAAGAAAAAGCAGTGTGAAAAGCAACTAACTGCACTATCCCAAACCATACATCTTGTAATTCAAAAATATTTTCACAACAGCTTCACTGCGTCTAAAGCACAGGTCCAGTTTAGAGAACACTTTCTGCCTCCCCTGCACCCAAACCTCAATGTACAGCTCAGCCACAAACACAGGCAGTTCCAGTGTAGAGAGAACCTTATTAGCTTCAGTGATATGAAGGATGGAGTAATAGTGTGAATGCAAGCCATTGTCCCACAACACCTTTTAAGACTCACTAGGAAGTTTAAACATGAGAGCTAGGAAGAAAGCAGACGTGAAACTATCTATGAGAAAGAAGGACATCTGTCTGGAAACAGAAAGTAATACAAAGCTGAATTTCTCTAATGCCTTTTCCAGCAGAGAAAGGTACAAAGGATAAAGTTGCTCAGAAGCAGTGGGAGAATGAACTGGAGGGAAGGTTAAATTGGTGATCCAATTGTCATGAGGGAATGGAGATCTTTTCCATGGAAGCCTCAAACTGTACAAACATTGGTTTGCAGTAGATAGAATTTTGGGTATTGCTTGACACTACAGTATAGAACTTTGGGTATTGCTTGACACTACAGTAATAAATTAACATCAGATTCTTGTGCCTTCACAAACTTTTATTCACAACACTCAGTTAAACAACTGACCATACTATTTCATTACCTAAAAACTGTCCCCTGGCTGCCTTCTTGGCTCTTGTCATGAGAAAACAAGAGAAATAGCTCAAAATCACTCAAAAAGCAATGCTTACCTTATTACCCACTTCAATTCATCAGCCTGGAGCCACATATTTTGCTGCTAATAGAATAATATCACGTTGTGTGATTTTGAAGTGGATAAACACAATTTGAAGTGAACAAATACTAATTGCAAGAGTTTGGTTCATTAAAAAAATCACAGCTTTTCAGCTCAAGTGAGTCAGTACTCACCACCATAAACAAGGTCACACTACTTCCAAAAGTTTTAGCACTATCTCATACAGCTCAGAATTCCTTTCACAGACACATCTAGTCTGACGGTAATCATTTTAACTTTCCCCCGTGTTGACTTTATCTTTCTGAAACCCACTGAAAGATTTCCTAAACAAATATCTGACTTTAATCCTAACAAACCATATGTTAGACCCTAAGGGTAGTCGAAGACAACAGCAGAGCTGCCTGAAAAGTTACTAGATACTATAATCCACACAGTTGGGTTGCTGAAACCTGCAGATCATGCTAATTAAAAAGGAAAAGGGAAGAAGTTGAGAAAGAAAGTCCAAGTAAGTCTACTACTAACAAATTTTCAGGCTGAACATCCTAGGGTTTTTTAACAAGAGAGAAGTTAAGGTAAAATAAATAGAAACTATTTAAGTGCAACATTTTTATATTTTATAACAAGTATTTTTTAACATTTTGGTAACATTTTATACATTTTTATATCAAACTGATCCCTTTTTCCAACTACATTTAAAGGAATTTTTTGTTTCACAAAACTGTTTTTCACTTTTGGTAAACTGCCAAGCATTGTTTATGGGGCTAGGCTAGAGTTTGTGCAACAGCACAGACCCTTATTTTGAGGTTTTTAAACCAAGGCCTAGGTTCCCTGCTAGCCCTCCCTACAAACAAGTTTCACCCAACAGAAAGTGCTCCAATGGTCTCAAGACCTGCTCCTACGCTTGCACAGGGTATGACAATACAGTTAACATGCATATCTTTACTTAGATTTCCTTCCAATGAAATCAAGAAGGCTGCTTTGTACATCAATGTTTATAAAGGGTGAAAGGATACTTCTGAACGTAACACGCCTAATAGATTTGCATCTAAAGGTTAGCGTATTTGTTTCACAATTCAACCTTTTTACCTCAAACTTATAATTTTCAATTCATAGGGTTAAGCCTTCAGAGATTTGATGTGGCTGCTAGAATACTAAGTGTGGAGCTGCATAGCCTCAAACTGGAAAATGTCATATCCAAAAAAATACAATTGTGACAACCTTCCTGGCAAGCAGCATAGGCCTTCCCTCTCATATTCCTAAATGTGAAGGAGTTGCCATCAGTCACTCAGCAATGATTCTTCCTTCCAGCATTACCAGCCTTTAAACAGTAGTCTCATTCACTCCTCTCAGAACACACAGCTTCTATAAAAATGTGGCCTGTCACCCTTTACTCTCAAGTAGTTTTTGTAGTATGCTCCATGCCCTAAGTTTAAATACACCACAGCCTTCAACAAGTTGTCTTATGGCCAAATTATCATGAAGTAAGCCTTAACTCTAGTTAAAGTAAACCCATAAATATTGGTATTTCATATGTATATAAAAAAAAAAAAAAGAACAAGATATAGTAATAAGCTGTAAGTGACAGGTTAAAAAAAGAAAAGAAAAAGCCATACTTGCTCTAGTTTCTGCCTACCTGCTGTCTATGGTTGCATGCATTAGCAAACTTCCTTTGTTGGTGGAACGTGTTCAAAGTCCCCAAATGAGGTGACCCAATTTCATCATTATTCCTGAAAGGTTCTCACTTCCACCCTAAAACCTATTAAGAAATAGTGCATATCCCTTTCCCCTAGATAAAACAGATATGTATCTCTTTCTTCGAGATGCAAGAACTGGTGGGACCTTGTGCCCTCTCCTTCATACAACCAATTCAATCAAAAACTTCTCATCTTAAGAGATGTGTAAAAAACTGCATTGTGTTGTGTCATCTTTTTGTGATTCACTGTACATCTTTCCATGTAATGTACCTCCAGGCAGTGAACTCATATTTTACAATCTATACTTTAGAAAAAACACTTAATATCTAAATGGGACACATGTTGTTAGATTATAACCAATGTCCTGTCTGAGAGCAGGCACAACGGTAAGCAACCGCTTCAAACTGACAGTATTTTTGAGGGTTTTGCATCTCAATTTCTCTCCCATAATAGTCCTTTCCTTCAAACATGATCACATATATATAAACATTATTAGCTATGTACATGCATTCACAAGGCCAGGTCTAGCACAATCATGTAAAAGTCCTTGAGATAAACTGATGCATCCAAAAATTACATCATAGATTTCACGCATTTCCAATTAATTTTTTTCAGCATGTGCCAAGAAGCAAAGCTAATTCCCCAATCATTAGTTTAGTGCTTGGATAAAGCTACTTTCATCAGAAGTATTTCTTTTATTGTTGAGATCTCTGCACTACATTGTAGTCTACAGTAGAGAAACATCCTTGCCTGAAACACACCTATCGAATCTGGTGAGGTTTAGGCAAGTAAAAAATTGTGCTACTTAACTCAGTGGACAGAATGTCTCATTTCTATGAGATTAGATTTCAGCAGAAGATCATTGTGTTCTTGTCTTTGCCATCATGTTAGCTCTCAGCACTTAATGGACTTTTGGGCTTTTGTTTTGAGGTTTTTTTCTTAGTTTAGAGGAGGTGGACAGGTGTTTTGTTCTGGGTTTGGTTTTGTTGTTGGGGTATTTTTTCTGCAAGAATTGGTCATAGGTTGCTAAAGCACTGGATCCTGCATTATTTTTGTTCTTGCCTTTATTTGAAAAGCCTGACTGTGAATTTAAGAGTCTTGTCAATTCAGCTTTGAAAGACAAAAAAGGATAATAATCTTCAGCCAGCAAGGGGCTGACTACAGGGAAGATACAAAAAAGTATATCTGAAACCAATTTCAAAGGTGAACCAGAGAAGTTAAAGAAAAAACTTTAAAAAAAAATTTTAAAAAAATCCTATGAATGAGAACTATTACTTCAGGAAAGAATCATTTCAGATGTTTGAATGTTGCTCATGGTTTAAGAGATTTTTGGGTAGGCAGTTTAGCAGAAGACTGCACTATTAGAAGCTACATGAAAATGTTAAGAGGCATAGAATACAGTGTATTTTCAAATGTATTAATGAAAACAACCTTGTCTTTAAAGAAATTTGAGGAACCTCATATCTATTTTGAATAGGTGAGAAGTGCTACCTTCAGACTAGGATCTAGAAGTTAATCTAAATCCCTTTGGTGGCACAGGAAAGGCTTCCTGTGGCTTCAGTGACCTCTAAATCATGATCACAAGCCAACAGTCTTCGGTTTTCCATTTGCCATAGCACTAAGACTGTTGCCTACAGACTTCAGTAGTTCTTATGCTTCAAAAAGAAGAATCCTAGAAGCTTTTTAAACCATTGTGATTACTTTCCTCCTGAGTCTATGTTTCCATTTGCGTTATTGTTCTTCTTCTCATCAAAAAAAAAACATTTTGGAGAAATAAGTCAAGAGAGAATCCTACTGCTGAAGCACAGGATCTCAGAGTTTTATTTCTGTGCTTTTTTTTTGGATGGAGGTACTCAAACTCAGACCCTTGGCAAAAAATCTTTCATCCTTACCAAAAATGAAGAGAAAAGGTGCAGTTTTGCACGGCAATCTCGTTAAGCCCATACCCTAGACCATACCACTAAAATTCAGCCCAGATATGCCTCTGATACATGGAATCAGCAACTATATATGCAATCCAGCATTTGGATGCTTGGCTCAATTTTGGGGTACCCAGTACAAAAGAGGAGCGGAAAAATTGGAGGGAGATCAGCAGAGGGTACCAGGATGGTCAGGAGTGGAGCACTTCACTTCTGAAGAGGGGCTGAGGAATCTGGGCTTGAGCACCCCAGAGAAGAGAAGGATTGGAGCAGCCCCCAGTAACTATGAGAAGGGTATCAATATGACAGAACTAGGCAATTCTATGAGTCTGTGATCCTATAATTCTGTCTTTGGACTCTCATCTTTCTTATGATCACATTTCCTTTTCCATAACAGGAGGCAGCCATTACTTTCAAGCTGCAATTCTTTCTATTTTATGACCACTTATACTCTCCTAACTTCATTTACTTTTACAGAAAACCGTGTTACTATAGCAATGATTTCCTAGAATCATAGAATGGTTTAGGCTGGAAGAGACCTTAGAGATCATCTAATCCAACCTCCTGCCATGGGCCGGGATGCCTCTCAACTAGACTAGGTTGCTCAAGGCCTCAATTGAAAAATGATACATGGACAGTCTTATACAAAATAGCACCAGTAAAAAACAAGACTGAAAGTACTATATTTTGCAAGAAATTGAATACTTACCTTTTCTGATCTAAACACAGATATGTTAACAGTCAAAACAACACTGAAGTCATTGTAAATTAAAGCAGAATGCTAGTTGATGGAATTGTAATAGAAGGAACCTAGATGCAAAAAAACTATGGCAAGACAACCAAATTAAATTATACTCGTCAGACAATAAACAGATTCCAGCTATAACACTATCCATTTGGGAAAGGGAACTTTAAGTGGTATTCCACCTTGAGGCAAACTGTCAGTATTTCCCTTTCCTGGATACTGACCAGTAAGTTGACGCTTGGAAGACACAACCCATTAACCCAAGCCAGCAATTTGTCACAGAACACCACAGACACTTTTACTAGATGTCAGCATGCAGTCCATTGATTTCATTATTTCTGGGTGGGAGTCCTCATGAGGAGAAGGAGAAAACCATTACCTGGCACTGAGCAATTCCCAATAGTGCCATCTTGAAGTCAATCCAGGTTTTATCGCTCTCAGCAATTGTAAAGTGGCACTTTCCTCCAAATTACTCATGATTGACTTTAGTCAATAGTGGATTCTAAGAATATGTCATTATAAGGTCATTCTTCTGCAAATGGATGCAATCTGAAGAGAAACCCTCTTGTGAACCAATTTTTTATTACCTTTGCCCCCCAGAAAAATTCCTATTCATGATAAAGACAACATCATCAGAAATGGTCTGTATGGAAAGACAAATTACAAAAAATTACAGGGACTGGGTTTTCCCGTTTCATTTTTCTGAAATAAATATCACATTGCCCTTCTCTGTGGCAATCCTTTTTAAGTGAGACCGGGTCATCACAGATGATTCAGTGGTTGAATCTGGAATATTAAAACAAAATAATATAAAATGAAATAAAATAAATAATCAAAAAACAGACTCTTACCCTTACAAATATTTAACCTAAACATTTATATCATTGTGCACATAAGGCTAAGCAGTGCTATATCTTTTCAGGATTGGAGTCATGAGGAAGCTCACATTAAAATACTATTCCTTTGAATGTAATTAACTTACAAAATACTACAAACACCAGGAATAAAACATAATTATGACACTCATCTTCCTTGAATAGATACAAACAGAAAATTAAAAAAAAAAAAATCCTTAAGAATAAAATATAATCATTGCACTCAT
The DNA here is from genome assembly GCA_025345505.1 of Todiramphus chloris collaris. Lineage (NCBI taxonomy): Eukaryota > Metazoa > Chordata > Aves > Coraciiformes > Alcedinidae > Todiramphus > Todiramphus chloris. The sequence continues at coordinate 17,414,332 of JANVCC010000020.1, read as the reverse complement.
CTTCTCACTTTGAAATAATACTTCCATCTCTATTGGCAAATTAAGCCTGAATGGAAATTCAAATTAATGTGAAATTACTTAAAATAACATCACTGAAGCTATTTTCCAAGTATTTTGTTCAGATGCATTATGATTCTGTTCACACAAAATTTTAAAAAAAAAAATGTTTGATTCTCAGATTTCTTATTTATTATTTTCATAGCTCACACACATAACCCTGTGTGGTAAACACACTAATTAAATGTTTGCACCACTATGTGTCCAACGAGAACCTAATGAATGTTATCTCTGTGTAGGACACCGAAACCCAAAATATAAAGTTTTATATTTGATTAGTAGAATCACATTCTATATACCATCATAGTACTCAATGTTCTTCTGTTCTTTGACTGCATGATTATTTGAAACTGAAGACTTTGTTGCCCAGTGTAAGTCCACTCATTATACCTAAATATTCAGCCTTAGTATGTGTAATGATATTGTTTTAATGCATTGTAGAATGAGAGCAAACAATCCACTCACAGTGCAGTGTGTTCAAGCTGTCAGTAAATCCTAAGTAAATTAGACAAGGTCATACATCAGTACTTAAGTGGAACATTTGTCATTTTTGATTTTTATTTTTTTCCCCTGCAACATCCTGTTCTTTTTTTTTTGCTAAAATTTACATTTCCTGAATCCTGTGTTGTTCTTGCGAGTGTTGAAATATCAAGGAGCCAAATTTGAAACTCATGAAGTATTATGTAGCTCAGCTGTCAATCAGAGCAAGGAGCCATGCTGGGTTTGCCTGCCCACCTGATAAACACTAAGAGGCCCTAATCAGCAGTGATTCAGACCAATGTCCCAGAAAAAGATTAGAAGCTTCAATTTTTGGTTTAGGTCACTGAGCAATTTTAGTACCAGCAAATGCCATTTGCGCTGACCCCAGCTCTTCAGCGGTGACCTGAACAACACTGTTCGGCAAAAGGCATGGCTGAAGCTCTGAAGGAAGCTGCATTTCATTAAGGCTAAGTTAAAGTCAGTTAAAGTCACTTTGCAACATGCCAGGTATTATGGCAAAGTGTCTTTCAGTCCTTCATACATCTCATTAGCTAGCTGTATTTAGATTCTCTGTGTATGCTTTTCTGCCTGCTCTAGGTGCAGCACCAAGCAATTTTTGTCTGCAAACAGCATTTCTATGCAATGATGGTGAGAGGAGCTACTGGCCTCAGATGTCCCCTCCACAAGTGAGGAGTCCCAGCATCACCTCAGACCAAACAAGAAAAAGCTGATAAAGGGAGCCATGTGTCCCTGTGAGGGGGTGAAGAAAGACCTTCAGCACATAAACCCTCCCTAGCAGTCAGGTCAGCAACAGTCTGAGATCATAAAGCACAAAGCACAGCTCAAATGGATATTAAATCTGGACCAATTTTACTTTCTGCAGCCAAGCATCTGGCTTCTCAGAGATGTTTGTCTCCTGTTAAAAAAAAAAAATTTCAAAAATTTAAGTGCTGAGCTTCACAAAAACTTTATGTTACATGTGGAAAATGTACTTGGTTTTTTTCTGGAAAGTTGAAGTCTTAAGACTACATTTTACAGCTCTGCAACAAGAAAAGTTTTGGGGATTTTCACTCTGAACTCCTTGTGCCATAGAGACTCTTTTTTTTTTTCTAATACTCAACTAACTGGATTTGAGTGATTCGTAAACAGAACAAGTAAAATCATGTTAGCTTAAATCAACAGGTGATGTCTTGAATGAGTGGATAGTTTGAAGCGTACAATTTTATACCTAAATGAAGTTTCTGTTTAGTAGAGTAAACGAAGAGAGATCTTCTTAAATCCCAAACATATTTAATTAAAATAAGGTAATTATTGTAGAGCTATATTTGAACAGACAATACAGTTGCAGCAATTATCTGTAATTATGCAGCTCCAATCACAGAATAATAGAGGCTTCAATGTCACTAAGCACGGTAAGGATAATTACTCTTTCCATTATTCTGATGGGCACATAATTAGCAACTTTAAAAAAAAAAAAGCATTCATGGGGACATAATAGCCACACTTTAACTACATATGCACTGATTGACAATGATCAAGGTATTCAGTGCAAAAAGGAAAAGTAGCATCCTCAGTTGGGTCCAATCCAGCTAAATTGTCATGTACTTCCCACTGAAATAGTATTTATTCCATAGTTATAATGAAGGAACTCAATGACGTTTGAATAAAATCCTAAGCTTACTGAACAGGACCTTAAAACAGTAATAGTTAGCAGCACAATTGAAAAAGTCTTAGATAAAAACTTATAACAAAGGATATCCGGAACACCAGTGAAGCCATGGATCCATTTGAACCTATAACTGGTTCTTAAATACATCCTTGGTCTGAAAAGAAGATTTGAGCCAAAGTTTAGAGTTTCTTTAAACATGTAACTGAAATTCGGACAGGAAAGAGCAGAAACTCTGGTGACAGTACTAAGGGACTATACTCCAGGAGTAACGTAACTTCTCCTTACAAATTTCTGTATTCACTGTCTCCAGATGGCCAGTTTTTCTGCAGTTCATCTTTAGTATCACACAGAAACTGTAGCCTTGCAAGAACTGGTGCATCTAAGAGCTAGATAACACCTTACACCTCGGTCTGTTCCAATGGCCAGCACTGGGCATTACTTATTTTGCATCAGACTGAGAATGAGCCTTTACTTCTGTTGGCAAGGAGGCGTGATGTGTCATGGACACACCAAAAAGAACAGTCACGTTCAACCAGCTGGATATGATGACGATACCAACCAAGAGATGCCAAGCAAGCCTGACATTTCAGTGGCCATCACCCGTGTTCACACTACCAAACACTGCTCAGATCTCCTGCTTCCTTCCCATTGGGAATGTCTGAGAGCTCCCCATCTCACACACTCTTCTCAGTCACTTGGGACCACTGTGGTGCCCCACATGACTCCCAGATTAGTTCCCTCTTATTTTACATGTGTTGACTCATCTAAACCAGGGAGCAAATTTACCCTAGGTTTTCTGCTCAAACAGAGAAAGGGAGACATCGCTAGGTGAGGTCTGGTGGACTGAAATACCCATTGGAAGGGTGTCCCACTTGACTGGCTCCTGTGCCTAAACTGCCAGAAGCAGTTGCATTCCTGAAGCCAGATGGATGAGTCCAGTCCCAGACAGAGACAACCTTCCCCTCTCTGCTTTCCATTCTTTGCGAGGGTGGCCTAGACAGAAACTATATGGAACACAGAAAATACATTTGGGGGCGGTGGGGGGTGGCAGAAGGGACTACTCTTACACAGTTACAGCCACAAGACCAGAAAATATTAATGCTTCATTTTGTAGGATTGAAAGACAGTTTTAGAAGCCTCTCTCCAAGTTTTCCCTCAGTATTTAGACTTTTAAAAAAATTTGGGGAAACATGGTGCTTTTTAGAGAGACTGCTGAGACCTTCTCCTAGGTGAATGGCCTTGCCTCTGCAATATGTATTCAGACTTGACAAATACCCTGTGCTGATGGCAAAGCTCAAATGACAAACTCACCCTGGCCATGGTCCTCTGACTGCAGGCAGTTCATCACGTATCTGCAGCCCAAGGCCACAGTCTCTCCATCCTGGCCTGGAAGGCCATCACCCAACTAGAGCAGGTCAGCCTAAATTGCAATCTGATGGCCAGAAAGGTGCCTGTGTACCTCCAGGGACCCAAGGAATATGTTTCAGCTTCCTGCTTTGTAGAGCCCCATGGAAAGGCATAATCCCTGCCAGCAGCTTGTTCTTGCCAGCACCTGCTCTCTCAGACATCTAGTGTGCCCTTACCACAAGACCTTCATACATGACATCTTGTGAGCTGGTAGGGAAGAAGGCTAGAAGGAGTCAGGATTTCAAACAAAAGCAAATCCTTACCATTAAGTGTTACCATTGCTACAGAGCAAAAAATACGAATCTTATATTTTAATGAGTTTCACACGTTTTGAATGAAGATGTAGAAGCAAACCAAAATTCATGCACTTGCCCCTCGCAACTCAATCCACCACCTCTTCACTAATAGTAAAAAGAGGACCCATGCAGTTTGCCCATTGGGCCAATACTCTTTTTGGCAATGCAAGATGAAGGGAAGAACACTTTCTACATTCATGCAAGGCACTCCCAGCAAATGCTTCATTAGTCATTGCATATAAAAGAGGCTGTAGCTTAATCAAGACTTCTGACTCTCAGGGTAATTTAGACAGCATGGGGAGGGCCAAAGTCTCCCAAAGAGACAGTCTGCAGCCATGCTGGGAAAAAAATATCCTCAGTATGTTCAGAAGCAAAATAACAGTGACATCTGCACATTACTGGTCAGACTTTGCTTATTACATGGTATAAAAATGACATCTTATTTTTTCTCCCAATAGTGTTTCCTTTGTATGTTTTGGGTTTGGTTTTTGTTTGGTCTTTGTTTGTTTGGGTTTGGGTGGGGAGGGCATTTAGGGAAGGATGTTGTCACAACTCTGCTGATACACATTCCTCACTGGCACATTAGTACTTACCTAACACTTCCCATTTCCCCACCCCTCTACCCCCACGAAGAAAAAAAAAGTCCATGTTATTGCAGTGCTCCATTTTGATTCTTTATACTTCCTATGATTTTTTTACTTAATTCAGTTCTAAACATCGAACAGTTTTCCTTTTCAAGCAGACTCTAGTTAAGTCTCTTGTTGTTATTTGTAGTATTTGTCATAACGTTGGCTAGCTCTGTATTTTCTCATGCCTATTCCACTCCATTACATAGATGGCTTTCAATGTCAACACGGCCTTCACCCTTCCCTCTGCCTCTGGGTGTGTAGTGTTACGTACCATTTGGGGTTAAAACAAAAAAACAACGAACGGAACAAAACCAAAAGCACCAATGCACTTGTATTGCCCTACGCTGTAAGCTGTTCGAAACCCTGCCAGAGAAAAATGCAGCAACAGAGAGCCCTAGAGGCCCTGTCCTGCACTGCACTCCCACATACAAACATACGTTCAGGCATGCAAAACGCATGGACTATCTTTTCTGCACATCTGATGCACAAAAAGCTTACAAAACACTTCAGATATAAGTTGCAATTATATGATATCCATCACTGTTCAGTTACTAGATGCAGGTTCGCTCTGAAAACAAATGAGGCATAAAAGCGTTTTGCTCGCTCTTTGTTTGGCAAAGTAGATGGTAATGTTTGATGACTGCAGGGGGCTGTTTGTTGCATTGTTCGTTCCTATTCCACAAACAACAAACCTGATTCAATGCCTATAAGGTGAGAAAAGTATCATTACAATAAATTCTGGACCAGCTCTGTAGTCTTCTAATTTTCCTAAAGTTTTAGGAAATCACAAAACCCACAATACTTTTTCAGTCCAGATGGGGAGCACCTGGTTGCAGCAAAAATCTCATTGATATTTTAATGTTTTAAATGGTTATCAGAAGTAAAAACCTTTTTTAAGAATTCTCAAAGCCATTATTATTTATAACACAAACATCATCAGGTACCACTGAAATTTATCTTTCCAAAGTACTGTTGAGCCCTCTGGCAGAAAGTAGGTAGGTGGAGAGCTTGTGTGAAGGAGCCTGTACCACACCATGCTTCAAGGATGAGAACCACTCTACCATGTGCCTGGCCATCAACCACAACTATTCCACAGAGCACATCCAGAGTAAGTGCTAAAATCCTACTCCTGCTACCCAAGATGAGAGGCTGAACTTGCTGTACCACAAACACAGGTCTGTTTCAATGGGGACTTTTTTATCCCAGATCCTGAAGTTATGTGACTACTTCTGAACAAGAGATTGCCTTTCTAATGGGAGGAGTCCCCAGGCAGGTGTACCCCAGCCCAGTGGCTGCTCCAGGCACTGCATCCTCCCAGGAACTCTGGGAGACTCTTTCCAAACTGCTCCTGACAGAAGAGTGCTGCAGGCATGCCTGCTAGCTCCCAAGACCACGCTTCCTTTTAGAAAGGATCAGGATGTCTCAGGCACTGTTGCAATGAAGAGCTGAGCCAAAGGGCAAGGGAATTACAGAATACTGAGTTGTTCAATGCCCATAGACACAAAAGTGTTTAAATCCATCTGTGCCTGCAATGTCTCCTCTGGGCTGCTCAAATCATATTCTTCCACAAAAAAAACTTAGATAGGAGACCTACAGAGATGTTTTCTGTGGTGTACAAATGGTTTGCCCTTCATTTTTACCATACCTAAACAGAAGGGCATATTTCTTAATGTCTGCCATTTATTTCACTTTTTAAAAAAATCCATTAAACTCCATGGCAAAACAAAACTACATTCACAGCCTTCAGGAAAAATAAAACCATAAGGCTCTCACAAGGAAGCCCAAAGAAAACAAGAGTGTTTCTTGTTTCCTGACGCACTTACAGACAGGGGTGATGTGTCAGGGAGAAAAGACCAAAGGACAAAATTCTGACCATCCTCAAATCTATACCGGATCTAGTATCACACCAATATAAGCTGTCAGATTCTCTTCCTCTCTAACTCATATATGCGCATATTAAATTATTTTTATAACAACCTTCTTAGCTACATTCTAAATACATCAATATAGGTACTGTACACCATATAAATCAGCAAGAGAAGTGTGCAGTTTGTTAAAGAATTATTTGACTGTTATTGATTACATCAAGCCATACACAGATGCGGGGCGGGGGGAAACCAAAACACAAAACAGTTCAGTGTTACAGCCATCTCTACTGGATGGACCACATAAAACATCACATCTCTTCAACAGTTCCCTTGCTTCTGGCAACTACAAAATGGATACTTCTCTTTAAATTGCCTCTCCTCAACCCTCAGCTGCCAGGAACAGGGTAGTTTGCTGGGATTCTCCTCCACTGACAGCCTCCTTCTACTCTGAGTTCTGCTCCAATGAGGCATGTAGATTTTCTCCCTCCCCAGCTTTAACAATCTCCTCTCTTCAAAGACTCCCTCTCTGCTTAACTTCTTCCCTCCAGAACAGCTACTGGCAGTCTCCTTCAGAGACCACATCTTTCTCTCAAACATTTCCTGCATTTCTTTCTATTGGCAGCGCTCAGATTGCTAGCCCCAAAGTTCACAAACTATGGGTCAGACTCTAAAATACCATGAAACACCAACTAGACAAGGCTTAAAAGTAACAGCTGTTGTCTGAGGATGTTTCCTGCTTGTTCTCAAGACACGTGCATGGTGCTAATCGCACTGCAACCCTTGTGCCTTTTAGTGAGTATAGAGATCTTGACTGCTGCTGTGGTACACACCCTCAGTGGAAGTTCCAGTGTGGAAATCAGACCCTTCTGGCGTCGATACAGCATCTATATGTAGTAAGAGAGAGTCCTGATGCCATACAGCACTCACAGGGCTTGCCCATCATTAGATGAGAACAGCTTTGAACTGGACTCAGATTGGTGATCTACCCACGAAAGACTGCACAGCTTGCTTCATGGGAGTTAAAGCAAAACACTACAACTGACATTCCAATGACCCACCATCTGCTGACAGGCCCCACAGAGACAGAGGGGGAATGGGTGTTCTGACAGTGTGTGTGTGAATCTTCTCAGTGTTTGAGGGCTTCCTGAGATTGTCAGTACTGAACCTCACGAGCTACCCTAGTCGTTCCTACAAAGGAAGAGGGGACTGTTTTGATCCAAAAAGCAATGCTGCTGCCCATGGTCAATCAAGGCTTTGGCGAAGTAGCAATCTAACTCATCTATTACCTATTATCCATTCTACCATGGTAAAGAGGTTGGACAACCTCATGTCCATATGCACAAACAAGGTGCACATTGTGTGGGTTGGTTAAACAGTCCCAAGTTTTTGATGCTGAAAAACTTAGGGGGGGGGGGAACCCCAAAACCTCCAGCAAATGAACTTGAAAAAAGGTTAATAATGGTCAGCTTGAAAGATATAGGAGTACTTAAAAATATAACCAAAAAGTGTGGATGACTTCTCAACACACAAGCACCAGAAAATGATTCACACAAGTCTAATAACATGTGAAATAGCTTGTACTTATGTAGTTAACAAATAAAAATCAATTAAAACCAAGCAAACAAAAGAAAAAACAAAAAAAACAAAACCAAACAAACAAAAACCCCCAAAAACAATAAAAAAAACAAAAAAAAAACAAAAAAACAAAAAACCACTAACAAAGGCAATTCAGAAAAGAACAAGACTTAATTTAGTCTGATGTATTTACAGAGTTGGAAAAAATATCCCTTACAACAATCTGACTCTATAGTCATAACCAAAATTAATGCAGAGAAATACCTGGAGAGATATAGATATGTGATCCTCTTAAGGAAAAGTAACTTGCTTCCAGTAACTGAAGCCTTACTTTCATTCTGAAATTAAGGGAAAATCCAAGTATTCATATGTTCAATAATTGCAGTAAGCAGTGTCATGGCCAAACAGAAAAAGAACATAGTTTTCTGATGAAAACGTGCCAAGAGGAAATAAACAGCTTTCTGGATAAGTAATAATCAACAGCAAACTGCAATGCCATTACATTTTACAAAGGACAGAGTGGAACTTGTGAAAAGATTACGACAAAAAAATAAAGCAAACTATAAAAAGCACAGATACCTGACAGAAGAATGAGAAAAGGACATGGCCCAGTGTTCTGCAAAAATGGTTCAAATAAATCTGTACTTTGGCGGAAAGGAAACAGAAAACATGCAGTAGAATCCAGTTGTTTTTCTTTGCTATTTCATTTGACAGCAATATCATCTAAGGTCATCTCTCATAAACTTACCCTAAATAGAAACGTTTTGCTTCTGCTTATATTCAGATTGGATAGTAAAGTCATTATAGCTTGTTCATGTGATGTACTTTATCTTGCATGGTTCCTCACAAAGTAAAGCAATACATTTTCTAATAGGAAAAAAACCCACCTTTTATAACACCAATGAGTATTATAGATAGTGAAGACAGTTTTACTGGCTCATAAAAATTGAAACAGGAAGACAGCCACAAAAAATTCCATGAAACTTTGCCAATGAGCTCATACTATTTACAAGAATACAAAACTCTCGTGATACTCACTTCAAATCATCATCTCTATCTCCTACTATACCATATTTTTGGCAAGGTTATATGCAATGTTTCTATCTCTCAAAACTGTTAGGTTCCCACAATATACTTCCAGCCAGCTGTGTTGAAAAATAATAGCCTTTACAACTTTGACTATTTTTCAAAAGTTTCCATTAGTCTGCAAATAAAAATCACAAAGTAAGGCTGCACAAAGGGAGTTTTCACATATATAACGGTGTGTGTTTATATATCCACAGAATTAACTTGAAAGCAGTTTCTTCCTGAAACGAGAAACACCCTAAAATTCTTCAAGATATAGGTGCTATCTGGTTTTGGATTTACAGCACCATTTACCTGAGTTACAAAATATATTAATGTTAGAAAGATCTTGGAGCAATCACCCTAAAAGTTTGACTGCAGGTATAAAATACTGAATCGGACCACTTCTATGATGTATTCAAGAAATTGTGCCCTACACCTTCTTATGTGGTCTACTTTCTTTTTTTTGTTTGTTTTCATACATTCATGATGCCCAAATAATGCCAATAACATTCCTGCCTCAGTTTCATGTATGTTGTCATGATCTGTATCACATTAAGAGCAGAAATGAAGGTGCTCATCACTGACAAAAATGTTCAAAAATGCTCTTTCACCCAAAATTCATATCAAAGTGTTAGCACTTAATAATGAAGTACTGCCATTAGAATGCAAACAAGTCTAGGTAATTGCTGTGACAATAAGTAGGGTAAGACTGTATTTAATGTCCTCCTTCATTACAAACCCATTTGGCATCCATTCTAATTGCCAACCTATTCTCAGAAAATACGTGTCATAGGGTGTCATATGTGCCCTGTACTTGTGTAGCACTTCTATTGTAATTCAACATGAATTATATTCCACATTGATGTACTGCATAATGCTGCAATATGAAATGTTCACATTTTGTAAATGAGAAAATTAAGCTCACTTTTGTCTGGTTTAATCCCATTTTACCCTTATTAGACTTCAGTACCAGAACTCACCTCTTTTTCTGTTGTATTATGAAATCCACAAACACAAGTGCAGCCCTTTCAGAGAGAACAGAAAAAAAACCTTTGCTATCCTCTTTTAAAAAAAAAAACAAAACATCCACCCACCAAACTAATTTTCATCACTTCCATATCATTTTAATATATATTCCAGCATTTAAAATATTACTGCGATCATAAACACAAGTAGGCAGAAAAGATAGAGAACTAGATGCCAGCAGTAACCATAGATATAAAAATAATAAACATCTGTGACTACTGGTGAATGATTTTAAGAAATATGTCACTTTGTGTATATTCTGACCTCTTCACAGTTAGTATGACGTATGCTCAGAGATGTCTAGTGTTTATTTTCCCATAGCTGTGCTTATCACAGCAGCATAGGATAAAAGAAAAAGACACAAAAAAAGAGCAGCCAGAGATTTTTGATCTTTTATTGAGTCACAGACAGCTACCCTTGCTAAAGTGAACATGATTGGTAAAGAATAAGGAAATTAAAAAGTGAATAATACAGTGTAAGATACTCATATTTGTGGGGGAAAAAGAAATATTTTAAAATATCAGGACAGTTTGACAGCTTCTTCTGATGTCCTGTCACTTACATACTATATAGAGAGGACTTTCACCTGTATTCCATATGTAGGAATTTGTGTTGGTTGACTTCATTTCACCAGTACAAGGTCATCTAGTCAAACCACCCTGCAGTAAGCAGGGACATCCTCAACTAGATCAGGTTGCTCAGAGCCTCATCAAGTCTGACCTTGAATGTCTCCAGAGATGGAGTCTCTACCACCTCTGTGGGCAACCTGTTCCCATATTCCACCACCCTTATAGTAAACACCTTCTTCCTAATGTCCAATATAAATTTACCCTTCTCTAGTTTAAAACCGTTGCTCCTCATCCTATTGCTACATGCCCTTGTAAACAGCCCCCCCAACCCCAGCTTTCCAGCATCCTTCAGGTACTGGAAAGTCTCCATAAGATCTCCCCAGAGCCTTCTCTTCTCCAGGCTGAACAACCCCAGCTCTCTCAGCCTGTCTTCCTAGGAAAGGTGTTCCAGCCCTCTGATCATCTTTGTGGCCCTCCTCTGGACCCGCTCCATCAGGTCCATATCCTCCTTGGACTGAGGGCTCCAGAGCTGGACACACTACTCCAGGTGAGGTCTCACCAGAGCAGAGTAGAGGGGCAGAATCACTTCTCTTAATCTGCTACCCACACTTCTTTTTATGTAGCCCAGGATTCAATTGGCTTTTTGGGCTGCAAGTGTGTACTGTTGTCTCATGTCTACTTTCTGATGCACCAAAGCCCCCAAGTCCTTTTCCACAGGGATGCTTTTTATCACATCATCCCCCAGCCTGTACCCACAATGAGGATTGTTCCGACACAGGTGCAGGACCCTGAACTTGGTCTTGTTGAACCTCATGAGGTTCACCTGGGTCCACTTTTCCAGCTTGTCCAGGTCCCTCTGGATAACATCCTCTCCCTCTGGTATATCAATAATAATAATAAATAATAATAATAATAATACAGCAGAGGAGAATAAAAGGAAGAAAAAGAAATAATGAAAGGGAAGATAAAGGTCAGATTGAAGCTTAAGACAGAATTGTATGTACCTCATTTATTTCTGATTTTCAAGCAAGACAAGAGACCCATACAGCAAGGTCCTCCAGAGCTAGACATGAGCAGCTATGTCCTAAATTGAAAAACCACAGCTGCCTAGCCCAAAGTAATGCCTTTATAAATTATGTTTTTATTCAGTAACAATTTAACCATGCTATTTTCCAGCCAGAGAAGTAGCAAAGAGGATATTCCTGGTTTTTATACACACACAAGATGGTATTGGATGCTGAAAGGGTCAACCAGTGCCACAAAAATGGGACCAATTTGGCAAGGTCTCTGGGGAAAACACATGTAATAGATACTGCATAACAGCTGTTTAACAGAAGTTTTCTGAAGATAGTCAAACTGTAATGGGAGAGAAAAAAAAAAAAAAATCTTAGAAAGTATTAAAGTTGAAACTTGAAGTTCCCATACAAAAACCAGATCAGTAGGTGCTTGTAGTTGCCAGGGAACTTTCAAAGACAATAGTCTACAGGTTCTCAGTAAACATTTACTGCATCCAGAAAACATTAAAATTAGACTGAAGTAAATAAATTTTATAATATTATAAATAGGCTTTCAGTAAAATTCCTAACAATTTTCCTGCAGTTAGTTACACCATTCCTGAACATGTTGATGTTACCATATACTTAAATATAAGGTTTCAGTACAAGAGGCATGTTTCTCCAACTTTATCATACATCTGTAAAAGTTTCATGTTGAATTATTATATTTTTATTGTGATTATAAGATGTACATTAAGTATTTCTAACAGGCATTGCATGGCTTCAGAACAGGCACAGCCTTTGCATTCTCCATCCAACACTTCACCATTATCTGGTGAACCTTCAAGCCAGGTATCTCTACACTTCAGAATTTTGCAGTCCTGAGGTTGAGACTTAGCAAAAGAAAAAAAAAAAAAAAAAAAAAAAAAAAAAAAAAAAAAAAAAAAAAAAAACACCTACAGCCTTTATTCAGTATGCCATGCACACAGCAAAAAGTTGTTATACATGGATCTGTCACTGAATCTACAAAGATATCTTTCATATTTTCCCTTTACAGTGAGAATTTCTTATGTCATTTCAGAAACCACAACTGTGTCCTGGACGTGTACCAAGCTTCCCGAGTGCAGCAGCCTACCCATATACTATGTTTGTATAGACTCAGAGTATCCTCTGAAGGTCTAATGAGTCTCCTCTCCACTGCTCTAAGCCAAAATCAGAAGATGTAGTAGCAAATCTCTTTACTTCATCCAGAAGTCATACATAAATTAATAATACAGAAGACCAATACTCCATGGATACAGTACCTTTGAAAGTTTGTCTTCACAGCAAGAGTGTTAAAAAAATATGTTCTTTGTCAGAGTAGGATAATCATCTGGGATACTGCAAAGGGATCCAGTGACATCCTATAAGCCCATTTAAAACATACTTGACAGTTCAGTTGGGTTTAACATAGATACTATGTTAAGTTAGCTAAAAATGAAAAAATAACTAATAGAATACAAATTGCTGGTCTTCTTCTATGGCAGCTTACACTCCTTAGTTATTTTGCATGTAATCAAACTGGTCTTGTCAGAATTTGTCACTGAGAATTTGCTGTAAAAAATTTGGGCTATGCTAATCTTTGTCCTCTATTATCTTTAATAGCCTTTTCAGAGGTGCTGCCCTAGGGAGCTTCACAAGTCCTGACATTTAAAAATCAGGCATTTGACATTTGGAATTACTTAGAAGTACCCTAACAACAGCTCAAAATAAAGGTTGTGTATATGTGGGTGTGAATGCATGCAAGGGCACAGTTTTTCTCTGAGATACCTCCACATTTCTTAGTGCATAGCTTTTTTTTTCTGAGCCACGTTTGGTACTTGAAGTCCAATAACAGCAAGTTCATATTCAAGATTTAACCTGTGTCAGTGAAAGAAGGCTATTGAAATGCTAATTTCATCAAAGTTACACTATCTGCTGGCTGCTCAACTTCATTTGCTACACATACTGATACGTGAAAGTCCACATTGCAATACAGTCCACTGGAACATCTCTGGTACCTTGAAAAGCCTGTTTGGACAAAGTATTAATTCACCAGAAACTGGTCAGCTCTGGACTTCTGCTCTTTTTAGCATACGTCAAAAAATCAGTTTATAATACTGTTCAAGTCTTGCAGTGCTTTACAAGACATAAAGGCACAGCTATGCTCATCATACAGATCAGAAATTCAAGGCTCAGATATACACAAATCAGCATCACCAAGAAGATCAATACCATAATGAGAAAAGAATTTGCTGTCTGTATTCTAACCAGTGTGATAGTGAATTATCTTGCTACCTTTGAGTTGCTCCAAGATTTACCATTGTCACTGCTTAGCATCCCAGTTTAAAACATCTCTTTTCAATGCATTTTATGAAAGTAAATAATAATACCATGAAATTGAAATAGTTTTGGGGTTTTTTTTGAGAACAGAAAGAATAATACACTAATTATTACTTAATAATGCTTTCCTGACAGAAGGCAGAGAGAACTGTCTAACTTCATAATTAGGCTGCTCTTACCAGAAACTCACCAATTAATATTTCTCTTTCTTGCATAACCCTAAGATTCTTTTAACAGACAACAGAATTAGCACAAGGTCTCAAACGGAATGGCAATTTATGCTGACAGTTAGGTGCTGAGTTCTTGTTTCTCAGCTTTAAAAAATGGAAACTACTGGAATGGCAATAACAACTTCATATTACATGAGATAAAGTTAATTATTATGATCACATTTGTTCTTCAGAGCAAAGACCATAATGTTTCCTTGGTTTACCTGACAGTCACTTTAGATCAATATTAGGGCATTGTCTACTATTGCCACATTAGGCAACTAGTATTGCCATCACACTTTTGTCTCTACTGTGCTTTGAGATCCAAAGCAACCACAGAAAGGAAATTCACATGTAGTACCTGTCAAGGGCTAGGCCAGCCTTTAGACAAATGACAGATGCTCTCTATTAACCTCTCTCCCTCCCCACAGGGGAACAGAAAAGGAATAAGGGAGAAAGACTTCTGGATTGGAAAAAGAAACAAAAGCAGCTTTAATAAAAATTAAAATAACAATAAAGATATACAAATATATGCAAAACCATTATCAAACCAAATCCCCCTGATGTCATTCATGTCCCCATCACTGTTGATGCTGTGGTGCAGTCACTAGAGAAGTCCCAGACTGGACTCAGCAGCAGATGGGAATCAGATTTGGGAACTGAATTCAGGAACACACTGTTTGGGATCAAAGGCAGAAAGAGAGAGTTCTCCTTAGACACTGGCCATTGAAGAAGAGAGGTTAATCCTTGTGATCCCTCAGCTTTATACTGAATATGACACATGTGAAATGTAGTATCTTGTTGGCCAGTTTAGAGTCGCCTTTTCTGTCTGCTCCTCCCCACAGGTGTTGCCTTTTACGTTCTGCACCCTCAATGTGGCACACAAGATTTATCAGTGACCTTCGTCTGCACAGGAGCAAGTATAAACAAGAGCCTTTCTGCATACTAATCCTTAGCAGTAACTATAAACATCATGCATTATCACTACTAGAAGCAGACACTGTCTGTGAAAATGTCATTAACTTCAAAAAGTGCAGCTACTTCAAAAAGACTGAGCTGAAAAGTAAAATCACTGAACAGAATTAGTTCTGTTCTTGTTCAAACCAGCCCAATTTCAGAAGAGGGCAGAAGTCACCCCATGCTTAGCTATAGGCTGTCAGAGGGCAGAAGTCATACCATGCTTAGCTATAGGATGTCACAGTTGGACTACTTTTGGTACGCAGATCAGTTAGGTCAAAGCTATCTGATTTGGTCTGCAGTTAATGCCATGCTGCAGACACATCAGACACATCAGAGTCATCACTCTGTGCCTTCAGGCTTTGTTTAGCCACAGGACGATGGCCACAGCAGAATACACAAAAGTATAGCTGTTTTAAAAGAAATTACAAGGAGAGACCCTTTATCAGGCTACAGATGAACTCAGAAAGGAAATGGAGTTGTACCCTAGGTCATCTTTCTAGAAATACAGGTCAAGATGCAATGGATGAATTCTTAGCAAGAGGAAAAGAATCACTTCCGCATTTTGATTTTTATTTTTATATTTTAATAACCATTGCCTCTGATTACTCCCCAAGACTGGGCTTTTCACATTATTCCTGTGAGGAGAGGTAAAACAAAGCCTTCAGCAAAAAAAAAAAAAATTACTTCAATGAAGCAACTGTACAGTGAATATAGACATTTCCAAAACAAACAAAACATCTCATCCCCATCCCCACTATTTGCTGCTTTATGAAGCTCTATATAGTAAGCACTCAGAGAAAA
Organism: Todiramphus chloris collaris; assembly: GCA_025345505.1. Taxonomy (NCBI): domain Eukaryota; kingdom Metazoa; phylum Chordata; class Aves; order Coraciiformes; family Alcedinidae; genus Todiramphus; species Todiramphus chloris. The sequence goes on along the minus strand of JANVCC010000020.1, from coordinate 17,398,362 downwards.
ATGGAAACCACTTTTAAAGGATCATTTTTGCCAGCCCAAACTGAAGCAAATCTAGTATTATTAAACAATCTGAGAGGAAAAATATACAGGTGTAATCAAACAACTTTTCAGCAACTTGAAAGTGAAGCTATTTAGAAGAATGTGAACAGCTGACACTTTCCTATTGCTGTCCCTTGACTCATCTGTCTCCATAAGTCATGATCAAACAAATCCACATATATGCAATGGTCTTTTTTATAAGGCTATAAACAAACTGCTTTACTATACCACTGAGATTTCAGAATTCCAGCTAAACCAAAAATTTCCAGTGTCCTATCTATTTTGCAAAACACTGCATCAAAACTCTGCAGCGTCCCCTCATATTCCTGCAGTACTCATTTTTTGGCTGTGCTTCAGTGAACAGTTCACCAGCTGCATCTTTCTGTATCAGAAGAAAATGAACATGGAGAAAGCTTTCAAATCATCAAAATGCAAAAATTATTTTTTCCTTTTCCCTCCATGTTTCTTTACATCCAGTGACTGCCTCAGACACTTGTGGAGGCCATATTCATCTGATTGCAGTAGGTAGGAGACACGATGAAGCTACCTACAGCCATTGTAGTAGGAAATGCTAGAGTGTTTTGATCACTGCCTGTCTCAGCTTCTGCTTTTTGTTTTCCTCATCACATCCTTTCTCCTTTCCATCAGACAAGAACACCATACTTTACAGACCCCTCTTTATTAAAAAGGTAAGAAAATCGTTCATGTTGTGCATTAGGATATCTTGAAGCTTTAGTATTCCAAGAATCTGTTTGGCCTTTTTTTTTTCCAGGAGGTGAAACAAGATCAGTCCACAGTAGAGACGCCTTGTGCATTCTCCTGGAATGGCTGCTAGCAGCTCATCAAGGGTCTGGGCTTGGCTGTATGGGTTTTATCAAATCTAAGAAATGCACCCAGTCTTTTCCTATAGGATTGAAAAATTTAAATTTAGAGGCGTATTAAACATCCTGTCACACTTCTCAGGTGCATTCTGGTCAGAAGAAAGGCATTCTGCAAAGTGTCACAGAAGGGTCAAGTTGAATGTTCTTGGAAAAAGCTTTTGTCCTGCTCATACCAGCCTCTTACCACTGTAAAGAGTCTTGCATGAGAACAGGCACTCAGAAGGAGGCACAGCTGACAAAAGTATAAACAGTTCATCCTTTGCAAAGGGCAGAGAAGACCAAAGCTAACATGTAGCCTGAGCCCAGCACTCCTCCAGGACATAATGGAAGAAAGCAGGAAAACAAGCAGAATACAATTCTAGATGCTTTTTCTTAATCAGGTTTCCTGTTGGCAGCTTTTGTTGGACCACTTAATAAAAGACAGCCTAGTAATTAGACACCAATCTCTATTCGGTCTGTTTTGAAGTGTAATTTTTTTTTTTTTTTCTTCTTATAATCTTTCCCTAGTACACATCTTCCTTTTCCACATTTATTTGAACAGATTTTATTATTTTCATTCTAACTTACTAACTCTTTGGAGCATTCTACACTTACATTTGTATTTCAAAACTGCCCTGGAAATCAGCAGGACGCCAATAGCCTCCACCTTCCCAGAAGGCTTGGTGAAATAACACTGCTAACTGCTGTCGCACATGGTTCAGAGCAAGTGCTGTTGCGTGCGACTCTCACCACCTGGTTTATCCATGATTAAGGAATGAGAAGAATAGTAGTAAGTGGCAAATTCTGTTAGTATCATTAAGTTGTGCCTTGAGAATTAGCCAAGCTATAGATACTGCACAGTTTTCCCTCAGGGAAATATATTAATTTGATTAGTGTTGAACCCACATTCTTTTCATTAGTTATTAACTAGCCATGTGGGAAAAGGGCCTGCTGTGCACAGGTGGCTTGGACACCTCTTCATGCTTTCAGGACCTCTGTTTATGCCAGTGGGACAGTCTATTAGAGGCAGGGAAGTGATTCAAATTAATTTTCTCTGGGCTAGCAAAACTATTTAATTTAGTCTTGTGAGATAAAACAAGAACTTGTAGTAATGAAAACAGCTGAGGCTGCAGAAGCTGGGCAAAGGAGTTCAGGGCTCTTTAACAAGATTCTGCTTGGAAGAGCTCTGCTGGCTTTGATTTTAAAGCTGCAATGTAAAAGAAAAAAAGCTGCAGTTATTTACACACAAGCTCTGTCCTATTTCAAATGGTTCCTCACCACCACCACCTCACTTCCAGCCTCCAGGCTGGAAACCAACTTTTGCCAGAACATTTTTCTCTCGACCCTATCAGTAGTGAAGCCAGTCCATACCTCTGGTACACACAGAGTAGAAAATAACTCAAAGATTAAGAAATGCATGCCTTCACAGTCAGAGTTTCTGATAAAACCTCACTGTTTCAAAAAGAGAGTACAATACAGAAAAGCTTCCAAGGCAGAAGTCACCACTGCTAACCTGGTTCTCTGCCATGACAGTCTGAAAGAGAAGTAGATAACTTCTGGCTTCAGGCCATGGTTCACATATTTTTCAAAACTAATATGCAATAATTGCAAATCTGCAAAATCATAGTACCCCAATTTTATGCATGCCTATGTTCAGACTTCAAAACATATTCTCCAACTCCCATGGAAGTCTCATATTTTTAGTAATGACTCTGAACTATTATTCTAATTCAAAGTCTGGTATCTTCCAAGAGGCTCAATGTTACAGGAGAGAACTGTGGTTGAAAGGATATACAGAGTAAGTCCAGCTTGAGACCTCAGTCCTCAAAAAGGAAGTCAGGTATCAGACAAGTAAACTCTTAAGTGTCAGATGGCATTGCAACAGAACATTCACAACAACATTCTTTAACTTAGAGTTGCAACAGTGTAGCTTTATGTCACTTAAAAAAAATAAGTATGTATACTTGTTAGGAGAAAAAAAAAAGAAAGAAGAAAAATAATGGGTATCTCCACACATGGCAGTTATTAAAAAAAAAAAAAAAAAAAAGAAAAAAAAAACTTTTTCATGGAGAAAAACTGCTTGGATAAAAATACCAATCAACCTCACCTCCTGTTGTGACAGAACCCAAGGGGCCAAGAAGATCACCAGATTGTACCTATAAAGCCCATTGACTCTCATGTGCATCTGGCAACCAAATCTCTGACCATGACTTTCCGTACGCTCTCTGCTCATTCCACTTTCCTGAATTGATTCCTGTCTCCAGCAAGGCACCACTGCTGGGAGAGGAAGCCTCCCTGTCTCCCTGCAGGAGTGCCCCACAAGAGAGCTAATAACCGGGAAGAACAAACCACAGTGACTCATAGGAGAGACGCAGCTGCACACCACACACAAGGGAAAGCAGCACCGAGGATATTTTGGTTTCCCGGAGCACAATACCTGATTTCTTTTGTGCTGGGCAGGGCAGCTTTTAGTACTGCTTATACTGTGGCACAGAGCCCAGATACTCACTTCCACTGCAGTTGCTGCTTAAGAGGCTTCCCAGCTTCTGAAGTACATTTATACAACCCATTTAATGAGTTTATTAGCAAATACTCATTTATTAGGAAGTCCTAAGCTAAACAAACAAGGAAGTCATCCTGTGTGCTGAAAAATAAACTCTTTCACAAAACTGAAGCCTCTTAATACTACTCTTTAGCATTAACCTTTTCCCTACCCCATTTTTGTGCTAGGGTTTAACAGTCCATTCTTAAATGCTGCTGAAGCTTCAAGCATCCCACTGAGGGTAAATGAGGGCCATGAAGGCTTATCACTTTGTGAAATGTGGCCTTGAATTATAGGACTATAAGGTTGCGAAAGAGTGCTGGAATATATTCTAGTGTTTTCTGTGTCCTGATCCATCTATGACAAGTCTAGAAACCAAGCAGAGATACATTCCATGGAACATTAGAGTACTTAAGGTAAATACACTAAAGTACATAGCTGATTCCTGACCTCCTTTTCTACTAAGTTCCCCACTCCTCTTTTTTTCCCTTTTTCAAGACATGTCATTGTAAAAATACCATAATGAGGAACACTTTTCACACAATATTGTTCTGAAAAGTCACCTTTTTCATATTGCTGTATAGTTGCCATAACAACTTGATGCAACATCTTATTAAATAACCATTCTCTGCATCCTTTTTAGCATTTTAGTTGTCATGACAACACCATGCACTTTATTTCAGACCTATTTCCCAACACTCTTAGATGTGTTTTGGTTGGTTTGAATGAAATCAGACTTGGTTGCTACTAAAAAGATCAGCAAAAAACCTGATGCAGTGTCTAGAAAATAAAGCATCTCTTTGGGAAAATGTTCAAAGCTGTTGTGTAACTCATAACTACATCTTTCCTGATGTATGTATGATTAACAAAAAGCTCAATGCAAATACTGTATCTGAGAATTGAAAAAGTAAGCATTAGCTATTGATTTTGAGAAGGAAAAAAAAAGGAAAATAAAAGAGAACAGAATTGTTTAAACTACAGTATGGTATGCTTTCACTGTGTAGCTTATAGTGGAATATTGGCTTCAACCTTTCCTGCCCTGCAGCTAAGTCAGATATTTATGTTAGATCAGAGTGCCATCAAAGTACAATAACTATTTTTTTTTTACACTCAAATATAACATTAATCTAGAATAACTCTGAGCTCCAGTGGGGAAAGAAACCCCAAAACAACAAAACCAAAAGAAAAATAATGCTGTGGAAATCAGTTATTGATCTAAACTATATGCTGTAGTAGACATTCACATTTTATTTTTTCGTTGTGAGGTGGTTGTCACAAAATAGTGAGTTAATGTCCATAAAGATACCCAGTCAGTGAAAATTTTGCTCTCGAACATCAGAAAAGTTTCCAATTAAAAACTGAGATTTGTAATGTACAGTACCACAAGCAGTAAATTCACATCACTCTTATAGATTAGACAGATTATGAAGCTCACCGTGAAAATAATTGTTCATAGAGATGTCAGGCCTAAGACTGAATAATTTCTTGTCTCTTTTTCCTTCCCCCTTTGCCCACCTCCCCCTTGACACCAGCACAAACTTTGTTACCTGGAACCTATTCATTTAATTCTGAAAGGAGTGTTGCTACCTCATTACTTGAAATGTGGGCTGCAAAGGTCTTACAGCACTCAGCTTTTTGTAGCCGTCCAAATTGTAAAATATTTACAAGCTGTGAAAACTTAATATCCTCCCCAAAAAGCTTTCCAACCACTTCCTATTACACATCAGAATATGCTTTATGTATTTGAAGTCCTTACAAGTGTTTTATCAACCACGGGAAATGTTTTAGCTTTCCATGAATATTTCACGTTTCTTTTCCCACAACGTGAAATTCAGAGTCATCCAAAGTACAACATGCGGTTTCTAGGGTGCAGTAGCTGTAATGGTAGGAATGGCAAAGCACATACATGTAGTTAGGAAGATAGGGGTTATGAATATTGGAGGTATGAATCTTAATTTCCTCTTTATTGTTTCTGTGAATTGGTACCATGTGTGCTGTATGCAGGTGCAGCTTGACTCCCCCATTAACATTGTCTTCACTTCTAATAAAAACTATTATCTGGGCATCCTAGTCTGGATCTAATACTTCTCTTTAAACATCCTACCTCAAAAGTATGTAGCAGAAGCAAAAACATGGAAAAGAAGGGGCTTGTCCAATTTTTAGAAAGAATCTACTTGCAAGACAAATCCAGAAAATACTAGAACACATAGTAAAAGGAGAAGGCATGGAAAGTAGTGAACAGATCAGGCATTTTTATGTTTTTCTTAGCACAACAGCTAAACAAAAAACAAACCAAAAAAAAATCAAAAATTAAAATACAGGATGTTTTGTCACTTGCTATCAGCAAACTTAGTATACTGGAAATTAAGATTTTGGCTAAAGAAATAGCTGCAATTACCTAAACATGATGCAATAAAAGAATTAGAAGTCCTCATGCTCAATTGTTAACTACAAACCATGTGGGACTAGAAAATTTCCATTGTTAGAAATTCTCACAGACATTTGCCAGCTTATAAGACAGACAGATAAATAAAGAGCATGTCAAGAGACACTGACAGAAAACAGCGTACTTCATACAAACATACCACATGCAATTGAGAGACAATTTAAAGAGAAACAAAATTAACATCTAATTGTTTGAAGGGAGTGAGATTAAGAGAGATGTGAAAGTGAGTCAACATAAAAACTTTTCTAGAGAAATCATCCAGTTATTTATGATTCCAATCAGCAAGATTTAAAGCTACTGCATGCAAAAATCTTTGTTGATTTATTCATTTACAATTTACTTTTGACTCTCAAAATGCTATTAACTGTTACCATTTGTGCTGAAATACTCAAAAGCAGCTTCCTTTCTCCCCCTCAACAGTGTTTCTTCTGTGTGAATTAAGAATTTATTTAGGAAAGAGATCAACATGAATGCTTCTTATTAAGAAATAGAGTTATTCCAGTTATGCTTTCACGGAAACAAATGTTCATATTCTTCCTGAGTTTTATACTGGGATAAAAGGCATATGATAAGAACCCATACCAGTAAAAATGCACTCCCCTCCTCCTCAAATACATTTGCATGGCCTTATTTTTCAAGTATCAACACTCTTACCAAAGCAAATCAATTTTGTATGCTGTTACTATTTCAGCTAGATGGTAACAATATTTCCCAAACTGCTTTCTTTCAAATCATCAATATCAATGTGTGCTCATACTTCCCATTTAGCATTTCAAATCGGAAATACTACTACTTTAATTTATAAAAGTACATCTCCTTTAGTCCTCACTTCTGCAAATTAATTCATGGCATACAGAGTACAAAAGGAAAATATCAGAGATCTTACTTTTGTATCTTTAAGCTTCAAATATGAGCATTTTGACTGAATATTTTTTCCTCTCTTGGAATATTAAATCAGGTCATTTTGATCAGTCAAAAAAAAAAACAGAAAAAAAAACCTCTGCTTTTTTGTAACTGCTAGCTTCACAAATCTTTAACTTTTACAAAATAACACTGAAATACACAAGTTACAGCGACAAAGTTTTTCTCTGGATTTTATTAGCACTAATGTATTATTTTTCAATTATACTCCCTTAACATAGTTCAAGAACATTTAGTAATTAGATTAAAATCTGCAGTATAGAATGGTTTGGATTGGAAAGGACCTTAATGATCATCTAGTTCCAACCCCACTACCATGGGGCAGGGACACCTTCCACTAGACCAGGTTGCTCAAAGCCCCATACAAACTGGCCTTGAACACTTCCAGTGATGGAGAATCCACCACCTCCCTGGGCAACCTGTTCCAGTATCTCACCACCTCATAGTGAAGAACTTCTTAATTTCTAATCTAAATCTACTCTCTTACAGTTTGAAACCATTACCCCCTGTGCTATCACTACAAGTCCTCCTGCAAAAAGCCCCTCCCCAGTCCTCTTGGAGGCCCCCATTAGGTACTGGAAGGCCTCCATAAGATGTCCCCAGAGCCTTGTCTTCTCCAGGATAAAAAACCCCAACTCTCTCAGCTTGTCCTCCTAGGAGAGGTGTTCCAGCCCTCTGATCATTTTTGTGGCACTCTTCTGGACTCCCTGCAACAGATCCATGTCCTTCTTGTGTTGGTGATCCAGAGCTGGATGCAGTGCTCCAGGTTGTGTCTCACAAGAGCAGAGTAGAAGGGCAGAATCATCTCTTTTGACCTGCTGGCTACACTTCCTTCTATGCAGCCCAGGATACAGTTTGCTTTCTGAACTGCCCTCCCATGCTGATTGCCCTTGCTGAGCTTTTTGTCAACCAGCACTCCCAAGTCTTTCTTTCAAGACTACTCTCTATCCATACTCCACCCAGACTATATTTGTGTTTGGGATTGCCTCAACCTTGCACTTGGCCTTGTTGAACTTCCTGAGGCTAGCATGGATTCACTTCATATCTATTAACATTTTCCACCCAGAAATATCAGAATCCTGCTTCAAGTAGGTTTGTAAAGCTTGGCATGTTAGAATAGCCAGCCCTGAAACTCACTTCTAAAAGTACATGACAGTAGGTTCTTGCATTGTTTTCATAATGCCAGCCTATTGACTGCAGTATACCAGATGTTGCAGAAGAGAATTTATTTTTACATATTCCTCATTTTATTTCATCACATAACAAATAGAATTAAGAAAACATTACAACAAAAAAAAAATTTAGAAAACCTTTAAGCACTCTACATATGTCTTTGCCTGTGGGTGTTTTCTGTGTGTGGAAAGAGAAGACAAGACATCATGTCTAAGAATAACAGGCTAACAATCCTGCCTCCTAGTTCAGAACAAATACAAATCAATTGGAGGGAGATGGACAAGGAGTAGGTGAGTCCATTATAACCAACAGCATAGCTTAACTCTGTGGTAAGAGTCTTCCTCTCTGATTTCCATCTTTGGATTTGGAACACAGCACAGGCCAGACTTTACCTAGCACAACTCAAAAAGAAAAGGGAAAAAAAAAAGGCAAGTGGAGTGGCTCTAGGAAGCATCTTCTGCAGCTTCCTGACCTTTGCAGATGAAGTAGGTACCCAGTAATTCTTTAGGAGATGCCTGCAGATTTTCTGGGCTGTTCTAAACTGTCAGCCACAATAAGCTCTAGCACACAGTTTGGCAGATGGACATTGCCAGAATGCACCAGTGATACAGCACTAACCCTTCTCTTTCCAACTCTTCTCAATACCTACAGCTCACTGGAGTATACCTCAATGACAGAAAATTCTTTTTTTTTTTTTTTTTAATCATAAGTTGCCTGCTTAGCCAATCTTAATAGCAGCTTTTTTGCTGCTCTAGCAGAATACAATCAACCCAGGAGTTGCCAGAGACTGTCCTTTAAAGCGGTATCTCAGCAATGCTGCTCTACAACTGCTCAACCAATCTGCCCAAAAAATAAAAGCACAGAGTTCTATCCCCATTCAATCAAAACCAAACCAGTAATCACAAAGACCACTAGGTTCAGATGATGGCAAAACATGCCTTTGATAAAGGAGGGTAGGCATTAGCACATGTCGCGGCTAAGAGGAAAGTGAACTACTTTATACCTGAGGAATTCACATGAAGAAAAGAAGGTGCATGTGGGACAGAGTCCATGTCATATTAGCCCCTATAAATGACTCCCAAAAGTGAGAACAGAAAATACGAATATGGGAAATGGGTAATAAAAGAATTTTCTGAGTCCTATCCTAGCATCTGCTCCTGGGTCTGTTATGCAGCAAAACATCATTTCCAGGCAGTATCCACAGCAGTGTCCCTGTCATTCATAATAGGCCATAAAACACAGCTCCTGGTCACACCTTTTCCCAGTCAGCTAGGAAGATAACTTACTTTCTTAGAGCAACAGAAGTCTTTCTGGGGCAATGTGCTTGCATTATTTGCAATAATGCACAACACCATTGCATCCAGTTACCACTATTCCCATGGAAAACAACAGCTCTTGTTCACAGCGAGCAGAGTCAACATTATGCAGAACACATTTTGTGTCATAGCAACTGGGAATTCAATATCATAGTACTGCCTTTTTCCAACGAACTTACTCCTTGCTTTGATAGCAGCATTAATTATACCATTGACAGAACTGCAATTAAATTAACATGATCACAATTTACCATTGACCAATATCAAACAACTTCAGACAACTGCCAATTACTTAGTTTTCCAAAAATGCCCTCCAGAGACATGATTTGCAAATTCAGCTGTTAATCTAATTGAAGTGCAAACAGTGCTGTGATTACTTATCCAAATGCTATATGGTCTTAACAGGTCACTGCTGCCCTTCAGGCATCTTGGAGCCTTCAATGTTTACCTTAAAAGAGATACAAGGTTGAGAGGCTAGAATAAGTACTATCAGTACAATCTCCTTTAAAAAAACAAAATCTATCCCCATTTATATACCCAGCCCCTGGCATGCTCTACTGTAAAACACTACAAGAGTCATGGGGAAATTAATATAATCTTGCTGATCAAAAGTCATGCATTGACTCAGAGAGTATTCTGTACAGTATATATTTTGACCCTAAGTCAAATTGAAAGGATACTGAAATTTTCTAAAACTCATGCTTATGTAGCAGAACTTTTTTCAAAAGCTAAAAACATTTTCTATCTCAAAACACTGAGTTTTACTTCTTTCTGCTCTGGGTTTAATTTTTTTGTAATTTTGTTAATTTATAAGAACTTTGTGGAGATTCCAGAGCCATCCTTTATGCAACAGATCTAAAAACTTAATCAATACTTAGATTTATACTTCCTGTTTAGAAGGGTTTTCCATACTCAGTTGAGCCCTCTATATTTTAAGCAGTATAAACAATCATTAGTAATTTTTTTAAGAACCCAGAACAAGTAAGCTTGGAGCATAAAAACCTCTGTTCCCTACAGTGAACCAGCACAATCATGGCACTGGCAAAACATTTTGCCAGGTGTGAGAGCACCTCAGTATCCTGGGCCAGGCAGACAACAGACACCCCTGTAACAGCATCACAACAGCCCTGACATGAGCAATATCTTGCATTGACCTGAACATGCTAGGCAACACTGCAAGCAGAACAAATGGGCTCCAAAAGAAGTTACACCTAACCCATGAGGACCAGAACCATTAGACTTGATTTGTGATCTCTATGGAAAAAAAGGAAGTTTAAAAAATTGAGTCGTTTCATTCTCCCAAAAAGTGTTTACAGGGGTGTAAGCTAGATCAGAGCTAGTGAACTCAAAGACCTGTTCTACAGTCATGAGTTGTGAGCTTGTTCTGCCAAGTGGTGCCACTGAAATAAACTGTCTGTAAAGATATAAGTTGATCTGGAACCCACTGTCTCTTTCCTGGTAGTCTTTCCACTGACATTAAAAGACATCAGTTCAGGCCAGAGCCTCATGCTATTAAGTACAGCTCATTAGGATCAAAATCTGATCCAAAATATATCAGCACAGACAGGAACAACTGTTACCTCAACAGGTTATACATGCATCTCTCAGTGGTTGAACTGTGTGTATTCCTGCTGTGAGTTTTGAAAATGTAATTTTATTTTCTTTTGGCATTAACCAGTGTGTCACTTTATCTTTTATCTGTCACAATGGCATTAAAAAACAAATAAAGCCTTCAAAAATTTCTACAATTTCCTTTAAAACAGGATACTACTTCCAAATGAAGCCTTTATTAAAGTGACCATCATCTGGTGGTGGGTAAAACCAGGGCTGGTAAAATTATTGCCCCAAATAAATGAGCAGCTTGAGGTAAGTAATCTTTTCTCCTGTTTGTCTTCTTCACCTTTTGTAAGGTATTTGTTCATTGCATCTGTTCTTGGGTTATGTGAGAATATAATACTACTTGTTGGCAAAATATTTTGATGGTTGATCATACATCTTCCTTGGCTTTGGCTGGTCACACTAGGGTAATGTAATATTGCTTTGCTCTCTCATGCAGCTACTTCCATAACAGAGAACAAAGAAAGTCCTCAAACTGACAGTGGTTAACAAATGATATTTTGTAATTCATGAAGTACCACTGTAAAGACAAAACAGTTTCCAAAAACATTCACCAGCACCCTGGCCACTTGATCTGCTCTTTGGAAAATAAGTGCTCAAAACCACTTCCTTTCAACTACCTATAATCTTCCACTTCTAAAAATACAGTAAAAAAAAAAAACCAAAAAGGCAGAGGCCTTAGCTGAAAACACAGGTCTGCTGTAACAAAGACTTATATAAGCCTCATCTGCTCTGCCCATGTAACACTGCAAAATGTCTAGAAGTACAGAAAAAAATGAGAAGGTAGTCTACAAGCTCATTAGCATGTTTTTCAAAAGATGCTGACTTATGCTTTCATTATCTTTTTGATTGCAGCAAAGGATAATTGTATAAGAAAAGAAACAATCAGGAGTAAGAGGGAAGGCTGTATTTTTCTGTTCCTATCAATCTTCTGCTCCTCAGTATGTCCAGCACAGATCTGAATATTCCCCAAGGAGCTTGTCATTTATCTGATAAAAAGTGAGATTCTCATCATGTCAGTGGAGCTGACTGGGGCAGTGCTCCCTAAGAAGTCTCACTGAAGTGAACATGGCTATTTGTACAGCAAGGAACTGCCTAGCAAGAATTGAGGCAGATTCAATATCCAGCATTAAAGCACTTCTTTTGTCAACATCTTCCCCAGCCAACTCATCTCACTGGCATGTGAGTGTATTCTCAGGGTGAAAGTTCTCTTCTAAAGCACTGGGGTTTTGCAGTTGGGGTTGTTAGGTTTTTTCTGTTTGTTGGATTGATTGGTTTGGGTTTTTTTGTGTGTGTATTTATTTTGGTTTGGTTGGATTTTTTTTTTTTTTTTTTTTTTTTATGTTTGCTTGTTTGTCTGGTTTTGTTTTGTTTTTAAATTTCTTGAAATGGGCAAGTTCTCTAGGACTTAATGGCTTTAGCTGAACTGCATACTGCATAAATCATTCAAGGACACATTCTGTTCAAAGGTGAAATACATTTCAGTCAGTACAAAGGGCACAGGATGCCGGGGAGGCTCGCTTGGCAAAAACAGTGATGTGTGACATTGTTCAGTAAAATACATCTTTTCAATTAAAATTATATCTACTGGAGGTTGATTGAAGTTACACCAAACCATTTTAAAATCTACAGCTCAGTGATGTGTCAGAGAATACATGCTCTGTTTGCACACCGTTAAAATCACTGGTCCAGATGCTTCTTTCCACTTTGTGCCATAAATGTGAAGAAAAGTCACTGCAGCCAGGAGAATTATAGCACTTCTCTACCACTGAAATTGAGATCAGAATTCAACTCATTATTTGTCATTAGCAAAGAGGAGGAGGAGGGCCTATGCTTTTTCAAAGTAATAAACAGTGATGAGCACAGTACTCCATAATGCATCTATTTTTATTTTAAATGGTTTATCCATGGCTGAAGAGCTTGAAGAAAATTAAGCTTCATCAAAAATCCTATTCATGCTTTCCAAACTGGAATGAATAGTCTGTCATTTTACATATGCAGCTCTTTCAATTCTGTGCTTATGGAACAGTGGTTTTCCGATTTGTTTCTTCCAGTGTGGGCTACTGATTGTGTGCTGCAGTTAAAGCCTCTTCATCTTGAAGAAAAGTTATTACTAATGCATTGTGGGATGCCTGAGCAACTGTTGAGTGTCCAGTAGCTTTAGCAGTTCATCAGCCTGAAACTAGGAACACACAGCGGGTGGGACATCTGCCTGGAAAGCTACAATAGGATCATCGAAGACACACAAGTGAATTATAATAACAACTCATTATTATAAAGTCTTTGTGCCTCTAGAAGAACACACACATCACAGCTTGCCATCTTGTTATCAAGAATCTGAAATGCTGCTTAAAAATGAGTGAAATGTATGTTCCCATATTTGTAGGAAAGGAAGACAGTAACAAACTATATGAAAGTAGAAGCAAAACACACAACACTGATGAAAGAGAAAAGCCTCTTGGAACTATGCTCTTTCCAAAAAGTGAAAACAGAAGTAGCTCTCTTTTCTAGACCAAACACGTGAATATGGAAATCCATTTGCTTTTAAGGGAAGAGCAGTTACACAGTATTCAGTAGCCATAGGAAAACTGTGGAGCCTTTCATAACATGCATTTTTTTAATTCTTATAAGACTATGATTTTGCCTCATCTAGGTCATTGCATCTGTTGTCCAGGGTCATTCTTACATGTTATATTAAGGTCTAAATTTAATCCCATGTACCTGTTTCCACTCAGGGCTTTTTCCCTTTGACACATTTGCAAGTGCATTCTAGCACACTCTAAGTGTTTATGAAAGTGAGGTGAGCCATAGTCCACAACTGCAAGCATAGGATTTAGAAAAACTTTGTTATACAGGATGAATTAATGGTGAAATAACTTTGATAAACCATTAAATGATAGAAGGTTCAATACTTTTTATAAAGTCCAGTGGCATCTTTGTCATCTAGAAGTCAGAGGGGCAGAGAAAATTCTGACTTATACATCCTTAGAACGCTTTACTCCCAGCCTGAACTAAATCAAGGAATATAGGACAACCATGAAGTCAAGACCACTTTGAAAAGTATTTGTGTCAAGCATATACCTTGTCCTTCCATTCTCAAGATGGAGAGAGTTAAATTCTGACAACCCTTTCTGGAGGTTTATCCAAAATGTATACTTTAATGGGGACTAGAGCTTTGCAAGGAACTGATTTCTCAGACATATTTAAAAAAAAAATGAAAATGCAGAAAACAAAAAACACAAAATACCAAGTTTTGGAAGGAAAGTGCTAGTCTTCAAGGCACCATTTACAGAAAAAAAAAAAAAAGTTTTAGCAGCAGTCTATCCTCTCTGAATCTGCCCCTTACCAAAAAGGTAATGTCAAAGGGTCTCCATCTCTGCTGCTGATGTCCTATCAGCAACGGAAACATCTACAGAAGCAGAGATGCATAATCAAATTTCTTGATCACTCTAGCCCACTGCAGCATCTTTAATAGGTAGTGTAAAGAACCCACTTTCCAAAATAATCCTAACACGTACTTGGAAAGGAACATTTGGTTGAAAATTCTTAGAGATGAATAGTTAATTGGGATCTCCCACACTCCCAGCAAGTTCTTCACACAGCGGAGTGAATGTGATGATGTTAAAACTGCTGCCTGCTTCACTCATGTATGTGAATGAACGTGTGCCCCAGGACAGAGGTAGTTACAAGGTATTGAAAGAGTGAAATAGCACAGACACTTTTTGGTTTTTATAATTTCTGGCTAGTGAATAACTAAGACCAGTAAAAACACCACCCCAACAATGGGCTTACAATGGTCATCATCATGGAAACACTTTTTGGCATACTAGTGAAGGCCATTTACCAGCATGCAGTATAAACCACCACTTCCAGCTTTCATAGCTACTTTGTGCTGTCTGAGAAGTGCCTCTCCCCAGATGAACTGTCTGCATGATATCACGAACACAGTCAGCACAGCAAAATCACAGTGCACACAATCTTAAACCTACTGTCACCTCAAGGGCGACTTTTAGAAAACACTCCCTTTTATATTAATCCAACTCTTCCTTCAAACAAGGTTGTGATCCATTTGTCCATGGCTTTTCCCATCTAAATTCCTCTGAATAAACTGTGCACCAAATAAGAACTGACAATGAGCAGACATCAAAAGTAATTTAGTTCTCTGAACCATTTAACTATAGAGCAGCAGGCACAGCACAGGAGATGCATGGATTCCCTATGCAGCAAAGTTCGTGCTTTTAAGAAAATGTCCCGTGCAAGTGAAATTTAACAAAAAAAATAAACAAAACCCACATTAAAAAAGGACACAGGAAGGAAGGAGGACAAAAACTCCTTCTCTGTAGCTTTCTTAGGAGAGGAAGAGATAGCTTATGGAAACTAAGACTAGGAATAAATACGTGAATACCAGACAATGAAAATATACCAAAAAGAGAAACCAATCCAAAAAGAAAAGTAGTCATTAACTTGGAGACAGCTGAACACTGGAAAGGAAGCATACAAACTAGAAGAGCAGCAAATAGCAAGTGATTTAACCTGTTATATTTCTTCACCAAATTGGTAATGGAAGTTAACGGCACCAAGGACCACCTAACAACCAGCAGTCTCCAGGTATCACCAAGGCCCACTAGTTCTGAAGGGCTGTCACAGCATCACGGCCATGCTCCCCTAGGTTGCCTCCTGCAGCCACACACTTCTCCCATGACCACCCCGTGTCCCTGCACCCTGCAGCGCACAGAGGAAGCTCCACTGGCTGTGGATCTGCACAATAAATCTCATGTACCATGGACTCTGCTTGGGCTCCACTGGGCCCCGTGGGACACAAATGTCTGTTGGCACCCGTGGGGGCTTTCCCAGCACACAGCTTGCGGTGGAGCTTCTTCCCAGAGATAGCCAGCTTCTTCAGCCTGCGGCCAGGTGCCAACGCACACCAAGGCACTGCATGCAGGGCTGGCAGAAGACTCGCTTCTGTAGACACACAATCAGATACAGATTCAGATTATTCAAAGAAGATATGATTCAAATTCACAGAATTCACTAGGATCTGTGGACATCAAATAGTATTGAATACGGGCCTTTGAGAGGAAGCGTATAGAAGTCCTTTCAAGCACTATCCCGTCATACTGACATCCCCCCATCTCTGTAACTGGGAGGTAGTTTAAACCCTTGTCTCCTCTTTCAGCTCTTCATTTCTTTCTCTGGAGATCAGAATGAAACCCAGACACTCAAAACTGCCTAGAAGAAAATAATAGTTTTATTTATGGAAACATTATTTCCTGATTTACTTCACAAAGTCCATTCTTTCTCTTCTCTCCCAAGAAAAACCTGGCATTTCAACTCAGCAGTCTATGTCACTCACACATATACAGGATCTACTTCAGACAGCAAGAATTGCTTTTCACCTTAATCTCACTGCATTTAACAAAAGGAGATAGAGGGTGTGTTTTATTGGCAGCTTGACTGACTATTTCTGCAGCCAGCAAGACTAAAAGTGGAATCCTGAGGTTACAAAACTAGCAGTAAATCATCACAGATTGCTAATCTCCTGAGGCACAATATCTTTCTTATCACCCTTGCCACAATCAGGTAGCCTTGCACCCACTACAGGGAACAATTACTGTTACTCACAGTAATACTGTTTCTTGAGGAAAATATAAACTTAAAGAATATACCTAAAGAATATACTTTGATCCTATACAAATATGTCTAGTAATAAGACAAGGAAAAACAACAAAATCAATGGCAATAAATGGGCAAAATTATAGTAGTTTGAAAAGTTCTTCATGACCCATTTGCTGTTCTTTAAACAAGACTATCTGTTCATTGCAGTAGCTTCTTCCTGAAATCCAAGTTTTCTAATACCAAACACCTCCAGCATTACTAAAGCCTCATTCATTTCTTTTCTTCTGACCCTTCTTATTTTGTTTTTATGAGGCATTTCTACAGCCTAGAACAAAAAAGCACTTAAAACTTGAAAAATCCAGTGCTATTTTCCATAAAGCATTAAAACAAACTTTGTGACAACAGCAATAGTTAATAAAGTCACAATCAAAATCATGTTCAGGAAGTGGTATAATTTCACAGTTCCATAAAACCAGACACAAATAGAAGCTCCCTCAAGTGAGTCTTATTCTTTTCCTTCATATTCTTTTTTTTATTTTTTTCCACCTTTTATTCTGTTTACAGATACAATCCTCCCTGTTGCCTTCCAACACCACTTGACAATAATGTGAAATTACTGTGATGTTTCCATGTATTAACAAAGCCAGTCCAAATTGCCTTATCCTAAGAAGCTGACCGCAGAAGTATTCCCTCCTGTGACAACAAGTATTAATGGTTACTCTCCCTAAGAGTCAGGTTCATTTAGAAAACAACTTCTAGAGAGCAGAAGACAATTTTATGAGGACAGCATTGCATATACATTCATATAACTTACACAGACTATTCCTGCCTGTCAATCATGTAATTTTATTTCCTCTGTGGGATCGTTTTCTTTTCTTAAAAGAAAACCAAGCATTCTAATATCTTTTCTTTTTCCCATTAACAGAAGAATGGTTATGGTTTGGGGTTATTTACATAGATGCTGTCTTAAAATAATACCAAGGGGAGAAAAGTTTAAAATGTATCAAGTTGTTGTTAACTCATGATTCAGACTAGGAAGTCCTTTTCTCCCTTACTAGTCCAGACTCAATGGTCAAATTTACCTCAAGCATCAGTGCCATTACAGGGATTCCTCTTGACTGTAAGGTCAATACAAGAATTCAAGAGAGTAATAACATAATCAAGAGAGTAATAACACATTTCATTAATCTGACATTTGTTTACTCCATTCCAAAGCAGAATCTCCAAATATTCGTTTCATTCAACACATTACCTTCTGTTGATCCCAGAACAAAACACAGACTCTCTTCTAAGAGCAAAATGGTCAGCCTTCCAGAAGAGCAGAAATATCTCAGAAGCACATGCAATGCCTCTTGCTCTTACAGGAAGAACCTGGATGCACAGCCTACCTCACAGGTAGGCATCTTACCCAAATTAGATAGTCGCTGTCTTCCTTATTTTTCTTTAAGTATGTCACACAATATCAAGCAGCTCCCAACAGCAAAACCTCAAGAAAACTCCACATTCCGTTTGTGTCAGATGAACACTTGAAAGACAACAGAATTCATGTAGAGGTCTATCCAACTGCTACTGCTGTCATCTTAACTCTAGTACTTCATAAGAGAGGGTCACAGAGAGCAAGGAGGGAGAATGACTGTTTCTTGGTGGTTGGGACACTTGCATAATAAAAGAACATCATCATGCCATCCTTCAGTAAATAATTGCCTATACAAATCAGAAAATTCAACAGGATAAACTAAAAATAATTCATCCCCAAACACTGTCTGGCACATTTCTTAGCATAATCTTCTCAAAGACAAGGAGTATAGTTGCTCAGGTGGAATTTGGAAGGGGGGGAGGAGGACGGTTTTATCTTAGCACTGACATCCTGAATGCCTTCATTTGCAGTTACTAGATGATGCTAGACTCCTTCCAGATCATAGCATGCATCTAGTTTGGTGTAAAAGTGTGTTTGAATTATATCTTCCAAGTACCCCTGGTCACTGTGCTTTTCTACACAAGTTTCAGAAAACTTAGTCTTTTGGAAAAAAACCCCACAAAACTGAAAGATCTTCTCCAGGACCACACCTGATTCCTTCCAGTAACAAAGGGGCATTCAGTCCATGTAGCAGACTAGAACTAGTCCACAGTAAAACCTGCTGAAACATATAGTGCAGAAGCCAATTCCTCATGGTCAATTAGTCTGCTTTTCAGTTCTGCTTCTATTGTGCCACATTATTTTCTAATATATATTTAAGCCTTATACTATTTTCTTTCCTGGGCAAATGCATTTAGCAAATTTAAACCAATATTGTGAATGGTTTTGAAACAACAAAGCCTGCTTTATGTTTATGTTTGCCTGAAAAGGTTTACCTTTTCTAGATTGACTCAGTGGGGTTACCAGAGATAAACTGCTTAAATAGATAACAGTATAAAACCAGTGCCCACTAAACCTGGAGAGCTCACATAAAAATAACAGTGAACCAAAACAGCCAGATTGGTCTGCAGTAGATAGCAGCTTTGCTGGTACTCTGAAGAGCCCTGCAGTCTAACAGCCTTGGTGGTTTAGTTAATCTAAAGAGGACTGGAAAAAGAAAAATGGGCTACAATAAACCAAAAATTATTTGATTATGGTTCATGCCAGTTAGCAAACACATCACTAAAAATTAGAGGAAGCAGTTAGCCAGATCTTAGTCTTCTATGTCAAGTACAACAGAGCAAAATTGATATCTGCTGAATTTTACTCCTACTCACATTTTTCCTGTTCAGTGAGTAAAAAGAGAAATTCACTGTGAAGCCAGTGTCCAACCAGAGTTGTTCATGTTTCAAGCAGTAATATTCATAAGCAGCTGAAAATGCAGTAGAGAGAACACTGTTATAGCCTGAGGTGGAAACCAAAGAATCAAAAGATAAGTTTCTCTCAGAGGATTTCCAGACAATGGAAAGAAAGATTACAAGGCCTTTCTTTGTATTTGCTCAATGTATGCTGGGAACTGGAATGATTCTTGAAGTAATCATTAGAATATAAAAGAAACGCTGATGCCTGTCATAGAAGAATTTGTGTGTTATAAGAATCCTGTTACCTGCAAGAAAAAATTGAAACTGACTTTTTTTTTTTTTAATGATCCTGATTTAAAAGCTGCTGACTAGGAAAAATAGTACTAAAATATGATGATATTTGATGAAACTTCTGAGATGACATAAAATTCAGCATAACTAAGGTTGAATTACCAAATAAAATGACTGAGAATAAAAAAAAAAAAAAGGCTGATCTTTGATAGTGTAAGAGAGCAAAATCCAGCTAGACACATTAAAAAAAAAAAAAATCTTAAGAATCCAATTTTAAAAGCTCTGCAAATGCCTTGCTAAGGATGCTGTTCTTTTCAGTGTTTCTAGCATTAAAGCCACAGCATGTGAAATGATAATACTGACCATAGTATTTTCAGATAAAAAGATTTATTGAAAATTTTAAAAGTATTACATTATCAAATGTTATTTGCAAGCTAACCAAGAAAAATCAAAGTCTAATATCAGAACTGTATAAGTGACCCAGCCTGAGACCCTTAATGGTCCTACTTACAAAAAACAATCAGAGCAGGTTAGATCAGGCGAAATGCATTTCTAGAACATTTAGGCAAATAACCTAAATTGAACACTGAATCCAAAAATCTACTTGTAACACATCAATTAAGTATCTTTGAGGTTCACTTTGTGCAATTATTCTCTCTCTCTATTTTACAGTGTGACATCACACAGGGACTCGTGGTGCAGGTACCCCATATCACATTTAAACATCTCTGTTGGCCAGCTGTCACTGAAAGGCTTAAGTCAAGTGGCACATCCATTTTCTAGTGCAGAGTTACATTATTGCATGTATGGCTTCCAAATGAACAATATCTAACTATTGGATTTTTCCCCTCCTGCAAAGCATGCGAATAGTTTACCATTTGAAACATAACCCTCACATAATCATAACTTTCTGATGAGCTGCTGAATCATGTATCACTTATGTTAGGGATTTTTTGTATCATTATTTTCCACAGCCAAATGCATGGTGTCTTCTTTTGACATCCCAGTTTAATATTGCCAGGTAAAAATATTAGCCTCCATTCTTCTGACATAACCTGAGAATAAGAGCTTCCAAGTCTTTATCTTAAGGTTTGTTTTGCATCATTCTCTTCTTTCCCATTTTGCATGGGATTCTTTTCATGTAACTCTAGTAGTTAATGCAAACAGATGCCCTAAAGTTAAGCTTCCTTTACAGCCTATGGGTAAAAAAAAATTAAATATATATATATATATAGAAGACGCCTAAGGGTGATTCAGCTTATCTTGAGCACCCACTTAAAGCAGAGGGTGATTCATGTCTTTGATATCTCTACTTCTGACTAGCAGAACTACTTTTAAGCAGCTAAAGTCAGACAAGGTGAAACCCACTGCTAATGCCTTACAGTTATATCTGCATCAGCATCTAGTGTGGCACAACAGGAGTACATCTGTAGAGCAAAACACTTGGTGCTGAGAAGCACACTTTCACACGAGGTACACTTCAGGGAGAGAGGGGAGGTGGTATTTCAAACTTGGTGCAGTCTGTCCCCACAGGCTGAAAGTCCATTAGCAGCTGGAGCTTATTTAGGTGTGCTCCTGCAGCATGTCTGGCAGCTTTGTTTTATCACCCATTTCAACAGCCCAAGACTGTTCCACAATAAGCTAAATCGGCAACTGGGAAAACCCAGAAGATTCAATTTGAAAGCATGTTTTTTGTCCAAACTAAACTGCTAATGTAGATGTATCCTGAGTCAGTATTTGTGTACTATGGAACATGATTTTGGGCTTGTTGGAACATTCAGTCAATGCCCCGCCACCCAGGCAATTGTAATCCCTTTGGTAGACTGCCCACTGTCTGTATAAATGCTGCATTTTTGACCCTTATTATTTATGTTGGAGTGCCTTTCATTAACATAACTGGGGCATATGCAATGTTTCGAATGAAGACCCAGCACCGGTTACACTGCTACCCCTGATGAAAATGCTTTGCCTTGTCCTTCCATGGTTGCATCTGACACCTTCATGGCTACATAGAGTCATCTCCCTCTTTTGCTTCACAGATGACTGATTTAAGAGACAAACAGCAATGCAAAAACAATACTACTGAGGGTGAACTGAAAAGCTGTTGGCATGAGTTCAAAAGTGAAGGATTCCAACACTCGTTTTCTCAAACACATTATTCTTGCCTTTGACCTTAATGAGATTTTCCTTGCTATTCAGGTTTTAAAAGTATCTGATGAATCTAAGGGCAAAACATTTTAATTTTCAATAACAAATCAGGCCAAGCACAGTATGAGGCAAACTAAATTGAAAAGTACTCCCTGGGAACAAAGACTAATAATGGACACTCTGAATTACCTGATGGTGGGTGTCACTAGCAAATGTCACCACTAAATCAGGCATCCTTTGTTACCATAAGCAAGGGATTGCATGGAAAATTTAATCTCACAAAGGAAACCATTGATTTTAGAAGAGAAGATAGAGACCTACTATTAATAAACCCAGCAACGATAACTTCTCAGATATTTAGTACTACAAACTGTATGTCTTGTGTTCTTTGAGTAAACAGACAGCCAAAGGTCACTCTGCTTTGTTATTCATATTAACACATTTCACTTGAGAGGCTCTTCTACCACCCACAAGAAAGAAACATATACGTAGAAATCAGAGTTTTGCACATGGAGCACAGTCACCAATGTGCTCCTTCATATCAGGAATGCTATAAATTTAAACATTCCAACCCAGTTCTAAGTGGTAGAGTGATTCAGCTGAGATAAAGCAATAATTCACATTATCTTCTAGTAGAAGCAAAGATAGAATTTATATTCTTCTGTTCACATATCACTGTTAGGAAAGGCTGTCCCAAACCCCAAGCCTGCACTCTTATTTCCCCCATGGCCATTTCAGAACCTCCTTTGACTACATCCAGAGACAAGGAGAGCACAGCTAGAAGCCACTCCTGGCCCCTGAACTGTCTCAAGTGAATTCACCAGGCCCATAGAGCACATGGAGAAAGCCTTACCTTCACATCTCAGCAGCTCCCTACTCCTCTGTCTACATCATATCTTGCATCTCACAAGTACATCTCAGAATCTTCTGACTTGACCTTGCAAGTCAGAAGGGATAAAAATGTCTAAAGTAGAACTACCCTTACATTTTCATACAAATACTTCTGCTTCCCTGACAGTTCTTTCCCTTATTGTGCCCCTCAATAGGATTTACGTCAGCCTTCAGAAGCAGCAGATCAGACTCGGGAATAACAAAAGTAGCATGTAAAAACATATGTTTGCATCTACATTGCATCTACATTGATGCTAAAGCCATCTCTGCAATATAGTCAATTCCTTGAACTTAGGTCAGATTAGGCTGAGCTAACTACAACTAAATACTGAAACACTTCCTGAAAACTTAGGAAATTCTTGACAGCTATCCCATGGTACTGCAACTCTTGCTGAGACAGCTAATTTAAAGTTAACTTGGGTATGCACCACTGTGCACTCACAGTAGCAACTATGCAAGAGTAGACAAACCCTAAATGACAAGTTACGTCTTTGCTGGTCCAAGTCGCCACATATTCATCTCTTGTAACAAAATAGTAGGGGTCAGAAGGGATCTCTGGAGATCATTTAGTCCAACACCCCTGACAAAGCAGGTTCACCTAGAGCCGAGGTTACTACATAACCAATGAAAAATTATTACAAACTATTCCAGTTTTATCTGAAAGCATTTCATATATAATATACATTCCCAAACAATTCATGTGAAACAAAGCTCTAAGTATCTATTCTAACTACTCAAGGGAACCTAGAATTAAATGCAAGAACTCTAATTCAGATTTCTTTGAAAGGCTTTAATAAAAAAAAAATTTTTTTTAAAAAAAATGTTGCTCTATTAAGCTGTATCAGAATTTAGGAGATCAAAAATCTGCCAGGATAGTCCTGAGAAAAAGTTAATCAGAGTGTGTGTTTCATAAGCAACCTGAGATTTGCCCTTGATAATATTTATTATTGAGGCTTTTGTCAAACTCTACCCTAAATTCTAAACCTGGAGCTTTATAAATTTCAGAGAAATGTTTAGTTTAGAAATATTTAGTGTTGTCAGCTCTGTCAGACTACTGCATTCCTGTCTTCACATACAAAACAGAAAAACTGACAGTTCCCTCTCATACAATAAAATGCAATAAATTGCTACAGTAAGAAAGTACTTTGAAATAGTAACTGCATGATTCATGCCAATTTATTCCAAAATCCTGTAGAAGGACGTTTTTCATCATCACTAGAACATCATGCGAAAGCTTTTAGTACCTCATTACTGCTCTTTTTACTGACTGCCATAATGTGTCTTACAACCATTTTCTTGCCTTATACCAAGGTAAAAATGAAGCCGAAAAAGTGACACACTCAGTGCTGTCATCCCTCTTCATGCTTTCCCCAAGAATACAAAATTGTTTCCAGTGAGTGACAGAAGTATCAGTCAATAGCTCTGATGCAGTTTATCTTGACTAAAAGTACAAAGAATATTACACCTTTATACTCAGTGAATTTTTAATCAATTGCCTGCAGCTATTATTTACAGCATCTTTGGTTTTGCTTGCTAAGGACACTAATTGAGATTCAATATCATGAACGTTTTCACATAGTAAACATTCGGCTTAACATTTTAAGTATTGTGAACTAGTTTCCAGTAACAAATATATGTGACAAGAAAAAAAACCAAAACAAAACAGAAACCACACACACACAGAAAAAAAAACCCAACCCAAACATTCACAAGCATTCTTCTAGTCTTAGGCAACAACAGTTTTCTCATACTACACACCATGAATTATTCTTAGCTAATATGTATTCCTGTGTAACGTGATCTAGGGGAACCTACTTTGGCAGGACGGTTGAACTGGATAATCTCCAGAGGTCCCTTCTGACCCCTACTATTCTGTCATTCTGTGATATACTGGTACTGGTCAAAGTTTGTCCCCACCTTGTAGCACAGGCCTGAATTTGCAGTGCAAGTTCCTCCCCTTAACACAGTGAAGCTGATGGTGAATATAGAACCTGAATTTCAGGAGGAAAAAAAAAAAAATCTCTAGACTCAAGTCTGAAAGCCACATCATCAGCTATTAACAAATACCATTCTACAGCCAGTATAAGGGCTGAAAAACCTACCTACATGTCAAATGGTATTAGGAACAAGATACATTCTGTGGTCTTTCTTCCTAGTCATTTGCAAGTTTGCTACACATTCACATTTTGCATCCAGATCAGTGTGAAGTAGTATGTGGATATTAAAACTTGAGACACACACACTCAACACTTCACATTTTCCTCAAAAGTTTTTGACCTTATGTTAAAAATTTATATATGTCATGAATAATTGGACTTGAAGACTTCAACATCTCACTGAGTATCGATACATTACAAGTGTCATCCTAATTGTGCCCCATCCTATGGCTTCATCCTGCAAGTCTTCCTTGTAGTATACTACTTCTCGAAGTGGTAGGGCTGCCAAAACATGTGGAATTACTTACCTAAGAAACACAGTGTTTGACAACAAAGTACTGAGATACATTAAGCCCAGAAAGATGAACCGTGCATAAAAGATATACACTATAAGGTGAAAAAAAGCTTTGCAAGATGAAGTAAAGAACAGCAAGCAGTCCATTTCTTTTTTTCACAGCTGCTGCATGCTGCCCCAGAAGACGCAGTTCCCATACCCATGGGAGGTGGCTCCTTGGCCTCTGCACACACTCTGGGCCTCCTGAGCTGCAATTCTGCAGTGGCTACACATTTCATTGCACATGCACATATAGATTAACAATATCACCCCTAGACTATAAATTGTTCAGCTAAATGTCTAGCACACCAGGTAAATAAAAGGCTTGTGTTCACATGTGCTTCCATAAGACAGCTTTCACTTTTGTTTTCTAAGCAATTAAATACCTCCAAGAGAACATTCACATCTCAAACCCTTGCGAGCAAAGCAGAATGTGTACTTTGCTCTGAAGATGGATCTATCCTGTATCTGTGAACCTGATCACTACCACCCTATGAAGTTTCTATTGGAGTATTTGCTGTAACAGGAAAAAAAAAAATTGCCTCTGTTCTCACCTTCCAGTCACCTTGTACCACAGTTTGATGCTCTGCACTTCTGGATCACAGCCTGCCATCTGGACTTTTGCCTTCCTCTGAGCTCAGTCCCTGTCCTGGGCCACCTCACAGTCATTAATTAGTGGCACTGTCTACATGCAAGTACCCTGCCCATCATCATTTGTATTATAAATGCCTTTTCCCCCCTGACTCTTTGCTATGTTCCTGCTGCTAAATGTCCTTAATTTCAGATTCTTTATGCTAGGTTTTGCCTATAATAACACTTGAATGAAAAACAATTTAAAAGCAATCCATACTGTCAGCAGCCTCCTCAAGCAAGTGTGATTACTTTCAGCTTTGCCTTCATGTCTAGGTTAAGAACTTTAAATTAATTGAAAAAACAAAGCAAAACAATAATGTTTAAGGTCAATCATTAAACAAGACACATTTTTATACATTTCTCAAACAGCTGCCTGTGGGCTTGTGAGTTCTTGCAGACCACTAGTTTCTACTCCAGCCTATTTGCATCGTTACAAGCTTTAACTTGTAAGAAAAGCTAATGTAGCACATTACAAAAGAAAACTTTTAGTTATGGGAAATCAACTAAAGCAAATTGGTAATGAATGCAACAGCTGACTGCCAATGTGTTTCATTCTGCTAATATTATATCAGCATGGTGGAGTCAAGGAAAATAGGCTTTTGAACTGAAAAATTAGGCAACCTTGAGAAATCAGCCAAATGAGTCAAAAGCTATTGCAGACACAATTAAGGAAAATATTGAGAAAGCATATTCCCACCAACAAAATCCTAGACTTAGGTACAGAAAAGCAAGCTTTAAGTTTTCTGAGGTTCTTAAGTTTTCAGAGATCCATGGTATGATCCTCAAATCACTCACTTTGGTAATAGCAGAGCAGAAGAACCTATCAATGCAGATCTGTATTTTTGAAAATCCTGTACAAACATTAAGCACTCAGAAGCACATAAATGTGCAAATGCCATCCACTTCAAATTCTGAGAGGTAATTAGTTGCCGACATGGTTTTGAAAGTGTTATCCCACTGACTCTTTGATTCTGCTCCAAGAAGACAAATAATTTTCTGCTCTCAGCTTTCCATTTCAGCTGAGGTCTCCAGCACCTTGTAAAGTACAAAGAATAAACACTGGTCATGAGACTTCCTCTACCCAAAAAGGTAACAGAGCTGACAAGAAAGAATCAGCACTTGTTCAGATAAAAGTTTGTCCAAATACTGCAAAGCCAAATTAAACTGGAACAGCACTGACCAACTCTTTTGCATTCTTTGATGCAACTAGACAACAGTGGAGCATGATTGCGAGGGAAGACACCAGTGACTGAATAGAAACAGTGTAACCTTGGGCACAGAAGTATTTCAGGCTGAAAGCACCACAAACTCTGAATTTTGCTATAAGAGGAAGAGAGCTTTCTGTAATCCAGTGATTGGTTTACACATTCCCATTGTGATACTGCCATCCTTTGCAACAAAGGGCTCATCACAGCAACAAGTAACAGACTGAGAGACAAGTCATACTGAAGTCCACAACAGTCCTGTCAGGGATGTCTTGTTGCTCTTTTTCAAAGACTAAAATTAGTTTGCATTTTCATCTTTCAGTAGCTCCATGTAAGCAATAGTCTTTTTTTGTCTTCTTAACTTGCAAGTTTAAAAAAATCAATGCATTTCTCAGGCCTATCAAACTCACCTTTCAATTTGAATTTAAAGCTAGGTTCTTTGGTTTTCAGCATCAAAGGCCACACTTGAGCTTCAGCTAAAGCTCAGCTGTCCTTCGTTACACTTGTGCAGAACCCACCCAAGGCATTTGTGTTGCCGAATGGTAATTAATCACCATAAGTGGGCTTGCAGAGTAAATGCCAACATCTCAGGAAAAGGCTGTCAGTTTCCTGCTGCAGTCCCACCATTTAGGTGATCTGTACCACCACTTTAAGAAGCCTCACTGGCTGCTGCTGGGAGACAGATGGGACAGCAGCAGCTCTTATACAAAGGATGAGGGAATAGCCATTCCCAAAGTATAAGTCACTCACTCCCTCATGTCCCTGATATAGAGAAGCAGGTCGCCCATTCTACATGCTTCTCATTCTACAGGCCCATTCTACAAGGTTCTCATTTCTAATATCCATTGCAACACTGGCATTCCCCCCCTATCTCTTTCGCTACTATAGCATGTACAGCCTGGCTGTGTCCCACTTGAAGCAGACAAATTCAGTACCAGCAACAACACTGAGAAACTTTGAATGTATTAGAGGACACATTCAAGCCCAGCCTCCAGACCTAGGAACTTGCCTCACAGATGGCATTCCCCAGCCAAAAGTAGGACATGCACATATGTGCTCAAGCTCAGTGCTGCATATCAGAGTCCTGCAGCGGCATCTCTTCTACCATGGCTGGCATCTGATCTCACCTTCCTGCCAGATGTGAGACTGCTTTCCTGAGGAAGGTTTACACTCGTATTTTGTTTTTAAGAGAAAGTTAGGGGTTTAGGAGCAGAACTCAGTGTCCCTCTGGAGACACAGGGAACACCACTATGCACTGCATGGTGTAATGTCAGCCCATCAAGCAAGCATTACAGAAACACTGGAAAGCAGAATGGTCTTTAAAGTTGGTCCACCATTAAACAGGAAAGACACGTGATGATAAAAAAATAAAATAAAAAATGAGCAAATCTAAATGTTGAATGCCTTAGGAAGACATTTATAATACTACTTTCTCATGGAGCCCCAAGGGAAAAAAAAACAAAACACTAACGACACCCCACACTCCCCCCAACCCCCAAAACACCACAGATGCTGAGCCAGAGGATAACAGTATGCCCATGTTAACATTTAAAATAATTACTGAAGACATGCAAGAAAAGAGTTCTGTTGAAGTTTTAATTCTTTTCCTCTCGGGCACAGACAAGTATAATGATACAGCACTGCAAATTAAATATTCTAATGCAAATCAGATCCATTTCTGAAAGTCACAGTGACCTGAGCAGCCACCCAGAATAAAATCCTGCAAAAGTTCCTTCAACCAAAGGACAAGTCTAATGGTTCTCACAGCACACAGAACTGTAGAAATAGATTTTCCCCATCTCGTATACAATGCACACAACTTGAAATTAATTCCTCCAAAGAAAATGAGGTGGCTAGCTGTTGTATGAGAAGCTAATGGGAATTTTAATAAGGTACCAAAAAAACATTGTGATGAACACAGCTATTTGATATCTCTTATGTTTCATTCTGAATTTTAAATAATTAATTTTAAAAACCAAACAAACAGTAATTGGGTTTTAATAATTGAGAGAACACCAGATAAGGAAACAATATCCAACAAACAGCAAAGGAAATTAAGAAGTAATGAAAATGGCTTTAGAAGATCCAGATAACTTAAAAACATGGTTCAATGTATTTCATTTTCTCCTCCTGGGACTTCATACACCTTTGAATCTCAGTCTTGTTCTTGCTTAGTTTCTTCTTAAGCAAGACTTCAACATTTTAATGTACTGCTGCAATCCTATAGTGAGCTGTATGACTTGCAGTCGGACAGGCTTGTACTTAAGAAGCAATTCTGCTAATGATGTTCATGACCTGCTCTGTAAGTTGCATGAGTAAATTCAAACATGCACTCCTGCAGATTACATCTGCAAAAACTCTTTCAATAGGATACCATTCATCATTGCCAGCTCAGTTTTGATGCATGGCTACACAGAAGAGGGTGATCTGCCTATAAGCAAGAAGAAGGGATGGGCAAGTTGTTTGTCTTTATTGGTTCTTGTTTTACAAGAGTGCTTGTCATGGCCGGGCACTGAGGGAATCAATGAATACTGATGTCCAAGAACTTAATTTGGCTCCGTCTTGCAACTTATTTAAGAACATAGACTGTATTATATATAAGGACCAGGAGATAAAGGTCTATTGTCACATCTCATGAAGGCTGTCAGGACTATAAGGGTGCTGTAGATTTACAGTATTTGAAAGCCTACATATTTCTAAACACATAAAGGAATTTCACAAGAGCCTTGTAAGAAGAACTCATGAGAGACCTCAAGTAGCAACTCTCGATTCTCTTAGAAAGAATAAAGAAGCTCTTCAACTCATTCCAAAAGCCTTTGAAAAAAATTGCAGTGTTTTTCCTACCCCTCATTGTCCTATGCATTTGTTTATTTAAATTAGTCTAATGTGAGATTCACAGATATGTGGTATGTCTCTGATATTACTAAGCCAGGGGCAACTGGCTTAGCACAGAAATCCCTAGGAATTTATCTGAAGTCCCTAGATGGGAATAAGCCCATTGATGGTGTCTCCAAGCTGCTTTCTGGGAAGGCTTCTGCCCCAGAACTCCAGTAATCACCAAAAAAAGGGATTACATTGCTGAAAGTTTCCCAATGCCCACAGCACAGTTCAAACCCTAACAAGTCACTCATGCTTAGCAAAGCCTTAAAAAACAACAGCAATTTTGTTGATGCTTTATTGTAAAGAAGAAAATTAACCAATGACACTCCTCTCAGTCATGAGCCAATGTATGATCTACTGAGCTGAAAGTCGGTAGGATTATTCTGATTGTTGGACTACGAGTCAACAAGCACGTACAGTGAACCAGTTCCCATACAGCTAACAGGGGATAGATATTGTTATACCTTATGTCCTACAAACCACTGCACAGTTTGCATTCTTGGAAGAGGTGTACCTCACAAAGTGGAGTATATCTTATCCTGAGACATGTTACTACAGTCCTGAGCATCAGCAGTTAGAGAGTTGGTTAGCAAGTGAATCAGAGCCAACTCAGTAGTTAAACTGCTTAACCAGCTTCACTGTCTGGCCCTTGTTATTTTCTTATGCCAGTGCAAATTGACTGAGTTTACTCCTAATTTTTACCACTGTATCTAGAGAAGAATCTGGCTTGCTCTTCTCAGGGGATTCTAGCCTGTGCTAGATTCTAGCCTGTGCAGCACATCTCTGTGACCCAGAAAAAGTCCTCCACTGTGCACAAGGACTTATTTCCTATCCCCCTACCAAAATAAGGAGTGGGAAATCTACTATTTCCTAGTAGAATACACTGTAGAGAATAATCTGAAGTTGTGTAGAACTGAATTACAGTCCTTGAGAAAGCTTGCTATTTGTCATATTAGAGGCATTTATCAAAAACCACTTTAAGCAGCATTGATGTAATTATAAACTAGGTTTCACTGGTTCTAATATTAAAAATAATTTTAAAAAAAACCAAAAAAACAACCACACAAAAAAAAACCCACTTATGTCTTCAATAGCACCCATTATAGAATACTTACAAGGATTTTTTTTTTTTTTTTTTTCATGATATATCTCCTTAGATAAAATTTCCAGGTTGTTTGTTTGTATAGTTTACTATTGGTCACCTAACACCTGACTATGCCAGGTAACACTATCTGAGAAGCTAAGACATGTCACCTTTAAGAATCTGTGTCTTGAATGTCCTTGGACCTTTGCTGGACAAATAGGAACAATGAATCATTCTCCCCCTTTCAGAGTGCTGCTTTTGAAAGAGTGATGGAGTGGGAAATACAAGTGTCAACCTGCTCCTCTCCCTTCGATGAAGTTGGAGGCGCTGCTCCCCACTGCACTACAAGAGTAGTGCAATGATCCAGCTGCTGCAGAGAAAAGACAGTCGGCTTCTGCAGAAAGCAGAAGGGCTGTACCACTCTCCTGCCTCACACCCTGACAGGAGACAGCAGAGTCAGCAAGAAGAGCCTTCAGTGGGAGGTCAGCACTGGCAGCTCTCCCTTTCTTAGGTTTACTGGAGTGAGCTTCAGGCAGTCAGGAAGATCACTGACAGCAGAACCCATGGGACCTAAAGACTCAAAGATGTTCTTTTCATGCATCTTTAGAAAGTTTTGGCAGCCTCCCTCTCTCCTTTGCCACTGCTGCCAACTTCACTGATGGCTGTCAGACTTATACCCTATTAAAACAAGATTACAGGAGCAAAAGCTTCCCCGCAACTACCTTGCAAGCTGTTTAGAGTCCTGCAGTGATGTTGATCATCACCCTCAGGCATCTCACTCAGGTTCCTTAATGTTCTTCTTCATTCTCCACTGCCGCTGGTTCAAAAACCTCTCTGAACTGCCCTTTTCAAATTCTTATCCTGTCAACATAGCCAGGAGGAGCCCCAAGAGACACACTCACAAGCCGCAGCAAGGCCCAGGGTTTATCTTGTTTCAGACGATGTGCCTAACTGACAAATTTAAGTCCCTCTTTTCTTGTTTACACCCCATTAGTATTTTCTACCCAGCACACACATTATAAACAAACGCAGATACAAATGAGACAGGTTATCATTCTGCTTTCTTGACAAGATCTGCCTTTTAAAGTCTCTCCTGGTAACAAGCAGAAACTACTGCTGGAAAGCACTTTGAGAGAAATAACATCAGCAGCACAATGTAAATAATTAACAAACCTATTCTTTTAGATTGCATTATGCAGAGAGGAATAAATCATCAGACAAACATTGAATATTTCATGAAAGTTATTGTAAAGTTGGAGAATCAAGTGTCCTTCTATATCATTCCAGAGCATGGAATAGTCATCAATACATTTAAGAACTGCCTCTTATTCCCTTTACAGTACTGAAGGAGATGGACTCTCTTGAATTCTACATGCGCTAACTCTTCTACATCCTCTAAGATTTCTAGTAGGCTGATGAGAATTTCTGGGGTGGGGCGGGGGGGGGAGCAGAAACCGATAGCAATTTTTGAAAACACTGATTCACTGAGCTACTAATAAGCATCTGTGTTGCTGAATGACTACTGAAACAAACAAAAAAAAAAAATGTCCACCTCCCCAAGTGATACTTATTATCAGTAAATCTATCTTCTAGAGAAAGAAACAAGGCAAAACCCAACCTAACTCACTGTCTACAGTATTGCTAAATGAGCACCTAATATAGTATCACCAGAATTAATAAGTAGAAAATCATGGAGCTCATCCAGCCACATAACTTACTCTCCAAACCATTTAACATTACTTTTTTCAGGATCCATAGATGTTGTGATTTTTGCTAATGATACATTTTCTCTTAACAGGCTAATAAGTTTTTAGTACTACCATTGACTTTCCAAAACAGAAGGTTTTTGCAACACAGAGCTCACCTGGAACTGAGAAAGTACAAATATTTTGCTATGCATCTGGTTTACATTTATCTATTTTAAAGCAGATATTTTTCAGGTTTCCCTTTGTTACTTGTGCTCATTAACAATAGTAAATCTGCTCAAGTTTCAGCATTTTCCACCAAGATTTTCCCTCCTCATCAATCTTTAGCTGCTGTTTTTCATCATATGCTGAAATCCCAGGCATGATAACACTAAGGCAGTACAGTATCTGCAGAAAAAGCAAAGAAGGATTAGCACATCATGGTTCCCTGCTTTACAATAGTAGGTGCAAGCAGCCCAAAGTAACTACCAATCAGAATCGAGATCATTATGCGCACAGGACTTGG
The DNA here is from genome assembly GCA_025345505.1 of Todiramphus chloris collaris. Classification (NCBI taxonomy): domain Eukaryota; kingdom Metazoa; phylum Chordata; class Aves; order Coraciiformes; family Alcedinidae; genus Todiramphus; species Todiramphus chloris. The sequence goes on along the minus strand of JANVCC010000020.1, from coordinate 17,365,239 downwards.
ACACCTTCAATTGCTAATACCCAGCACGCATTAAAGAAAGCCAGTTAAAAAAGAGTTGGAGTTCTGTAAACACAAGAACTTTTTTTTGCTGACAGAGTCTTCACACAAAAGCAAGATATTACCAGAATGTTGTATTTCTAAGGTTTTGACATTGTTTTAACTCACATGACAATGCACACTGAAGCCATTAATATGGTACTTTTGCTTCACTACTAGATCAAGATAAAATGAGTTGTAAAAGTTATTATGTGAATAGAGATAATTTTTCTACAGCAAGAGAAAATTTAAGTTTGTCCTCAGATTAAAAGCTTTACTTATTTTTAAAGCATTTTTGATGGTGGGAGAACTTGTGAAATTGAACAATATGCAGAATAATAAACTCTACAAAGATAAGGTATGTGAAGCAGTGATTATTGGGGAAAATCGTTTCTAAACACATTGGCAGTATACATGCCTGCATGTAATAAACATACAGATTCAAAGTCTAAATCCCATCACCCAGACAAAGCCTGAATGATACAACTCTTTCTTAAAATCATGGGAAGGGCACATTTCACAGTTTCTCAAGAACTTCAGCAGCTGCATAGAATTAGACCACTATGAAGGCAGGCTCCAAGTTCAGAACCAAGAAGAAATAAAGATAGCAAAATTTCCTGACAGGCCAGATGTCACAAACCTATGACAAAACTGAAAATCACCTCATCTTAAATAATACATGAGTTCACACTTGATCATAAACTCAGTCAGTTCACCAGCTGCATCTCCAGTAGGCAGCAGCAGCAGCTTCATGGCTGGAGTGGGTTCTAAACCAAAAAGTGCTCCTGTCTCACACCCATCTTGAAAAGAGGACTGTATCTTGTTTCCAGTTTTGCCTCAGATTCACAAATTTCCAAAGCAAGATGCCGATACCAAGAGCAGGTTTAACACACACAGTTACCCACAGTAGCACCATGATAAATAGGCCAAGGTTTATATCTATAAACAAAAGTGCTTGGTTTCTTGTTCCCTTTTTCCTAACTAGACCTGCCCTACTGCTTTCTACCATCTGGTCCTGTCCCCCACACTTGGACAACCTTGGCAATGCTGAGAACACCAAATATTACATCTGCAGTTTGTTATAAAGCCCGGCTATGCCGGTTGTACTGCGAGAGAATAGGCGTGGGTTTTTTCCTTTTCCTAATTCAGACACAAATAGGCAACCAGGCACAGCCCTGCCTAGAATACAAAATATCATATTTTACCTGAGCTAATGGGTTATAGCTAGTGCCCCATGTGCTCTGTAATAGGGCCAGATATATTCAAACAAAATGCATTTCAGTCTCTGGAGCTGCTGTTTTAATCAGACTTTTTATTCTCTCTTCTCCTTAAACAAATTAGTTAAAATGCCAGTATTTCATCCAGCATCTAGTCAATCTCTGCTATGCCTTAATCAAAATATATCAAATCAATAACTTTGAAAATGTCATTTTATTTATTTAGCCTATAGGAGGCTCATCAAGCTGCCCTATATCAAATCCAGTAGCCCGATTAACAAATTAATCATCATCTTCACACAAGATCCAGAATAGCACTATTACCCTGCTTTCTCTTACTGAGCAAAACATAAATCCACATGATCATATGAACCACCAGTGAGATACAAAGCACTGAGCATATTATTTGATATTATTCTGCAGAGAGCATGTATGTTCAGTTGTCTTCCAATCAGCAAAGCAGGTTTGTTGTGTCTGACTTGTGTCATCCCACAACATTGCATAATTATAACAGCAAACTTGAGATTTAAATAAGCAAGCAAGGAACTGGACCGTTTCCCAGAAAGGTCTCTGAAGACAATCTACCCTTCTTAGCAACTAGTTAGCAACCAAGTGATGATTACTGTGGATTAAAGAATTAGTAAAAAAACAGCAATCTAATCAGAAACACTATTGACAGCCATTTTACTGCCACAGGGCCCATTGAAATAAAATAAAAATAAATTTAAAAAAAAAAGCTCTACAATAATTTTAATTTTGTCACAAAGCACATGACAAAGATGGAAGAAATCCAGACTACTGAAAATCTTTCAAGGAATGTGAAGGAAAAAAAATATCAATTTTTTTTTAGTAGTTTTATTGGCTTGGTTAAATTTGAGCTATTCAAATCTCTGGGAATTGCACTTCGCATTTGTGTCTGAGTTGTTACAGACTGTCAATTTAGAAGCATTGGGGCAGATTCAGATCTGGTTCAAGTAAGCATAGTTCTCCTAAATTTAGAACATTCTTGTTCACTAAGAACAAATCCAGGTTGTTGGCTAACAAAAGCCAGAGAAGGTGAGTTAGTGATTAGTATCTGAACCCCAAGATTTTACATGTTATTCAAGTTTTCTAGACAACTGGCAGTGCAGTCATAGAGAACAATTAGTTGAGCTGTGTAATCCAGTACAAAAGAGCAAAAGAGACACCGCAGGAATAAAACACATTTATACTAATCATAACACATATTATACCTCTATTCTTCCACTCCATACAGCCAAACTCAGGATGGCAGTCCAGAAACCTCGACCCTAGGTTCAAATAGGATAAATACTTGAGATTTTTAGGTAAAGTGAATATTAGTCTGTTTGAGACAAGGAAAATTCCAATGCAGTTTCAAACACTGGTACAAAATTTCAAGAGGTACCTAAACAAATAGTCTTCAGACTAAAGAATTTGTCAGGTTCTCTCTGAACTCTTCCCCCCCCACCCAGAAAGCTCATGAGGTTTTCTTTGAAGCTTTCCTTCACTGTTTCTTCCTCCCATGTGAAAAATAGTAAAAGAAGATTATATTAATGACAAAGTAGGGAGTCTACATGATCAAACTCAAAGTCCAGGGAATTCCAGATTTAAGGTTAACCTAACTTTCATTGTGCCCCTAGATATCTGTGTTTTCAACACAGTTCATAATGTACAGGGATACAACTGAACAAACTGGTAGATCCAATAGATTTCAGGGGTTTACGCAAATTTATATACTTCTAAGGAACTTTACCACAATTATTCAGTTCTAATAGATGACTGAATAACAGACACTACAAATCCAAAGTTTCTGTTTTGGTCATTTGGTTAATTTATTTTAACTATTTATTCTCAGCTTCATCTTAAAAGGGATGTGGTAATAATGATTACTTTAGATTATTATATATACAATCCAACATGATGGGTATTTGCATCTCTTTGGGTATTCAATAGCCTAATTTTAAAGTGTAATTAATTTTAGCAGAATTATATTTATAATTCTACTAAGAACACAAGTCAAGCTTCTGGTATGTTACCATTTCTGCTAGACTTACTGTGATATGAGCCAGTGTTTATTGAGAAATTCTTCTCTGTGAGGGTGGTGAGACACTGGAGCAAGTTGCTCAAAAAACAAGCTGAGGATGCCTCATCCCTGGAAGTGTTCAAGGCTAGATCAGATGGTATTTTGAGCAACCTGGTCTATTGGGAGGTGACCCTGCCCATAGCAGGGCAGTTGGAACTAGATGATCTTTAACATCCCTTCCAACCCAAACTACTCCAATTCAATGATTCTAAATTACCAGGCAGTATGTTCATTGCTACATGCTTAATTCAATTTCCAAAAGGCTTAGAAAAAATGTACATTGGCTGAAATAAAGTGTTTAAAATTACAAAACATGATGTCACTTACAAATATGTAGAACACATAAGCTTATTTGTCAGCTGACTGTGCTAAATTCTGTCTAAGGTCTGTTGATAACCAAGAAACAAGATACATTTCAGAAAGATGATTATCATTCCCAAGGTCAACAGACACTAAGCAAAGAGTTCATGGAATCCACTTTTAAAATACATAAATCAAACAAACAAAAAGTAAAATGAAAAAAACAATCCACCACACACCTTCCAGCTTGAAGCTCTCTCCAAAGTTGACAATAACAAGTCGATGATCAGTCAAACTCAGAAAGTTAACAACTCTGACTTCTTTTAATGGGTTTCCCTTCAGTCAGCATCAGTATGACAAACTCTGGTCCAAGCCAGTGAAGATCTGTGATCATGCTTGATTCTTTGAGATTAAAGAACCAAGAATGCTTACATTCACCAGCACCAGGAAAACAGCATTGTTTCAGGAAGATATGAACAAACATATCTGCACAGGTAGCTCAATTATTTTTCTTATACCAAATAATTAAATTCCCAATTATTTTTGCACCAAACATGTTATCTATACTAATTTTTCCAAAATAAATCTGGAAAATCTGTTTATCTTCTTTCTTACCCGCTTTCAAAGTTCTGTAGGTACTTCAGCAATTCTCCCTTAACAGCTCATACATTCACAAAGGTTTCTGCATCATCATCTGTATGTTTAATTAATATGCCATTTCCTTGACTTTTCAGATTATTAATAAAAGACATTAAGGAAAATGCACTTAACACTTGTCTCCATAGCACTCGTGGACATCTCGTCACAACCCATTGCTTTTGCATTTATCTCTTCATAAAGATTCTTTTTCTGTACCAGACAAATGGGAGTTGGGCCCTTAGTGAAAACCCAGACTTTTGTTCACACAGAACCAGTCTGACTAAAACATTTGAGCCACTGTAATTATTCACCTGTAATAAGAATATATGGCAAAGACTAGATTAAGTGTTGAGTCAACTGTGCTTGATGGAGTAGTTCAGGAACTGGCCTGGGCAATTTGAGAGCTGCTCAAGATTACTTTCATAAATTCATGGAAGCCAAGATCTAAGATAGCACAGGCAGGGAAACCCTAGTATCATTGATTTATCCGTAAAATACATTGGAAAGAATAATAAAGCAAGCTTTTTACTTATATCATAGCTGCTTACAATATTCAGCATGGATATGCCAAAAGCAATTAAATTTCTTCTAGGGTATGAAAAGAATGAGAACATAAGAGCATGGGAGAGGTATTGCAATGGCTTTTCTTGCACATAAAACAACTGGTATGAAAACACAAGCATAGCAGCACAAAGAGTAAAATCTAAACTGAGGTACTATCAGGTTCAGTGCATTGTACATAAAGAAACTCGTAGCATGATTACAGGTGAATCCATAAGACAGTAGTCAGAAGGTTTGGAAATCCAGAAAATCTCTTGTTCAGTGTTTATTTCTTATGGTTCTGATAAATTACAGTATTTAATTTTCAATTAAAAAAATGGAGACTAGTGATTTACACCTATACTATTACATGAACTTCAGTCAGTTGTGTGTCACATGCACTCAAGCAGAATTACTGAAAACAATCTAACATGTTGTAAATAAATAAATCTAGATGCAGATACCAGATACTTTGCTACAAATTTCTGGAACTTCTAATTACTAGCAAACAGTTCCCAAGTTTCTGAAGGCTGAATAACCAGAGACTGATTTAATTCATAGCTCTTAAAAATTGATCCATCATGGACTGACCTGTCTCTGAGTGCTCTTTTCCACATACTAATTAATCTAAGTTGAGAGTTTACAGTCAGCAAGGCACTGGAAAAGCACTGCAAACTGGTAATCTCTCAATCCTTACAAGAAGTTGGGAAATTACTTTAATTGATTGCTGCCCAAAGCTATGCTGGTATTTCAAATGATAGCACAACTGTTATTCCAATAAAATTGTTTACAAGGAAACACATGCCACTGGCATCATTCCAAGCAGTCTGGGTAATCATTCTTTTGGGCCATGGAGAGAAGTAGAAGACCACCTGACACCTCAGGGCAAAAGTTTCCTTTACATCTATTCCCCATCACAAGTCATATAAGAGCACACAAATTAGCCCTTATGCATCCCCCTTTTCTTCCCAGTATTACACACAAACTGCACACAGAAAGAGACCTGCAGCAACAGCTGAAAGATAATCATGCCAAGTTTATAAAAAAAAAAAAAAAAAGTTGGTTCATACTGCAAGCAGCTAAACTATTTCAGCCTGCAGCCTCTCCACGGGGAGAGGCACTCAGCTACCCAGCTTCCAAGAAGGCAGTACGCTTCCAGCAGTAAAAGCATCCCAGAGCACCTATAGTAGGCTTACACCGGAGAGATTACAGTGCATGCAATGGCACTCACATTCAGCTCAGTCTGCTGTCCAATGGGGAAGGACAAACAACCTGTCAACTTGTCTTCCAAGCAGTTTGTAATTAGCCATTACCCAGACTCCAGAGGGACTTTATGCTTTCCACTGCCTCCTCTCCATTGTGCAAAGAGAAAAGAGAAGGAAGAAGGTTCCTGTGTCCCTCGTTGAGCCAAGCCTAGCAAATACCCTGGATCCCTCTGAGCAGCTGTGCAAGAGCAAGCGTGCCCAAAGGCTTTGTTCAGACATCTCTTTGTCACAGAACTGAGCTGTTTACTACTTTTAATACAAAATGAATTAACTTCAGCACAACACTCTCAGACAGGATACCTGCCAGAAAGTGATTAGTTTCAACAGCATGAGAGGTAGTGTTAAAGCATTCAGATGACTTTTACCCAAGGTTTGAAGTGGCATACTTTTCTATATCACTGTTAAGGAAAGGAACATGAGACCCATTTCAGCTGCTCGCTCCACCCATGTTTTTACCACCTATCTTCACTTAAAGTGCTTGAGACAAGCAGAAGTTCTTCACCAGCTGAAAGAGCTCCCTACCAACCTCAAAAAACACAGCACAGTCTGGATGACCACAAAGAAGAGATAAGGCAACAGGTCTTTGCCCTGGGGAATATATTACTCATGGCCATAGCAACTTAGCCATAATTTTAATCTTGCACATGCAGAAGGTGGGTTTCACAGGTACAACTCCAACTGAATAGAAATACTGTAACATGTTAGCCTCTTTGCACTTAAAGATAAAACTGTAGGCATTTCTGAGATTGTAAGTGGATGTATTTGGGATTGTTATCCTCCTAAATGGCAGAAACAGAAACAAAAAGATCAGGATAGTTCCCTTGGGGCAGCCTCTTATTCATCACTTCAAGTCAAACTGGGTTTTGCAACAGCATGACCAGATCTGATGTGGTGTAAAGGTACAGGATGAGTCCAGGGGCTTATGTCACTACATAAGATAGCGTTAAGTAGCACAAAAGACACTCAGCAAAGGAAAAATATGGTTAAAATACTCCTTTTCCTCAGGGGAGCCCTGCCATTGGAAATGAGTTCAAGCAAAACAAGAAAGGAATACAGAATTGGAGTTTGCATTATCTGACAGAACCACAGAAAAACTTCAAGGAGACAATCAAGAGTTAAGTGTCAGAATTTCATATAATGTGCCTTTGACTGGCACTGATTTTTGGAGAAAATTGTATATTCAACCAAATTGTACTTTAGAAAAGCATTTGATGCAGTGCCACATGAGATCAGCTAAATTATAGAAGAGAGGAATTAGTGTGGTGGAGTAGGGACTGCTAAAAGGAGTTGTACTGAAAAAGAGAAAGTAAAGAGCTGGAAGGGAAATAGCAATGGACTTTTCTCCCACTCAGTCTTGGGACAGATATTACTATATTCACTAGCAACGTTACAGAAGCAATCTTGCCACGACCCACACACTTTTCTTTCTCAAGCAAACGGATGGATAAACAAATTATCATTCCTGTGTGCCCCAAAACTCATCAAAATTTCTCTTCAGAAACATAAAAAGACAGCAGTACTGAAAATTGTGTATTCCTATTGCTATCTAAAAGTCTATCACTTGCTCTTCTGGTTAGTTTTGAAAGTAAACTCATTACAGAGAAGTTAGAAATAGCGTGGCTAAAAAGTTTATGTAGTATGACAGGAAATCACAACAAACTCTGAACTACCGAAGTCTTCAAGACTAAATCTAAATGAACATTAACAGTTAAATTAAAACTGAAAAGCTGCCTGAGATCTTAAAAGTTCAACACATTTCCACAACTTAAGAAAGTATTTGTGATAAATGAAGTAGAAGTCCCAATGTCATTGAAAAACTTGCCTGCTTGAAATGCCTGAAAACTAAGGTTTATGACAAAATGTCAACAGAACTTTAAGGTAATTGAACAATGCTAGTCACTGCAATGATAAATACATTCAATACAACTATCATGTGTTATTTCACAGGAAATAGCTTTCATATAAACACTTTTTGCTTTCATGCTTAGAGGCAAATAGAAAAACATAAAAATGCAGATAGAGTTGTAATCAGATATCAAGGATGCAAAAACAAGCTGTTGAAAGCTATGAGAAGAGCAAAGCTGGAGTAGCTCAAAGTGTTCCACAGCACACAAGCCCTGCAGAGAAAGAATTGCAAACTACATTCAGCCAATTTTTTATCTTGTACATCAAGTGAACAAAGGAAAAATGAACTGTTAATCTGCCAGTATATTCTTATTTTTCCTTATTGTTCCAAATTGTACATGTTAACCTCACAGGTAAGCCTGAATAATTAATTCAAGACCAGGAAGAAGGGGGGGGGGGGGGGGGGGGGGAATTTGCAAAGAACTGTTATACCTTTTATACAAGTAAAAACAATTTATTATGAAAGACATGAAGAGCAGGAAAAATAGATAAGCAAGAAGTTGTTAAAGTCAAAGCTTTGCCTGCTTTCCAGATTCTATTTTAAAGAATAAGTTTCAACTTGGATTTACTGACAAATCACGTGTTAAAGACAATTATCTTTTTCAACCTCTGTATTTACTTGTAACTTTTAAGCTGACTTGACCTTTTTCTTTTCCCACAGAATAACTGAAACACATTTTTCCTATCACTTAGCAAAATAGTTAAGTAATCAGAAACTCAGCAGTATGTTTTTACTGGCAAATGTGGCTGTTGACACAAAGAGCTAAGTTATCGTAAATGCATAGACAGAGCATTACGGGACAAGTTCTCACATCTCTTCTCAGACCCAGGACTCTACAAGGAGGATTTTTTTATATATATGCATATATCTATTATCTATATATAGGTATATATCTCTCATGCTTGGCATACTCTGCTTAAAACCACAGTGTTCCAGAATAATTAATCCATGCACTGGTATTTGATATAGGGGTACACAGGTCTGATGCAGATCCTGATCAGGCAAGGACACACAGTTGCTTTTTTTGGTGAACAAGTTGTAGTATATAATTCCTTCACCAAAAATACAGACTCAGTAAAGTTCAAGTGATGCACATGGACAACACCTAATCCTGAAGTCCTGGTACATATTATTGACTTACCCCATTAAAATTGTTGAATAGTTGAATTGGCAGAGCAATTTAATAACATAAGTGCTTTTCATTATGTAGCTCCACAGTTTTGATCCTTACTAGGTACCCTTAATCCAGACTTAATATATCTGGGAAAGGCAGTCTTGGGACCATATCCCACAGAATTTACAATGATCTTAGGCAAGTTGAATTTTAGCCAAAATCTCTGAAACGCACTTTTCTCCATCAAACATGCTTTTTCTTTTCTATCTCAGCTAGGCTTTGAGGAAGCCAGAACGGAATTTTCTATCAGTGCAAGAAAACTCGTAATTCTTCCCCAAAACCTAAATCTCCTACTCAGTCCCCCATTCGGTACCTTAACTGCCCAGTTATATAGGTTTTGCTTGCTAGGAAATGTTCTATAAAAGAGTTGTTTTCACTTATTTCACAACAGGACAAAACCGGATCTTAAACCTTTCTGATTTTTGTCAAAAATTGCTGTTTCAGAGCATCCCCCAGTTTTGAGTCCTACCGTGCTGCACGAACAATAGCCAGCTACTACCATGTCCAGCACATTTGGGACAGAGCAGAACTGAACTATCAGCAGCACAGAATAGACAGAAACTATTCACAGCTGATCAGTGAAAAATTCCCTTTACCCTGGAAAGCCTCCTGTGCCAGCCTGGGAGAGCCATTTTTGCCATCGTGCCCCACAATTAGCAGAAGAAAAGACCAGAGCAGAATAAAAGTGAGAATCTTTATGCATCAAGATATCATGTGCCAGTGATGTCATGAAGTGCCCCGGAAACATGGACTCAGTGAGCTACAGCCAGTTCCTCTGACTTCCTCCACTCTCCTCCACTTCAGACTGCAGTGCAGACTGGCAAGATATCCCTGGGCTGCCTGACTTGAGCTATACCAAAAGATTTTCCATTAGAAACACAACAATTTATCTTTCATTTTGAAGTTCAGAAATTCACAATGCAATAGAGCTGTTAAGGTTTAGGGCTATTCCAGATTACGCGTCTCAAATATCTTTATATATAATGAGCTATTCATTGTCTGTTAGTTAAAAACTAAATTGGCCACTTAGAGTAGTTTAGTAGCTGTGTAATTTACATAATTTTAAATTATACAGCAAATAAAGTACTAATTATTGCACTTTTCTGTTATATTTGAATTTGAAAAAAGGTGTCAGTCTTTAAATTAGTATAAAATCAAGCCATTCAGTTGCTATTTTTGAGCATGATACAATTACAACAACAAAAATCAAGCTACAAAGTACTTTCAATAAGTGGTTAGGATTCATTAAAAAATCTACTTTAAAGAGCTATGCTGAATTAATTGCAAATCATAGAATGTATTGGAATGGAAAAGATCTTTAAAGACCTTCTGTCCCAATCACTCTGCAGTGAGCAGGGACATCTTCACCTAGATAAGTTTGTTTAGTGCCTTGTCCAACCTGACCTGTAATGCTTCCAGAGACAAAGCACCTACAACCTCTCTGGGAAACCTGTTCCAGTGTCTCACCACACTCAGCATAAAAAAAAAAAAAAATTTAAAAAATCTAAAAAATCTCTTCCTTATATCTAGGATGATTCTACCCTCTTTTAGTTTAAAACCATTACCCCTTGGTCCTGTCACTTCAGGCCCTATTAAGGAGTCTGTCCCCATCTGTCTTCTAAGATCCCGTAAGTACTGAAAGGTCATAATAAGGTCTCACTGGAACCTTCTCTTCACCAGGCTGAAAAGCCCCAACTCTTTCAGCCTTTCCTCATAAGAGAGGTGATTCCCTGGGGAGAAAATCTTTGAAACCAAGTCCATGAGACACTTCAGTCTCCAAGTTAACCTCCTCGGCTTCTGCAAAATGGAAGGGTCTTGAATAGAAATTGCAGAGATCTTAGGTAGCAAGTAAACATTACAGAGGTAGAAATACATTAGTATAGGAATAATTAATAGATTTTTTTGTTGTTGTTGTTGTTCTTAATGTATTTTTTTCAGTTGCCTTGTCATGTCTCTACAGTTTCACAGTCACTGTGTCAACACCTGAGGCCAGGGGTTGACTTCAAGGACATGAAGGGTTTGGCTCCAGCTCACAAAAGCCAAAGGCCCTAGACACTAGTGCTGCACTCAGGAGGGGAGAAAAAAAGAAAAAAAAAAACATCAGCAAAAGGCCAAGCTGGGGCTAATCCAAGGGCTGCACCAGCACTCACAGCCACTCACACCAAACCAATCCCTCATAGATCTTGGGGAGTCCATACCTCTTCCTCCCACAGCTTAGACCAGGGGCAAGGAACAGCAGGGCTGCAGACAGCAGACTTGGGCTTCTACTGCCCACCCTACATGACATCTGGGGACTGAATTTTTCATTAATATGGACACATTCAGAATCCATGTACTGTCTGGAGGGAAAGGTATATTTTGTGGTTTAACAGAAGTGTGAAATTTTTGTCCACAATATCTAAGGCAGCATGTTGTTAAAAGAAATTGATTTGGCCCAGATCCAGGAAAATATTTGCTACCTGAAAGCCTGATTTTGCTTTGTCACCTCCTGGATGTGTAGACCCAGAGCATAACCCAGGATTGGTACAAGCAGCTAGTCTTTCTGTATGATACATATCCTTTGCATCTCTTAAAGCTCTCACTTTCAGGAGCACAGCACAGCAAAGGATTTTCATAACGACAGTTCTGGTGACAGTACTCCCTCTCACCCCTAATTTCCATCTAAGTTTATGTATTCAAAAAAATAATATCACTGAGACCTCTGCACTTGTTTGCGCCTCACTCAGTAAACCCACAAGAGGAGCCTAGCAAGAAAGTCAGCCTCAGCCAGCCATCTCTCTCAATAAACATTACAGAAGCAGAGAATGCCAATGAGTGACACACAGCGCAAGGCCCCCAGAGATAGAGGTGTTCCATGATTTGGGCAAACACAGTTCTTCACATTGAACAGAGAGTTTTCCTTAGACTGTTGTCACTGGATTTATACAAGTTTAAGACTATGCCATTTACACTCTGAATTCTGGCATTACCCAGACTTCCAGCTGGCTGATTACTTAGGTTACATTTATTTCTTCTAATTTCTGTCTTTTCACCACTTCTTTGAAATTCTACTACATTTACACATCAAAAACATACAGACCACTTACGCCCCCCTCTCTCTCTGTATATATACACTCTCTGTAAATATACACTGTTATATTTGGTTGGTAAGCCTTGAAAAGATGTTAGCCTGTGCAGCAATAGCCATAGCAGCTTTTCCGAAATGTGGTGAAACCAACCACGCCCTAAACATTTTTAAAAGCTCAGAGGGAAGGCAGGAACATTATTCATGTAGCAACAATCTAACAGTTTGGTTGATTTTATTTATTTTTAAGTAAGAAGGGTTTATTGGTGCCACGCTGACACAGGTATTTTTATGCATTTGTAAGCCACTGCTCAGCAGTATCAATTAATGCTACTGCACATGCAGTCTGCTGTGAAGTACATTCTGAAATGGTTTCTGAAAAAAGCATAGCTAATTTTCCTAGCAATCTTGGAACAGCCCTGCCAAAATACTCAGACACAAAGCAATCTTGTTGAGATAGGTCTTAAATATTTGTCCCCTCACTCTGAAGTATTTCTTTCAGCCACGTCATTACGTTTAGATTGTGCAGATGAACAGAGATTGAAGTGCTGTTTACAGTTCCATAACCGTTAATGATGTAATTCTAATTTAGAAAGAGATATTAATCTGTAAAGTTAATTGCTTTTCTTGTTAGCAAGCCTTATCCTAGTCCAGTGTCTGATTATAAAATAGCAGTGTAGGCTGAAATTAAGCTCCATTGTCAACTGCAGACCCGTTTACCTATGCAACACATACAGCCAGGACTGATGAGTTTGTTTTCCAGATTTCCTTCTGCAGCAGAAGCACAGAAGGGAACACAAAGTGTGCATCCAAGCATCCCAATGACCATGCACACATAACGTCCTAAGAAGCACTTTGCTATCAGCAATAAAAGACCAAAACTACAAATATTATGAATCATGGAAAGAGATAACGAGAAACGCACCACTAGTGTCCCTAGTCCAGTGCCATGAAATAGCAGAGAAATTTTTTGATAAATATCCCAGCTACCCCTACTGTCATCAGTAGGGCTACTTGTAGCATTTTTAATGAGCTTAAACAGAGCTTTAAGAGCCCAAGATATAAAATCAAGTCACATTCAAGCTGTTCAAAACAGCAATAGTCTGATTTGTCAGTTTGTTTATTTGACAAACCTTTTAATGTCATATATAAAACACATTCAGACATAGCAGAGAAGAAAATGCATGCAGGTGACAGAAGACTGCATAGACTGACAACTGGTAAGCTGATGTTCCCTGCTGCAATGCAGGAAATTAGGAACTCAGCTTCATCTTTGGAGGGCTATGCCTCACAATAAATCTCCTATGTGACTTTTCTAAGCAATTCTGCTGTGGTCTTGAGGCTCAAGAAGATAAATTACAAATTAGGAGAGCCTAAATATTATATTTATAGGGGCAAAATAAGTACAAACTGAATGGTATTGTGTCAGGCTGATATCCACATAATTAGCCTCCTAAAAATAAAAGCTCTTTATTACACTTCATCTTTTCCTCTTCAAGAGTTACAAAGAAAGTTTAATCATCCTAAAGGCTGAAGAGGCTGAGAGTAAAGATTCTCAAGCACTGAAGAGCTCTCTGTGGAGCAACATCACAGAGCTGACTAACTTCTTCTGAGCACGGCAGCATCTCTTCAATAATACAACACAATTAATACTGGCCATTCTTAACCTCAATAGTCTCACAAAGGAAACCAGCACTTTTTACCTTCATGGCTTCTTTTTTCATCTCTCCTAGAGCATTTGCACTCCTTACTGCAGAATAATCCTAGTACCTCAATCCAAACTGCACAGCAACAGTTTCTAAGGGAGAGAAAGAAAATAAATTCTTTTTGAAGCTATCAAAGAGCCAGGGCCAAATAAGTCCGGGGGAGGGGGGCAGGGGGGAGGTGTCAGGGAAGAAGAAAGAAAGAAATCAATCTCCAAGGCAGATATTACTCAGTCACCAGGAACCTTCTTCATAAAGAAAACAATTATTTTGGTAATTACTGACACTCTTGTTTCTCTACAAGTTGCAGACATATCACCTTCACTACCAAAGTAGATGTTTTCATTAAACATCTCTGACAACTCCAAAGAGAATTTACCACATAATGCACACAACAAATTTGCTTGAGAAAGAGGGGAGGTGGCAGCAATCAAGGGCACATGCGATTCTTTTTCAAATGCTGTCTAGTCTTAGGGATAGCTAGTACCACTGAGAACATCTTCAGTCTCCCATCTATTTGGGCAGAGAAGTGCAGAAGCATGAATCACAGCTTCCATGAACTTTAAAGCATCGAAAGGAACACAGAAAGTTTTATCTTAATTTTTTTCACAGCTGCACTTATCTTTTAGTTAAGACAATGCTTTGCAAGAGTGTCTCTTCTCTGACCTGCACTGATGCACTCAAGGCCATTCTAGGAATTAAACACCAGCCCACACTCAGCAGCCACAGAAGACACCCTATCCACAAAAGCACGGCAAGAAAGAAAGCTTTGTGATGGATAGCAGCAATCTGTGTCTCATTAAATCAAATAAGAACTTTAGCTTAATTAGAGACACTATTTAAGTGTCAGGTAAGACTACGAAAATATGTAATAATCACTTACCCCCACCCCTAACTTGTCACTCTAGCTTAATAGTTCAGAAAACCCAACACATCACTCTCCTAGTCATAGTTTCTAAGTAAACAAAGTCTATAGGACTTTAACACAGCCCTTCTTACACTGACTTGTAACTTGCATGCCTGGACATTCCCAACTGAAGTCTCACCTGCCTTTCTCAAATCCAATTTTAGTCCATATCACAGCATTTATAACAAACATAAGAGTTTCAGCTCTGGATTAAAGAATTATCAATATATAAGAAAGAATTTAAAGGAGAAACAGAAAACTTAGAACACAAGAACATTTGATGACAAAAAAAAAAAAAAATCAGGAAGAGGTAAGGAACCCAACCACAACACATGCTCCCCAGAAAGAAGAGTGTTCACACTGTGGTTATGCTGTCCAGAACAAGCATATCTTTCTGCCATCTATTCATTTCTGCATGAGCACACACTTGTAGTCCGAAAGCAAAACTCAATACACAACAAAAAGTATTTCTGTTAAGACCAGAAATACACTAAGCCTCTCACACTTTACCTCCCTTATGATCATCTGTGCTTTGGGTAGTATTTCCTCAAATCTTCACAGACTTTTTATGAAGTGGAGTATCATATGGTTAATTTATGTCTTTATTAGCTTGCTTTGTCCTTCTCCTCCTACTTTCAGTTATGTGTGGTACTCAATTTTAATAGTTCCGTTAATGTCGTTAGTGTGCACTCAAACTCACTTCAAGGTAATTAGTGAAGATAACTTACTGAAAACAGAACACACATAAAACATATACATCAGTTACTGAGGGGGAAAAAGTCCAAGTCTGCTTCAGGCCCAGGTTTTGTCACAATAATTATTACATCTTATCCTACTAGGGAAGTTTTATAAGAATAGTATTGACATTATGCATCTTACAAAAGCTAGCTACATGGAAATCAGCCCTTCATTCCCAATCCCGGAAGTTTTTGGTCTGAGTATTCAGATCTCCATCAGATCTCCACACAAATTTAAATTAATCAAGCAAATAGCACTTTGAGTCACTGTAACAAGTACTGCTCTAAAATCTAAATATTATAAAAGTTAGTAAATCATTCCTTGCCTTCCCTTCAGCTTCCCTTTTCACAGTTTTATCTAGAAGTATAACCTAGTTTGCCTGGTAATTTTAGTTCTTTAAGGAGGCACTGGTTGTCAGTATAGCTCCACTATCCTTTGAAACAGACTTGTTTTTGAAATGGCACTAAGTTAGGATAAGACAGTGCATCTCATTGTCAGTGTAAGCAGTGCTAGGAATACAACTTCTGGAGGTCACCTGGTCCAATGCTTCACTCAAATGGCCAGTGGGATCAAGTCTTGTCAAGGCAAGTTTTAAAATTTCCTGGAGTGGAGGCTGCACAGCTTCTCTGGATCCTTGTTCCAGTGTTTAACCAACCTCCTGGGAGTCTCTTCAAACTCATGCTCCACTTTCTGGAATTAGCCTACATTCTGCTTTAGCTTCAGGTTTACACTTGTGATTTTTTTTTTTTTTTTGGGGGGGGGGGGGGTGGTGGTGGTTTTTTTTTGTTTAAACAGCTATTTCTGCAGAGTTCTCAGCTGCAGGAGATGAATAGAGATAATTACTAGCAGGCCAGTCAGGGGAACTACCAACATACAATTCAGGTGTTCATTTGGTGTTTCAGATCAATTACAAGGAATTAGAGCCTGTAAACACTGCTAGACTGAAACACAATTTCTCTTCTTCTCTGTAAAGATATTTTTTTAAAGAAATATGTAGTATTAATAACAATTTTCCCCACTATTTTTCATAACCATAGCTGGCTCAAGGTATAGGCTCCTACTCCACTCATCTCCTTTAAAACTCAGGAAAACCTTCCCAGATTTTCAAATTTTTACTAATTCCTAGTTTTCTGAAGGTATTCAAATCACCAGTGAACCCATCCAGACTCACAGGTAACCTACCCACTGGATCCTCCATGCTCCTCTTTCTTCCTCTTAGCCCTATTAACATTTCCTAGATTCCCACCATCACTTAAATCCACATCAGCTCTTTCCCATTCTTCCCCTCCCTGCTATGCTTACAGCCAAGGAAAAACTGTGCTAACAAGCAATTGAAAATAATACTAGCAAGCAAAGAGGGGAGCAGAAAATCTTCCCTCCAAAGGGAAACTTTTGTTTATTGAGACACAAACCCAGACATCCAGCAGGACACATTAACCTGTGGACAGGTCCAGTACCTGTTGGTATCTAGGCTTGTTCTTTTGGATACACACTGCACTCCTCATTGTAAGCCTGTCTGTAGGCATCTTGAGACTCTTGATACCCCTTGGATTAGAGATACAACGAGAAACGTGCAGAAAGGAGAACATGTGATGCAACTGCACCAAAGCCCCCAGGCCAGAAAGGAAGAGATAACAGATTACACAAAGATGGATGTTGGGCTACGAAGGTAGAAAAATGTGTTCACAAACACACGTCAGGACAGAGTTTACAGTAAGCTGCCTTTTACTTCCTGGAGCTAGGTCCCTGGGGGGGTGGTTACTGGATACGCAATTTCTTTTTAAAATGGAGTCTGATTTCTAAATCAGCATTAAATATTTTAAATATTAGCCTATTCCTAATTCTTGTTCCTATTGCTTTTATAATACCTTACATATTATAACAAAAACTATGAAGGCTACCAGCAGATACCTCCTTTCATTTCTGACTTTTTGGAGTTACAGTCCTAAAAAAGGTTTTCTACATAAATTCTCACACACCTTAAAACACAATGGGAGCTACTTGGGCTGCACAGAACTGTTTTGTGATCCACCAGAAAGAATATGTTAATGTATTAATTTACAGTGGTATAGTGTTCATGCTCACAGTCCAAAAGAGGCCTGAGATATGGTACTTTAAAACTTTTGGAAGGAAATGTTTTGTTGAGTTGCTTCAAAAGGTATTAATTTTTTTACTGATGCTCAGTACTTTTCTGTTCATGGTGACTAAGAAGCCTAGCTTTCATACCGTGGTCCCACAGCTCTATACTCTCACCCCTAATATCTATCTCTAAAAAAAGTCTTTTCCCATAGTACAGAAAACATGATGTGTGATGTGACAGAAAGCTTTTATGGTTACTTGTCAGGTTCTACTTGCCTAAATCCTTTGAGCCTTTACCCACTTTTAGGTATGCAATAAGACTATTCCCAAGGTTATGCTGAACAAACCTTTATCAGGCAACCTTTTATATCAACAGGACTACAATCATTTAGGCCAGCCACAAATTTCCCATGGTACAGTTATACTGTGTTAACCACTTTTTCTTGTATTTTTACATTCAGCTACAATTTTTGAGTACCTTTTTCTTTTTTTTGAATCTCAGCTGTTGAACTAGTCTTAGCTTATATGTATATAGCAAAAAACAAATATAGTTGCCACTCAAAAAAAAAAATTAATGTATCTGTTCCACACACAAACTGATGGTACTAACTGGAGTCCTTTAAAATAAATAGATAATGCTGCCCTTTTAACAGGATATCACAGGAAGTTCCACCTCTGAGTAAACAAGGAAAAACTTGTTTACTCAGAGTGACAGAGCACTGCACTGGAACAGGCTGCCCAGAGAGGTTGTGGAGTCTCCTTCTCT
This sequence comes from Todiramphus chloris collaris, assembly GCA_025345505.1. Classification (NCBI taxonomy): domain Eukaryota; kingdom Metazoa; phylum Chordata; class Aves; order Coraciiformes; family Alcedinidae; genus Todiramphus; species Todiramphus chloris. Next base: position 17,346,822 of record JANVCC010000020.1, on the reverse strand, counting down.
AGACACTTTCAAGACCCACCCAAATATGTTCCTGTGTGGCTTGCCCTAAGTGTTCCTGCACTGGCAGGGGAGTTGGACTTGATGATCTCCAGAGGTCCCTTCCAACCCCTACCATTCTATGATTCTATTCTAGCTGCATCAAAAATACTACCATCCAAGGGAAGCATCTTCCATTCCAAATTCTTACTTCAAGAATTCCATTATTAGAGTACATCCCCTTCTTATTTGACACTGCTGTTACTAACATTTCTTTAATATATGGAATATTCACACTTCAGTGTACCACCCATTTAGCACAGCCAACTAGACTCCATTTGTTTTGTCTTGCATGACAGCAGTAAAACTTTCTGTGATATTTCATTTATAAATCTTGCTGACCAATTTGAGGAGTGAGGAAAAATATAAATATGTGCCTCAAAGTAGGATCAACTAACATTTCATTCAATAATTTTTTTTCCCCTTTTTCTTCATGTCCCTAATCTTGTGTTAAATATGCAAATTCTGTTCTTCAGGTCAGGAAGATTGTTTCCTTTCTTCTGTTAGGCATTTACCACAGATTTCTATCAGAATTTTAATTTAAACCAAATTTCCTACTACAAGATCCATACATCATTTCATGTAGTTAAAATGTAATTTTCCAAATGGTTTCAGTCATAAGCACTTTTCAAAAATGTGATCCACTACCAGTATATTAAAATGCCATTTTGTGCAATGTGTATAACAAATGGTGGGTAGTGAAAAGGAAGTAAATATCTCTCATTTTCACTTGAAATTACAATAGAGTCAACTCAAATATTGTGCTTTTCTACCCATCAGTGCACTCAATTTGAGTAAATTCAGCTCAATACCCAAACTCTCTCTATAACCCCAGTCATGGTGAGAAGCTTCTTAATCACATTTAGCCTACATCCCAATCTCTATCCATTTCCTAAAAAAACCAGCCATTTGACAGTCCTTTTTAAAATTTAAAATACAGCTCATAAATTCATAGGGCGATCTTTCTAGCTACACCAGACACAGAATTGCTTCAAAAGCAGGCACATCATCCTGTCCTTCTCATCAAGCTGTGCCAATGAAGCCTTTAGAGTGAGAGTTCCCACCACGCTGTACAGGCAGGCAATGCACCCTGCAAAGAGCACCAGGAAATTTATATGGTTAATATAAACAGAGAAGTAATAACTAAGCCATACACAAAAGCAGCTAATAGTATCATGGTAGAAGTAGCAGGTTTTGACAAATGCCTCCCCCTCTACTACACTACAGATTTTTTTTTTCCTGACTCAGCCAAGAACCATCAATGGGCAACTGCCATCAAGCTTCTGTTTTCTACAGAGTTTCTGCTTCCAACAGCTTTACCATTGCCCTATATATGCTTTCAGATGGGCTGCTTTTTCACTTCCTTCCCTTGTCGATACCCAACTGCAAAAATGCAAAACTACTAACTTTTGTTCCATTTTAGGCTGGCTTTATTGAAGGATTATTCTTCAATTCAGGAAGGAGTTCTGTTGAGTTGTTTTAATCAGCACAAACACTTCAAGTGCAAGTGTCAAGCTGACAGAATTGTCTGAAGCACTAGGTAAGTTAAGGGAGGAATGCACCACTTCAGATTACAGTTCCACTATAAATTCCCAGCTGGGCTGGCATCTTCTCTAAAGTAATATTAGAAGACAGAGACAGCAAACACTGTAACTTTACTTCCTTCCATCTTCATTATAAGGGCTTCTCATAACGTTTTTTTTTGACATCCTGGTAAGTTTCACTCTGCTCCCCCAGCTGTTTCACACTCCATTATAGCTTTGCTGTAACACCTTCTGATCGTAGTTTAGCTATTTGAGGGACTGCGTCACTTTTTAGTCCTGAAAGGCAAACTTGACCTAGTCATGCACTGCCCCTCCAATTAGCAAAAAGCATCAAATAAAGACATTTCTCAGTGCAAATCTTATACCTTGCATTATATAGCTGATAGAAAAGATCATCCAACCACTTAGTCACTTAACCCTAAAAAGTGTTGGGTTTTTTTCCTCCTTTTCCACACCATTAGATGTAAAACTCAAGAGAGCAAACTCACAACAAGTCAGATCATGAGCTTCAAAATGTTAACATGCTCTTTTTTGTCATAGGCTTTCTTGTCTGTTTTGCAGGTGAAATATTCCAACACTCAAAAAGAGATGAATGTATAAATAAGACAATAAAAGACAACAGTGTTGCAGCCTCCTGGTCTTATACCTTCATCTGCTTTAACATGAATCTTTAGGACCATGGATTTCAAGATTCAGCTGAGGAACTTGGTAGTACATCATAGCAAACAAACATAATCTCACTGCAACCTCCCTCAAGTGGGAATCTTATCCAAGGGCAGATTACACGAAGTGGAAAATTATTAGAAAGACTAATCCTAGCTCTCAGCGTTCGTGTTGGAGAAAGCCCAGTGAAACAGAATGTAGCTTAACAAGGCAATTAGTGGCCAACTTTCAGTTTCACTGAGTTTCTGTGAGTGTTTTCCCTAGGGCCTACATTAAAAATAGATACCATAAACAGAAACTTTAGACCCAGACTAGGTCTCCTAACTGCAGACTCAGACAACAGTCTGGAAACTAGCACTGAAACACTGAAGCTGCATAAACCTGCTGGTGGATGTATTATCATTGAGCAAAGTGTAAGCTGCAGACTAAAAAGGAAATGCAAACCTAGACCAAAATAAACATCTTCACTGGTTGTATCTGTATTACTGTGAAATTCAGTACAACAGAAGCAAATTAGTAGATGGATGTAGCCATTGCTAAGACCCCTCTCTTCAATACTTGTTTGAAAACCCTGTGGACAAGGTAGCCCACGCACTGGTTTAGCACTTAAGTTCTCGGTTAAGTGTAGAGGAGCACATGGAGTACTCTGAGGGGAACAGTTTTGACTAGCAAGCACCAAAACCAGTCTGGAAATCAAAGTGACATGCAGGAAACAGAGATCAACACAGATTTGCTAAAAAAACAAACAAACAAAACCCCACAACAACAATAAAAAAAAACCACACCACAACAGAATTTGTGAAAGCTCAGAGGTTATGACCATATGTAGTGTCAACAGTTCCTGGTTTAAAAGTACATCGGTTCCAACTGGCATCTATGAAGAATAAATTCTGAAATTACTCCAAGTTTTTTAAAAACAGTAGAGAGCTTAGCTTCATTTCTTTAAGTGTTTCTCCTTCAGATCAATTCTCATGAGAAAGATTGTTCTGCTCTCCATGACATTTGTCAGAGGCAGAACATGAGTTCATGCATTAGAACTATATGTGCAGCTTACAGAAGCCCCTCTCATGACCTCCCCACCATTGAACAGCATTGAAACAAAGACCCAGATACAACTGTAATTAATTTCACAAAACTATATTTTCATGAAACCATTACTATTTTTGTTTTTCTTTGGAGCTTTAGAGCGATGGGAAAAATATTTACACAGTGAGTAGCTAAGACAAACATTTTAATTTCGAAACTGTAACCACGCAGAAATACTTGAATTCACTTTCCAGTATCTAAGCTTTGTGAGGCAAATTTCTCAGGGTAGCATTTTTGATGTCAGGTAACTACGCATTGCTGACACTCACGAGGGCCTGAATATTTAAGTTCCTTCAAAGCTTTTAAAAATCTACTTTTGAAATTTGTATTGTTAAATAAGTTAAATTACTAGAAGTCAGTCACTTCCAGCAGAATCCCATTATTATCACCTAATTGCTTGAAAGTGCACAACAGTACTGTTATAAGGTCAGATTTAAGTTTCCCAGGTACATCTTATTTTCTCCCTGACAAGTTTGCCCTGTGCTGATAGTCAGAGCTAGCCACCAGCTAGCCTAAAAACTATCATGCTACCAACAGTGCTAAGCTGTAGAGCTATTGGGCACACCCATTACAGTCTTCTCACCATCACTAGAACTGACACAGAATACACAAAGAAAAGAAGATTCATGCCTGGGGGAAGCATCTGCTGGATTGATCATGCATGCTAGTCCCAAAGGTTTCACACATGCAGAGGGGAATCGGAGATTTCCAGGACGTATGAGACTTACTGCACACACAGTTTTTGTGTAGGTGCCCTGTAAGGTCTCTGATCCATTTCTAGAAGTGTTCTATCTGTTGTGCATCTGCAAAGAAAGTGTGCAAAGGCATAAAAATTCTGATAGCCATTTTAAGTATTGGAGCCGCTTGCCACTCCCATTGCAACACAAGGTCAGCAAGCTGGTAAAATACAACCTTCTGGCCTGATAAACCAGATAACCCTATTTTAACAGTGTATCTTCTCTCTTGAAGGCAGACAGCTATATAACTGTGCGTTTATAGTGCTTGGTGGTACTTTTTGCTTTCTCTTTTCCCCTCACAGACATTCAGACGATCCCTGTTGCAAGCAATGGGAATTCTGTACCTGGACATTTTTCAAGGCTGGCCTTCCAATGTGAAATGAAATGGAAGGCTAGGATTTGAAAAACTTGCACCTGATCCTGGAACAGGAACAGAACAAAATCAGTGATTTAAAAGACCTCCATAGATACGATATAGGGTGAAAGAGAGACACGAAAAGAAAAAGGTACAGTAAAAAGGGTGATTTAGTAGGACAGACATCTGACAGCTATCAAGTTTGATCCATTCAAGAAGAGTGCTGTCCTCTTACCTACAAAATGTGCTGTAGCATTTGCAGAATAGGATTGTGTGTGTGAGGTGACGAACAATAACTTATACTGGTCCAACACATCTGCATGAGATTGTCTCAGCCCTCTGTCATGATTGTAAATGGTTTTTATCTTCAAGGTAAAACCCCACTAAAATCTCACATCCAGATAGCAGCATACTCATATGTGTATGTGTATATATATGTATGCATGCACAAAATAATGGGCTGTCCTCATGCCCATGTTTTATCACAAATTTTATCAAATTTTAAGAGCTGTCTCATTGAAATGCTGTTCTAAATCAAAAGACATTGTATTTCTGACAACACTTGGCTGACATATATCATCCTTTATCACATTAAAATGGACAAGAACATAGCAGGACATGATTCATTACTTCCATGCTTGGCATTCTGAAGAATGACTAAATGAAAACTTTTGAAAGTATCACTATGTTGATGGCTTTTACTTCCAGTGGGGTTTTTTAAGTCCTTATTTTTTTAAGGGTTTGGTCCCCCTCCCCCCCGCCCCCCAATCTGAAACAAAGTAAGTAACAAGAAACCTGAGTCTCTACCAGTAAATTAACTGTCTTGAGTATCCACAGCTTCAAATGTATCTAAATTTCCCAAGACTATGCTCAATAACGAAAAGGTCTATTGATATGTAGGAAGGTTTCACACTTGAAGCCCAGTTATCAAAATGTTTCTTTCTCAAGAAGCTGCATCAAATACACAACTACCAATGTCAGTAATAGCTCAGAAGAATAAATAAAATGTTCATTGAAGCTTTCTACATGTGTGGCCTTATTTTCTACACACACACCTCCACATCTGTCTCCTTTCAGGCCAAGAGTGAATTATGAGACACAAAATCTGGGCTATTGTGGTCTTCTAGAAATCAGAAAAAGAACATAGGAATAAGTCATCCATTCCACAGCACATCAGCAAGGATGAAAACCTGCTGGTTTTGAAGACTTCTGCTGTTGTGGATAAGAGTCACCAAAGCTGTAAAGCACTGATGCTGACTAAAACAAACCAAAATGTCATCTTTATTTGCTTTTCTACCCTTAAAATAATGCACTCTCTTTTACACTTTGGGTCCTTTTAATATCTGAATTAGTTTGGCACAAAACAGTAACATATTGCCACATATAAATGTGGTAAATTTTCTCTTAAACATACGCAGGTTGACCGGCTCACCTAAACATAAGACTGGAATTTAACATGCTGCTTTACTCAAAACTATGGTGTCTTCTGGGAGAAATTCTTGGTGTAAAAACTAATGTAATTTACTATCCTGGATTTTCTCAGACATTTATTTCATTTATTCAAGTTTAAAACTTTTTAATTGTACACTATGAAAAAATGAGTGGAGAACAACTTCACCAGCTACTTCAGCCAAACAGATATTGGCCAAAATCCATCTAACACAGCATTTTGACAACAGACACTGGTAGATGTGTAGGAAGCTCTGTAAGAACTGGACAGGTATAGAGATACATATTGAATTAAGTGTTTACTGAGGTAAGGTAAAAACAACTTGAAGCTTGCAGACTTCCTAAATCATAGAAGTTCTAACATTGCATTTAATTAAAGGTTTGTCATCATATTTATGTAGTTACCTTTGACCCTGTGTAGAGATTTAGGATCAATAACATTCTCTACAACAACTTCTGGCAATTTGTTCCTCGTGGATACCATTTATCTTTAATCTGACACTTGCTGTTTTAATCTGACGCTCATTCTTACAGAAAACAGTGAGTATGTTTACTTCCTCCATCTACTCTATTCCTTCCTACTACTTGTATCTGATCTTATCACACTAATTTTTTTCTTGAGGCAGAAGGAATCCTTCTCCATTTAACCATTCCTTTAGCAAAGCCATTACACATAGATCTGAGAACCCATAAGGAGCTGAAAGTTCACTTATAGAAAAAGCCAGTGGCTGGGAGACCTTTTCACTCCTACTTTGTTGCAGTTTCCATTCTTTGTTGGTCATGCTTGATCTTCAGGCAGCAATCTGAAAAGGAATAGGTAACCTTGCACAAGACATTTCTGTATGTTTCAAAGTTGATGGATTCTGCCAGCCTCAATTTCTACTGGCCTAGCCATGACCCATCAACAACTACAAACATGGTAAAAGCATTTTCTCTGGGGACAGAGGGGGAATAGAAGACTATAAAATTTTGGCCCCTTCCTTCCACTAAGTTGTGGTCCATTTAGGCAAAGTGGACATCACTTTCAGTCCCCACCCAGGAAATATCTGACAGCATGTTATAGACCAAAGAAAGGAACTAAAAGGAAAATACTTAGCACACTAAACTATCCCACAAACTTGCCAACACATTAGACTTCCTTTTTTCCTGTGGAATTTCCCTAATTTGTAAAGAACAAACATTCCCTTGCTGTTATTTTTTGCACTTATTTATATGCTCTGTGGATAATCTGAACAGGTACAATATTTCCAGTTGTTTGACATCATATTCCAAGTCCAAATTTAATATGTGTTTTCAAAGCCTTTTTGGCCCCCTCGATGCCCAAACACATTTCATAAGTGCATCTCACACCTGCAAAATGTAATTGCCTATTTTCCAAATTGCTGACAGATATTGAACTGCATTGAGAACAGGTACATGTGAATCAACTCCGCCAGGACCCAAAAATCTTCTATTTCAATAAATTCCATTAATTAATTCAAAACACATTGGATTTTTTTTTTTTCCTGAATCTTTTAAGAATAAGTTGTTGCTTTAAGAAATCACTCAAGAACTTAAAGATGCATCCCACAGAGGAGGGCAGAAGCCAGCAGCTTAATTTAGCAAGTCTGATCATCCACAGATTGCTATCTTTTCCTCTGCTCTAGAAGGACTCCATGGATATTTTCAAGGTCAGATAGAAAGGGTACAGCTAGACAGAAATCAGTTTCCATCTGGCATGAAGTCTTGGCATCTTTTAATACCACCTAAACAAGCCTTAAACTGTGAATGTCCCCACAGAAAAGACTTGCATCTTCTTCAGTGCAAAGATGCAGAATTTGTGTTTCAATGAAGTGGGTATACATAAATAAGCCCCAAGATCTGCTCCAAATCAGCATGCTCCATAGGACACATTTTCTTAGTCTGAAAATGTACCTCATTCAAATAGAAAGGAATCGTTTTTCTTAAAAGACCAAAAAAAAAAAAAAGTGTATTCCATTGATCTTTTTTGATACAATTAGTTAAAACAGACATCTTTAACTTTTTAGGCATATTCTTGTTTTTCTGCACTTGAGTTTTCATTCTTTGTTACTCAAGAATTAGTTTTCAAACAGTTCTTGACCAAAAATAAAGTCATCCCTTACCCTTCTCTTTCCCCAATGCACTGCTGATCACAGTAGTTGTTGGTAAGGTGGTGGCCAAAATTAGAATTCTATACCCTGGAGGTTACTTACTAGTCATCTTTCAAAATATATAGCAAGTGTAATCCCCACAGAGAAAATCATAGCTGTAAACACTTTAGGTCCATGTGTAATTGTTTTATTTTGTTTGCAATGTTTCTCAACACAAATTTCTTTCCAAGCAAATGTAAAATACAATTTTCATGTGAGTATCAGAAGAAAGTAAAAATCATCAGTTTCTACACAAATACTGTCATCATTCTCCTTTTGGGGTGACTTCAGAGCAGCAACACTTTTTCCTTTAAAAATCTACATTTACAAAACAATTTAAAGATCTGAGATGCACCTACTGTTGCAGCATGGCTGCTATGATACAGTGGTTTGGCATAACACAGAGATTTCATTCTGCAATTCCACATCTGACCCTACAGTCACTGACCTCTGGTTTAAGCCTACCATGCTTCAGAGAGCTATGTGTTACTTGGTCTGGCTACAAGGGGAAGAGAGAGAAAACTAGTCATGAAGACCACACAGCTTCCCATTCTAAGCTGTCATCCATACCTGCCTGAACCTCCATTGTGCTTACATCCGAGAAGTTCAGCACCAATCTCTTTCCTTCAGAATCTGTGGTGAAGGAAGGTGTCAGTGACCAGGCAGCATCCTGAAACCTTCAAGAGCACAGCGCGTTTGAAAAAGCTTCTGTGCTTTCTCCAAGACTATAACCTAATCTAGTTAAGTTGATCCTACAAATCTCATCTACTTTAAAACCTTAGCTCATCCCATGGTACCCCATCTACCTGCAACATCAATATTGCTACAGTAGAAAGTAAACATCTACAGTAAGCAGCAGTGCACTTGCCCACATGACTTGGCAGTCTGCTGTTCCCAGGGATAGCCCAGCAGACTACCCACAAGTCCCACCCAAGAGAGCCCCAATTAAGTCTAAACTTATTTCCAGTAACTGCTGTGTGAACGCAGAGAAGCAATGAGGACTAGATATCTTACTTAACTGTTGTATTTATCTTGATGCTCAGATTGCAAAAGCAACACTAGTTTTAAATTGCCTAAAACTTAGAGTCTCTTCACAGATAATAAATTAGGTGCTGTCCCTTATCAACCTTGAAGAGCTGAAACCTGTCAAGCATTAAATTAATTGTCAGCTTTGGGATCAAGATAGGATTTGGGATCAAGAATGGCAGAGTTTGAGACAAAGCAACTAAATAGCCATTAAAATCCAGTTAGAGGCATCAGGGAAAAAACTTGATCAGCTGAAGGAGAAAGAGACACAAGAGATGAAGAGGACTATGTAAATTCTGAACACCTATCAAAAGATCAGAGAACATACTGGGAGAGGAGGAAAGCTTTCAAGTATCATAACAATAAGGCAAAGATAATTCCATAGTTCACATTATTTTCCAGCAAAGCCAGTTCCCTCAAACACATTAAAATCACAAGCTCTCAGCTTTGACATTATAAGTTCTGCTTTTCTTCTTTCTGGAATACTATTTTACCACAGATTCTTTATGGACTTGAAAGGCAAAAACCTTCTTCCTACATACCCAACAGACTGAAGGTGAAGAGATTATCTGAGCACCTGTAAAACTACTGACAGAATTGGCTTTGCTGCACCTATTACAGAAACCAAGCATGCAAATTTCCATGTATATGCATAAATATGCTGCCTTGTCCTATGACAAATAGATCTTATTTACAGGACATAGGATTTTTTAGTAGGGGAGAGACAGGTACTGGGTGATACAGCTTCTAGAATCAAGATTATATCAAACTCAGCTTTTGTATAAAAAACCAGCATGCTAGACAGGCATTTCTTATTGTGTAGACTGTCCTATTTCTCAGACAGTTATATAAACAAGTTAAGAAGGCTGCCTCCTGACTTTCCATGTGTTGAGGTGCCAGCACTGCATCTTATAACTTACACAGTTCTGCAACTTCATGCCACAAGTGAGATATGCATGTAAATTTTAACACCTACTAAAACCTTTGCCTTACATGCCATCACCATGAGAATCTCCCCTACTGCAAAGGTGCTTTTCTGTATTCAGGTCCACAGATACTTATACCTGGAGGTTCTCAGAATGTTTGTATTATTTTTATTCTGTATGCTTCTCCTTGGATGGCTGAGTCAAGCATGATGGATTAGAGCTGCTGTGCAAATACAAAGTCATTCAATGACAGTCTGACAGAGGGCATTTGCTTAAAAAAAATACTCCATGAACTGGCATTTTGGGCATTACTGCTTCAAATAAATCAACTAAAGCATTTTATGTTGCTTTTCTCAATAATATTTTCTTAAAACTTCTATGCAGCATCTTATATGTCACCTTGATTAAATGTTGTACCTGGTGCCTGAAATTGAGCAGCAACTGAGAAAAGTAGCAAAGAAGAGTGCCATGTATATCACAGCCAAACTCAAGTGCTATTTCTCCCAGTTAGGTATAAGCCCAGTATAACTACTTTCTTCTTTAAATGCTTAGCTAATAGAAGTAGCACATGAAAAACCCTGAGCATGACAGCTGTCAGCACTATTAGAAAACTTACTGAGTTTTATACTACCAAGGTAACGGCTTGAGGAAGCAAGATGAACTGCCAGGTAGAAGGTATATCGGTATCCGATGTGGCTGTTAGTGATTATCTGTTAGCATTCCTTTTGGCTATTTCCAAGAAGGTGGAAGTGCTCTTCCATTTGCATAGATGTTCTTTTCCATTATGTTTCAGAAAAATAGCTACTAAAAATAACAGTTACTCCCTGATTTTAGACTCAGGTCCTCAGGTAAAGAGCTCTGACAAGAACCATTCAAAATATTTTCATCTGAAATGCAATATATGTTCTGTAATCCAGAATGGTATGCCAACATGCACCTTGTTATTATGATTTACATAAGCCTCAGTTGTCTGATTATTCAGATATCTACACAAGAAAACATGAAATCCCACAATGCAGCAGTAGCACAATTTACAAACATAGAACGCTAATTAAAGGAGCTTACACCAGAGTCCCCCCCCTTTTAGTAGCCTACTCCCTTGCCATTGCTCATTCTGAATTTTGGCGAGTTTCCCCAAATTATATATTTTTAAATCACTGTTCATCAAAAAACAATACAAACAATGTTTCTGAAATCATTATAATCTTTGAAACACTCTGAGTACTAACCAGTAAAGAACACAAGAGTACCACTTAAGTGTCTACTCTTTCACTTTTTACAAAACAGCTATTGACTACAGTCAGGCTAAGAGAAGAACATTTACTACAGGGAAACTATTCAATAAGAATCTGAGTTAAGAAAAATTAATTCAAATATCAGGAATATCCTTATTACAAAAAATTAATATCTACCTTAGACAAAGGCAGCTACTGTGCTCTCAGTTACTCAAAGACAGCCACATTTATGTTACTTTAATCTGTGTCCAGGTAACCTAGATCATAAACATGGACTGCCTGGGTTAAGAAAATATGTACATGCACCAAATGAAAACTAACTCAGAAAACCTGAATTGGAACAACCCATCTTTTGATGTGGGAGAGAAAGGAAACCTTGAGTTGAGCATGTGAGCACTGAAGCTGACATTCTGACCATCCAGGAGGTACCTATGAAGGCTATTAGTCCTTAGACACTTGAGACAACCAGACCATGAGAGTCATATGATTTAGAACAACACAAAAAGTTTTTTGCTATGGCACAGGACAGACATTGTAATACTGACTCCACTAACAGGAAATATCTTACCCTGCTTGTTAAGTGCAACTGTCCAAGACCTAAAAGCAATCAAGGAAAGTACGGCCAACCCCAATGCAGCAGGCTCCCAACCTACCAAGTGCCTGATGGAGACTGCTCTACTTGGAGCAGAACATGTTCTGCCCTTGAACCAGAATGTTTGTCCTCATGTGACACTGCAATGTGTAATGTGCCATTTCAACAGTTTTGTCATGGCTTTGCCTGAGCTATGATAGTGTTATGTTCTGACAAAGAGTGTCTGTTGGTCACTGTGGTCAGTTCATTATTTGACATGGTATTGTTGGGTTTTATGACCAGCTAAAAGCTGCTCAGAAGTCTTCCTCATAGTCTGTGGAGAAGAATGTTTGTCATGGGAATCACAGCTTTGCAACAGCCACTGATGCACCTGGTTCTGGTTATTAGTTACTGGTGCCACTTATTTCTGTGTTTTCCTTTTCATATTATCAGCAATACTGTCTCTCTCCCACTGAGCTCCAGATGCTGTTGTATGCCCAACTGCTGCCTTTCCTCAGGCCCTCAATGATCTTGGTAGAGCAGAAGCTGAAATAGAAGACAAAGAAGTCACTGGACATCTATAAGTTCTTTGTATTTGAACCTGAAGTGACTACTGATTTCTTTAAGTAATGCTGGAATCTCTAATATATGCTGTCATATCTAGGCATAAAATGGTAATTTTTTTTTCTTTATTAGATTTTTTAATATTCAAAAGTGTCTGTTCCCAAATGTTGCAAGAATTAATGAGTTTTACTAACAGTGAAAACAGAAAAAGCTAGTGAAAACATTCCAGTTTAAAAATTGCATTTTGACAGAAAAATCCGTCTGAAATGCTTAGGCAGATATTACATGGGTTTAATTTTTTCAATGAAGAATGAAAATCTCAAATGAAGATTAAAAGCTTAAGACTGGAAAAAAGACTAAATATTTTAATTAAAAGTAACAAAAACAAGAGAATTTATTTCATGGTTGTGCCCACAAAAATAAGTGATTTGGAGGATTAACACATTCATAAATCAATCTTGCATTATCAGGTTTTTTTGGGGTGAAGCAGGATGTCAATGAAAAAAATTCATTCAGCCCTAAAAATTATAATCTGAAACTACCTTTCTTGGAAATGTACTAGCCTCATGAAAAATGATTTAGGCTGAATATTTTAGAATCAGGAAGGTGCTAGGAATGTGGGATCTGCACTGATATAATTATTTTCATGGCATCTCATCTCCCAGGGAAGAAAAACAAACAAACAAAACCAAACAAAAAACACCACCACACAGAACACCAAACAAACTAACCACACCACACACACACTCTCCTAGGAACCCATCACTTGCAACACTTGTCAGTATGGTCCTCCTCCACTCTCCAAGTCAAATGTTTCCCTTTCATGAAAAAGACCCAAACAATTGCTAACCACTGAAGTAATGAACAGTAAGTTGAAGATGCATAAGCAAATTCTGTAATTTGAGGTAAGATTAATGACATATTTCAAAATACACTTTACTTAAATACTTTAAAAAAAAAAAAAAAAGAAAAAAAAACAACCACCCCACAACATCTTTTTTACAATTTTGAGGTCACCAAGGTAAAAACTGCAATTCAGCACTGCACAGATATGGCCCCTGATTTGATTGTCAGGAAGCCCAGTGCCAGGCTTCGTATGGTTTAATGTCCTTCACTGACAGCAGCTTAGTCACAGAGCTGCTTGTGGCAAAAATGAGTTTTCTGAACGCCTCTAGCAGAGAATTCAGCTCCATATATTCAGTGCATGAAATATGAATACCCGCTGTCATAAAGGAACACTCACAGCAATTCAAGGAAAATGTTCTTTCCATTTTATGCCCTTAATTGGCTAAACAAGGATCATGCCTCCCTATGTGAACAGTTAGTGGTCATCTGACAAAGCCACTGAGATCAACTTAGCTGAAGAAACTGCCTTTATATTCTTACAGACTGAAAGGTGTCTGAAATGTGTGGGGCAGACAGGTCAGTGGAACTTAACCCATCACTTTAGCTAGGGAGACAAGATCACCAAGCAAGCAGCAATGCTACAAGAATAACCAGTACTTGCCATGCAGCCCAGCTACCAATTTGATACAGAAAAAAAACACTGAAAACAAAGGCCTGATAATTGCCCCGATGTCTTGAATGAGTGAACAACGAACAAGTGTCTATTGAACCTGACACCTGAAGTTTGTGTGACACAAACATCTCCTCCAGCTTCAAATATATAAGTGATTGTAGATCACATTCTGGCCATGGTTATTTGGGCAGGTATTAGATGTTTCATTCTGCTGCTGAAGATCACATTCTGGCCACATTTATTTGTGCCAAGCTTACAGGAGCCCTTGTGCCTTTAGCAAAAAGATTGTTGGAGTAGTAAGCTACTTCATCCCTTCAACAGGGGCAATGGATAAATGCATCATACTTCCTATCTGGGAATGAAAGGAATGTACATTTTCCCCTCTGCTGGTTTTTTTTGGTGTTTTTGTTTTTGAGGTTTACTTGCTTGTTTGTTTTTTTTAATGTGAGAGCTTTCTAGTCCACATCTACTAGCCTACAGGTTTAGCAATCAAGACTTCAAGGCAGTCAGGTGGAATTCAGAGTAACAGAAGAGCCAATCATCTTATGTTCTTTTCTCAGCTACAGTTTCTAAAGATTCAGGTTTGACTCTTCCTGGGCTCACATGAAAGAGATATTCTTCTTGTCTTCTTCATGCCTTGACTTAGCTACAAGGCAATATGAAAAAAAAAAAAAAACCAAAAAAAACCCACACATGAAAATAACCCACATACCAAGAAACAAATGAATCACAGAAATCAGACTTCTTACTGGTGTCTACAACCTCTTCATTTTCCTTTCTCTGAGAAGACAAACAAGAGCATAGTAACCATCTCTTGGTCAGCACTTGGGCGACCACAGACAACATATGATGTTCAAGTGGTGGCAAATAACCACAGCTTGAATTATATCAATGCCTGACAGTTCCACTTTGGAACAAGGCTGCCAATACAAATGGAAAAGTGTCACAGCACCTTCCAGGTTTGAACAGTGATCATTTGATACATTTTAGTTATTTAAAAGCAGGATGTCCTGTTTGCATTGTATTACAAGGTGTCGGTATCATGGAAGTACTCACTAATCTGCTGTAAGTAATTTTGAGTTTTCCAGAGAAAACTAGCCCTCAATTCAAAATTACCTTACAGACTGCACTCAGGGGAGATGTCCAGTGCAAGTTTTGTACTCTGCATCTCATAATGTGGCATAGGAGATTGCAGAAGAGTATAATTTAGGGATTGCATTTCTTTTCCCTTTATTTAAAATATATTTTACAGTTTCAATTTTATTCTAATGCAAATGTCATTACTACAGGCCCAGGAACTTTTACTGTTGAGCCTGGGCAAACGTAATGGGCCGAAACAAAGTATCATGGAAAAACTATGCAAATCACCATGTACAGTAAATCAAGCTAATAGGCAGATTTCAGCTTTCTTCCACAAAGGTCAAACATAGCCAGAAGTCAGGAGGGCCCAAAAAAAAAAAAAACACCAGAGGAAAAAAAAAAAAAAAAAAAAAAAAAGACACTAGCATCCAGCAAGGAAATGTACTGGCAATCTATTCACAGATGCTAAGCACAGAAATGCTAAATATCGGTGGGTAGATTTGCCTTTGTAGATGGCATGAGTAAGAATCTTATTTATTTTAAAAATAAAAAAATAAAAATTCAGTCTTCTTTGACACTATTCCATGCACATAGTTTGCCCATTTCTACTTTCTCTACTTCGGCATGCTGACGAAAGAGTTTAAAAGAAGAGAAAACCAGAATCATGCAAACAGCAAAAAAGCATTTGATGCAAAATACGTATCAAAAAGTAGACCAAAAGGCAACTGAATCAAGATGTGTCACTACCAACACCATGGAGTGATTTCTGACAATAGACAGCCCTTTACCACACACAGAAAAGCTTTTACTTTACAGGAAAAAAACAAAACAAAACAAAAAACAAACAAACAAAACAAACAAACAAACAAGGAAAAAAAAACAAAAAAAAACCAAACAACCCACCACCTTTGTTTAGGTCAGCCTTCTTTTCTCCTTTAGTCTTGGCTGCTCATCAGCTGCCTTCAAAGGCAAGAAGCTTCCACATGCTCACTACTCCAAGTCTCCTCAACTCAACATATACTTTAGGGAAAAAAAAAACAAACAGAAAAAAAACAAAAAAAAAGAGAGAGAGATACTTTTTTGGAGTGATTGCAGTCTTCTTGAACTGAGTGCATAGGTTCTGGTTTTTAGGATTTGGGTATCTTCCCTGGTGTATTCAGACCTGGGTAGCCTACAGTCATAAGTCACTCAAATATGTAGATTAAAATAATTACATAAACCTCTTCCTTTATTTTAAAATACTGTAATATACAGGCCTCATCTACTGAAACCATAAAGAAATTAAGTCATGCAGTGCAGTTACCAAAACATGCTAGATTTTAGAAATTTCTACCAACGTTTTCATTTAGAAAGACTAAATAAATGGTAGAAATGCTGCATAACTTTTTATTCCAAGAGAATCATAGAATATAGATATCACTAGGTAATTTGTCAAGTTTTGAAAAGTAGGAATTCCCTTCAGTTTTCACTGAAGTCAGTGGGAGTTGAGGAGAAAAAGCTACATACCTTACAAGACCAGATTAGACCTGAATTCACCTCTTACTTCCATTCATGTATTCCATTGAAAAACATAATATCATGCTATCATTCAGTGATCAATTTTAAAATTAAATAAAAGCTATCTATTCCACCTATTTCTAAGCACCAACTATAAATACACTAGATAAAATATATCTGCTTCTGTATAATACTTTAACACTGGCATTGCTTAGGCTTAGCCTTCCCAGACCACAGGTTTTCACTGTGAGCAATACCATCTCCCAGTTACCGTGTCCTTCCTTCCCCCACTGTGTTAGTCTTTCTCTAGTCTCTTGGACAGAGAGCTTTCAAGCAAGGGGTCATCTTTGTTCTATGTGGCACAGTTCCCAGAATAATATGCTTCAAGCTCTCTTCCAAACCAATGTAATTTCTCATAGGCATTATTTTCCTGCTTTTTTTCCCTCTGAATACTTTTGACACGGCAGAAGGAATAGTCTGTCCATTCAGGAGTGAAAAGGAAAATTCTTTTCCCTCTTCTGTCTCATTTTTGTGACTGTCTATATAATAAAATACAAGATCAATGAGATTTTTATAGCCAGTTTTAAGAGCCACTGAACTCCAAGAAATAATTTAATCAAATGCCTAATAACAGAAGAATAATCATCTCGTTAGAAAACACTTTCACAAACTCTGGTATTCTCCTAGAAGCTTTACTTAGTTGTTAAATCAAGATTCAAAATGTAAAGGATAGCATAAGATTCCAATCACTGTTTCCCACAGAAGTGTAGAAATGCTATAGATTGCTCCTTATCTCCATTACGTGGAAGCAGACACAGCAGATTATAGAAGATTAGTATTAGCCTAAATAAGTACATCTGTTGCTTAGAGGGAAAGTGAACATTATTTCAGTAAATTTACTACAGGACAGGTGTTCAGCAACATTCAACATTGATTTTACTTTCATGGCCCCATGGAAGTCAGGTTTTTTGGAGGTTTTTTGTGGGTTTTTGGGGATGTTTTCAGTGGGGTTTTTTGGTTTTTTTTTTGTTGTTGTTGTTTATGCACTAGAACTTAATGTTGTCTTAAGTGCTTCTAAAATCCTCATTAAGTATGCATGAAGAATTTCAAAGGATCGTCGGGAGAGTCAGATGCATTTTGGTGAAGCACACAGCTGTGCAGAAGTCTCATTCTGCAAAGTTTTTAAGGTGTTGTATAGAGTAACATCATTTTTTTTAATGGTTTGGTATTTTATGCTTTTTGGTTGTTTGGTTTTGTTGTTGTTTTTTTTCTTGTTTTTTAAGCTTTCCAAGTCGAGCTACAATATAAACACCACAGTGCCTTAAATCTCTTGGCTCCCAAGAAGCCTGGTTTTCTCTCTCTCTAATTAAATTACATTCTAACTACTCTGGCCTGTCAGAAAGTACCTTAGGGGCAGTTACAATCAGAGTGTAAACTACAGGAGAACTTGAAGATATGATGTGGTCACGTCATACTTTGTCTACAAGGACAAAGCCTCAAAGTATTTAACAGGAAGCAGGCTGCAATACATCCCACCCACATCTAAGAATTTAGCTGTCTGTGAATACCTCTTCTGCCTACCACAGCCACTCACAACAAGATACATGTGTTTACAATAGCTTAGCACCTACCTAATTCAGTTGATCTGAATTAAAAACATAACAGGTTTTGCAGATTTAAAGCATGTTTAAAAGAATCTACCCTTACAGGTTTGCAGCTGTATAGGTAGATCAGTGGTGGACATATACCAAAGCTTTCACACAGCAGAGGATTAAATTACATGTTCCATATCTGGTATTCAGCAAATATGTTCTTCCCCCTCATGATCACAGAATCACAGAATGTCAGGGGCTGGAAGGGACCTTGAATGATTATCTAGTCCAACCCCCCCTGCCAGAGCAGGATCACCTATACCACATCACACAGGAATGCATCCAGGCGGGTTTTTAATGTCTCCAGAGAAGGAGATTTCACAACTCCCCTGGGCAGCCTGTTCCAGTGCTCTGTCACCCTCACAGGGAAAAAATTCCTCCTCATGTTTGCATGACATTTCCTATGCCTCAGGTTCCACCCACTACCCCTTGTCCTATCGTCGGGCATCACTGAGAAGAGCCTGGCTCCATCTTCCTGGCATTCACCCTTTATATATTTATAAACATTGATGAGGTCACCCCTCAGTCTCCTTTTCTCCAAGCTAAAGAGCCCCAGCTCCCTCAGTCTTTCCTCGTAAGAAAGATGCTCCACTCCTTTAAACATCTTTGTGGCTCTGCGCTGGATTCTCTCAAGCAATTCTATGTCCCTCTTGAACTGGGGGGCCCAGAACTGAACACAGTACTCCAGATGCAGCCTTACCAGGGCATAGTAGAGGGTCAGGAGAACCTCCCTCGACCTACTAGTCACATCCCTTTTAATAACACCCCAGAATGGCATTGGCCCTCTTGGCCACAAGAGCACACTGCTGGCTCCTGGTCAGCCTCCCATCATCTAGGACCCCCAGGTCCTTTTCCCCTTCACTGACTTCCAACAGGTCACAATGATGTACCCAGTTCATAAAGACATCATTACCCTCACAAGAGCTCTGAGTTAATATTTAGTTCTGCCTCTTCTCCCCAAGGCTTGTGATGACTTGTAATGTTGCCTTATTTAGGAGGGATGAACCAGAGTAATTTCTAAGACTGACTTTGTAGGTCCAAAAACGAGCCATAAATGCAGCAGAAAAAAACAATTGAATGGACAGCATCAATTCACACAGGCTATACATTTCTTACAACCCTTATCTCTTTCCCCACAAGCTGCTCAATCATCACATTTGATGGAGCTTTTGCATAAAGAATGCATTGGGACCATAACTTCTGAAGCAATCTTCTGAAGTGCAGGATAAGCAACAGCGTAGGTAAGTACAATACACACAATCAATTAATAGCATTTGCTTCCTGGAAGCTCCTACAACTGCTGAAGCCAAAGGAGTTTGCAATTGTCCTCAAAGGCCCACGTCCAAGACCTACTCCTCTTTTCATGTTTGACACCTAACACAAGGCAATTAGGAAGAAGTCCTACTAACAATCAGGTTGTGTTAGAAGTACTCCTAAAATAATGGACAAGCACCAATCAGCAGCAATGAAGCAACAGCACAAACCCTGTGTAAACACAGCTGCTCAGCCAACTCCACTGCACAGGTGATGTAAGCAAGGATATACTTGGGGATCTCATTTAGTTCTCCATAATATGTCTCAAAGTCTCACTGCTGCAGCCAGGACTAGCCAGCCTACCATGTACCAGGATTTTCCTCTGCCTGGAATCAAAACTATTTCTCCATTTAATAGTGCAAGTCATTATTAGTTAACATTGCCAACAGTTAAAAGAGACAAGGAAGTTAAAGAACATGCAGAAGTTAACTGTATGCACTATTATAAAAAGAAAGGAAAATAGTCTTGTAATTAAAGAGAGAGGTCAGAAGCTGACAGACTTTTCAAATGACTTTAAGAAACAAGCAAGAAACCACCATCAGTGTTTAAAAATATTTACTTATTTCATATAAATAAGTAAAGTCTAGAGTCTCTCAGATATTATGCTGACAGAAGAATTATAAATGCCTAAATAAATATAACCATATTCACTAACATAGAGGACATGTTGAGGAAGATT
The DNA here is from genome assembly GCA_025345505.1 of Todiramphus chloris collaris. NCBI lineage: Eukaryota > Metazoa > Chordata > Aves > Coraciiformes > Alcedinidae > Todiramphus > Todiramphus chloris. The sequence continues at coordinate 17,326,739 of JANVCC010000020.1, read as the reverse complement.
AAAAGTCTGGTTTCATTGTATTGTGAAGCATAAGCTATAGAACAACACTGAAACATTATTTACTAAGAATGACTTTTAAACTAAAATATCACTCCCACTTGGAAGCACTAGGCCAGTAGTACATATTTATAGAACTGTAGCCTAATTAACTACTAGCAATTAAATCTATAAATAAATGGAAAAAGGAATAGATCACATTTTGTTTAATTGCCTTAATAAAAGCTGGAAGTTAACAAATCAGACATCTTGCCTGCTTTCAGTGAGTTAACATTGATAAAACTTGCTAAGAGGTTAATGTTCTTGATTCTGGCACATTACCATGCTGTTACTATTTGTTAGGAAGAAATGCCCTTAAAGCAGCTATCATGACATTATTCATAATACATTAATCTTCCTCTACATGCTTAACAGGAATTGCTGATTCAGCAGAGAAAGACTAACTACAGTTTATTTAGGTAGGCTGGAACAGAGCTGGCAACGGAGGGGGGGAAAATCACAGCATTTCGGTTTCAGTGATTTGAATGCCCCAACTTTTTCCTTTAATCTTCTCCCTCCAGCTAAATTCCAGATATGGGTGCCTGAAAGTGGGACAACAAAAAATTTGAAGACACACAGTCGCATTTCTGACCAGTAATCCAAAAACCTACCACTTACTAATTTCTAATGTTTTGAACAACCAACATTCAGTCAGTCTTAAAGAGAGAGAGATAAAGGAATGTCTAATTAATTAAAGGTTTCTGGTGTTATAATTAAGTGTTGTGTGGGTTTTTTGTTCATTTGCTTAAAATGGAACAGCTATCCTGGATAAGGTTAGATACCACAGCAAAGTTAGTTTGCTCCAAAGCCTTGTCAGTCATGCACAAAAGTTTGCAAGACTGTTTTCATGACTTAACGTTCAGGTTGGAATAAGGCCCCAGAGATATTCAGCCACCATGAAAGCCCTGTATGCTGTTATGGAAAGAGTGTAACACAAATGAACCAGTCATCTGAAGGGCAGATACAGTGAGAAATAATCGAACATCCACTAAACAAAGAGACAGGGTCTAATGAGGTTTTGGTAGTAACAGCCACTGCTGAAGTTCATAAGATAATGAGGAGAGGCAACAACAGGTCAAGAAAAACAGGAAGGCAACTTGTTCAGCTGGCAGGACCTCTCAGGTGCTACAGCTGCAAGACACAGCAGCTAGAGACAGAGAGAAGTATGTGTTTATTTTCCTTGCAAAGTGAAAACATCTGAATTAGAATACAGTTTAAAATAAAAGCAACCAATCTGTTAATTGCAAAGTACAGCTCCACATAGCTAATAATCTGTGCATAACACGCATACAGTCAGGAGTCAAAGGAATATGCTGTTTTCCATGACTCATCAGCAGTGGGCACAGAGACTCTTGTAAACATCATCAAGCAGAGTTTTATTCATTTTGAACTATGCATTAGGGAGTTTAGCGGATGCTGTTAAAATTCTTCAAGCAGCAGCCTAGAAAATCATGCTAACAAATAACCTACCTTTGTAATCTGCTGTGCATTGAACATAACAATAAGCCACAACAGGCTGTGCATCAATAAGTTATTGGCACATGCTTTGGAGGCATTCTGAGGACCAAAGCAGAAGGCTGAGTGCTTCCATCCATCCGAGAAGAGCACTGGCAGTCTACTAATGCACACCCTGGCCTAGCTTACTGTTATAGCAACATGGTTCATAAATTTGAAACCTTGGGTTTTCAAAAATATTTCTCAAAACACTTAAAGGTAACACATCTCTCTAAAAGCAACAGATAGGAGGTACAGTTTTTGTTGGGTTTTTTTGTTTTGTTTTGGTATTTTTTACATTTATGACTTGCCCTGAGGGCTGATTTTCAAAAGGTAGTATTAATTTAGATAATGTTACTACAGTAAACACTTCAGAATCTATGCACTTCTAGCCCCTGAGACTGGCAAGGGCCATTACTGGGGTAGGAGTTAGGGGTTTTGGTTGGTTGTTTTCCAGAGGCAGAGAACAAAATATGAAGAGTTAAGCTTACTTGCCCAATGTCACAGAAAAATATAGCACAAGACAGAGATGAACCTGGTTTCCTACATTTCAAACTACCCACATAACCAGTGAAAAATGTAATGGAGATGGATCAGCAAAGGTTTCCTAAATCTTTTATAACCCTTACCTCTTCCCCATACAGCTCATCTCCTACTAAAACTGAACACTGAGAAAATTTCTGGTGACAAAACAGGGACAGCTTGGTGAACAGGGGATACTGCTGGCAGACACAGGAGGGGTATACACTGCAGAAACTATTTATTTTCTTCATCCTTAAATTCTGATTAACAAGCTGTATTTCTGATGGGAACACAGAAGCAGAAACAGTCCTCTCTTTAAGGAATGCTATGCAAGAACAAGATTAAAGGCAGAGAATTACAGAAAATCAAGAGATCAAGCTACTTGCTCTAAATAGATTCATACACAAGCAAGCAACAACCAGCACCCAGTTACCACTGTAACGTCAGAGAGTTATTGCACACATAGATTGAATGAGGATCCAGAAAATTCCCAGTTTCACATATGCTTAATCATTCTCATTTTTCCTGCAACAGGCTGGAACAGGCACAAAAATTGTCACGTACAGTCTTGGTCCAGAAGTGGTGACAACTTAACCATTTTATCTTCCCACTGAGGACCTGAATCTGCTAAGTATCCTTCCTTTGAAGAGAAGAGAGTTTCCACAGAAAATAATCTGCACAAGCAAATTTACTTAGACAAGAGGAAGGTGGGAGCATTCAAGAAGGGGATGCATCTCAGAGGCCTTTATATTCCTGGGCTTTTTAAATGGGAAAGTTAATGGAAACAGCTTAGCTGACATTTGTTTAATAAAATCATCTATGGCAATAAGACAATTATTCTTTGCTGGACCTGCTAGCTCTCAGGGGAGTGCTGGTTTTACTTTAGGGTATTGTGCTTAAAAGAACGTAGAGAAATATTACAGGATGAAAAATTTAATTAGCCAAAGAATACCAAAGAGAAACAAGAAACTAGCACACTGTATAAATATGTCAGATGATGTTTATAAAGAAGATTAAAGGAACTCTAGCCATTAATCACAAGACCTGAAAAAGAAAGAGAGGCCTTAAAAGTATCAGGGAAAGTTTAAGTATTAGGAACCTCTTGTAACCACAACAAGCAGATAATAAGACAAGCTACTATGGAGAATTCTGGAATCACAGTTATGAGCAACAGACTGTACACTGGTTCATTTTAGAGAGCTTAAGAGTAATTAGTTCTGCTTTGCCACAACCACAGAGAGCTGACCACATGGCCTCTCTCCATCTCAACAACAGTACACAAAATTGCATTCCCCAGAGCTCATCCATGTCTTTTATAAAACACTGGGTTCCCTTGCAGGAAAAAAGTTGCACAGTGCCACCATCTGCACAGAAGTCTGCATTCAAGCAGAGCAACGCCAGGTTTCAGTAAGACCTTTCAAGCCAAAACACAAAGCAGTATAATTATGCTGACACTTGATACCAGCTTTCTTTGTAATACACTAGGAAACCGTTTTTCTTACACCAAGGAACACTTCAAAAGACACTCACAAGCAAAAAGGAGTCACTGCCAGGCAATAACATTATATTGACACCATTCCATGTTTCAGGCCATCTCTTCTACTACACAAGAGTGTTCCTGTAGAAGATGAAGCACAATGCTATCATTACAGCTGAATACATTCATTCAGCTCTCAGTGTAAGTCCCCCTCATTTCAGCAAAGCTGTGGCCCTGTGAATTCGGTTCATTAAACTTTGTTTTTTATTTATCTCAGTCTGACAACTGGGAAAATGCTTACAGCAGCGAAGAGGGAATCTCCCATGTAATAAATTTTCTAAAATCTGAAATATATTATGCATACCACATCTCCTCTCAAAAACCAGTGTTTCAACTGGTTTTAACTTCCACTCATGGCTTCCAAATATGTCAGTGTTCATTAGTATTAAGTTCCTCACTTTTATCCAGACTTTTGACTAAAAAACCCACCAAGTTAGTTGCCAGTCTAGCTTCACAGCTAGAATTGGATGCTACACCCTTTCTAAAGAAAAGGTGGTTTAGGTCAGGAAGATTTGTGTCTACCTTGAATGTACCCTAAAACAATGACTTCCCAAATTTTCTTGATTTATTTTACTATTATTTCAACTTTATTTATATTGGCATGATGCAAGACATCTAATCTCATTTCCTGGCAAAGAATCTTGGCCCTGTACTTGCGGAAAGATGTTGTTTCTCACACTGCTGAGAATCATAAGAGGAAAGTCTTTAGGCCACCTTCATAGTTCCTAGATGCGGAGATTAATAAGAGCATAGTGTCCAGCCCAAGACAGAAGAGGCCAACAGATATTTCGATTTATTTCAGCCACACACAGACCTAAAGAACCCCCACAAAGTGCAACAATAGCTGTATCTTAGACATACATGATCCACACCTCCTCCAAGCTGATGGTACCACAGCACTGCTGGTGGCCCTTTGCCACCCGCAGGGAATTCACATGCAGCTGGCTAAGATAGAAACAGAGGGATGGGCTGAAGAGATGCCAAATCTTCACTAAAAGATAGAAACTACACTGGTGTGTCTCATTCTGAAGTCTTCCAGATTTCCTTCTAACAATACATCAGACCAACAGTCTTCTAGTTATTCATCCAACTATACACACTCTCCAGTTAGTTTTCAGGCTTCCTACGTTTTTAGTACATTTCCCTCATTTGTCTCTATGACTATCTCTAGTCTATCAAGCTGCAAGATCTGTGAAAAACTATCCACAAAACAAGTTGTAGAAATAAAATGCATTCAGTTCCTCTCACTGGACCAACTGGATCACCACTGCAGTTCACAGAACCTGATCAGGTTCTCCCTTACATCGCCATTAGTGTATTTTATAGCTAGCACAAGCTCACTCAGTTCTACATTAAGGAAACTGGTGAGGTAGCTAGCTCTCCTCCTGACCTTGGCCAGTTTACAAAACAATCACTCCAGAAGGTGAGCCAGCTGCCCACAGGTGCTAGGAAAGAAAACCACAAATCAGATTATCACTAACTTTACATAGGTAACAGGAAAAGGAATAATGAGAAGACAACTAAGGTCTCTCCTTTACCCCATTTCCCTCATCTTCTCTTTGCCTTTCTCTTCTTCCCCTCTCAGTCAATTTCTCATTCTCTTTTTTGCTTGTTGCATCCTTCAAGTTTCCCTGAAGGGTTTGGTCTTAAACAGCAAATTAAAGCTACACTTAAAAGTTTTACATGCATCTACATTTATACTAAGTTGTTGAATCTTCTACATTGGCATCATTTACTCGGAGTAAGAAGCTTTTCCAACATAAACAAATGCCACTTCTAGGGAAGATGGGGGAGTGCAAGAGAAATGCTTTTCTCCTGTGAGCCAGCAGCTTCACACGCAGGGTGGAGAGGGCTACAAAATGCGGCCACCACAAGCAGCCTTTTTAAGAATAAACACTGCCTAATTCTGCTATGGGCTTCATTCAGGATGACATGAGGGAGGAAGCATTTAAGGGAAGAGAGGTCTGCCTCTCCCTGCACCAGTGCATAAATCTACCCAGACCCTTTGCTATGAGAAAATAAGATATGGGAGTTGAGTTTTACTTCAGAACTAATTCTGAACTGCTAATTGTCTTGAAACATGCAGAGGACTGGAGATTGGATAGCAATAGCACCTTGGAGCAGGATTAGAGATCGTTATCCTTCATAGATATACTTATCCATTTAGTTATTGTCTTTGGGGTAAAAAAAAATAAATTCTAAGCATCTTTGCAAAATATGCCCAGTAAAGTACACATGTGTCCATTAACGGCTTCTGAAAGTACACACTGCAAGAACATCTTCCAGGAGAAAACTTTCCCTAATATAAAGTGCAAACTTCTTCCCCATGTAACAAGGTTCATGATGCAAAAGAATTCAGCCCTGTGGTGAAGAGATTATGAGAACGATGCTGCAATTCCAAGATTATAAAAGCAGACACTTGTGGATTGATATCCTCATCTGGCAGCATGCAGAAGTTTCACTCAAACCTTTTAGATGGCTCCAGGATTCCCAGTGCTTTCTAAAACAGCACTTCTACCTAATCTCGAGTTTTAAAATGCAATAGTCTCCCTCTGGGACTAGGAAGCCTGAGGCCCGTGCAAAGCAGTCTTGATTTTGCTTTAAGACAACATAATTCTGTCCTTTGTCATAAAATGTCAGACTTCATAATGCATTCACCCACTACATATGAAATGGCAATGGGATTACTGCCTATGAACCTTAAAGGCACCAGGGAGCAATAAAAATGAAACTGTCATTAAGCTATAAGTAGCTCTTGTACCAAAAGAAGTTCAGACTTCCTCCACCAATTAGCCTTCTCTCCTCAAAGCCTGCACACATACCTTATTCTGACTGGAAAGAAAAAGATGTTTTTTGGAAGGCCTGATGCTCCTGAGATTAAGGACAGAAGGTCACCAGACGATGTCTCTTCTCATTCTACTGACTTGTCTACCTTCAGAAAAGCAGTAAGGATGCCGATTTCTAGGCCAGATGAAAGCACTTACAATCCTCATTTGCTGTAGGTTGATTTGTTTAAGATCTCTAGCTGCAATTCTCATACTCGTAAGGAATTCATTGTTTCATGAAATAGGAACAGTTCTTGCCCATTGCTCCCTCCTTATGATGCATCCGAAGGCAATCAAGTCTGGGCCCAGTACTGACGAGTCCAGAACATAAATAAGCTCTGCAGTCACACATCATAGGGTGCAACAAGCAGGCAGGGAAGCACAAATGACAGGGAAAGCATCTGGTCAGAAGCCACCTGTGCTACCATTAAGCAGACTCATCCTCAAACTGCTGCACATACAGTACTCGCTCACAGCAGCAGCCCCACATGGTTAAAAAGTACTAAGTACACAAGCAATGGTCTCATACAAGCCTGCCTAACTTTGTTGCAACTTTTTTTGTATTTTAAATAATTCCTTTTCTATGTTTTCCCAGCACCAACCCTTTACTCCCAGAAAGTGTGATACTACTAACCATTGAGGGGGGAAGAAAATAATATCACTCTACAAACTCTGAGTCTGTTTTAAAGGTGAATTACCCCACCCAGTCACTAAGTTCTATCACACTTACTAAAAGACAGATGGACAAGGACTACAGCTACATAATGCTAGTACTTCTCATCATCAAGGATGTGTCTTCCTTAAGTAAACTGCCAACAAACCTGCAGGAAAGAAGGAACAGAAAACTTTTATGAAACTGATCATGTCAGGTCGTCTGCTACACAAGCCTTTTACTGGAGCTCTAAGTTGGACACTTCAACAGTTCTGTTCTTATACCGTCTCTTTTTTTCCTAGCCATAGGCATCATCCTGATAGACACGGACCGTGCATGCAACCAAAAATGTCACGTTGTCTATTTCTGAGGCCACTTCAGTATCTCCCAGTAAGTGCCCTAGGAAATGGATACCACATAAGTGCCTTTTGTGCTACTTTCCCATATCTTCTGCTGCCACCTTCTTATTTTTGTCATAGAGCTTAGACATATTAAAAAAAATAACATATTTTAAAGTAAACATCTAAACGTGCAATACTCTAAACTGCAGTTTAATCCTACTAAGGAAGGTTATTAGTCTCAGTAATTCAGTTTATAAAGTTTGCCCTTGCCAGATAACTGAATGGCAGGTTTTTTCTTTCTTGCTAAAGACCAATTACAGCAAAGTTTTACTAATACAATTTAAGCCTCTATGCCCCCTTTACATTTTTCATGCTGGGAATATCATATGTTATGATAGCTTTGTATTATTCAGTTTTTCACGGCTGGAGATTTCAAACACTGTGATTGTCCTGCCAGGAATCACATAGGGTGCTTTCCTTTAGAAATTCATCTGCTGTGATTGTCCTGACAGGACTCATATAGCTGTGTCCTGATGTGGAATGCCCTACTATTTTACTGTGCTAAGAATTTAACTCGTATGTTTACCTTGAGGGGAATGTGGGAACACCAGCAGTGAACTATTTCACTCTGACTTGTCCAAGTTCCAGGATGTGATTTCACCTCACTTTGCAGGGTTTGTACCAATTATCAGGCACCGAGGGACCTCCTTTCTGAATAAGCACATAACAGCTCAGAGGGGATTCAGTTTGTTTTTCCAAGCAACATATTTACATGAATTGCCTAACAGTAGCTCAAGCTTCAGCTCCCTTCTCAGAGAAGCCAAGATGTTTACGCGAGTGAAGATCCTGCAGGCACGTCTGGATCACATTTCTCCTTCTCCTCTGACTGTATGTGCCACCACACGGGGACATAAGGGATACATCCCGAGCAAGCAGGATTGCAGAAAAGAGTGTCTGTGATTGAAGGCCCTTTTGCAACAATTTAACAGGCATACCAACAAGCTTGACACAACTCTCTCCTTGCAGTGCAGAGCTGCATTATACTAAACCACTACAATTAGTAGAGTTGGACATAGAACCTTTGCCGTGGTGGACAAAGAGAAGCAAAAGCCAAAAGGAACAGCAGTTATTGCTACAATATACACTGGATTCTGATTACTGTGGGAAGGGAAACATCCTCCTGAATGGAAGTAGATGTATTATTAGAAGACACACTTTTCAATTCCTTGTATTCTGGGAGTAAGGCAGGCATCTCAAATGTAGAGCTCCTATGGCCAAAAATTAACTTGAAAGTTTTTGTGTATTCTTTCTCTCCAGCAACTCGGTTATATTGTAAAAAGGGACTGTGATTCCTCTGGCTGTATCCACAACCTGGGATGCCTCTCTACCATCTGCTTTTTGAGAGAGAGTGGTGATTTGAGCCAGGTAGAAGGAATTCCCATCCAGAAAAAAAAAAAAAAAAAAACAAACAAAAAACTGCCCAACAGTTACTACACTGGTCCTTCGTACTATCTTGAAAGGCTGAGAGACCTGGGGCTTTTTAGTCTGAAGAGAAGACTGAGAGGGGATCTAATCAATGTCTATGAATACATAAGGGCTGGGCGTCAAGAAGGCAGGGACAACCTCTTTTCACTTGTGCATGATGATAGGATGAGGGGCAATGGATCCAAGCTAGAGTACAGGAAGTTCCACCTCAACATGAGGAAGAACTTCTTTACTGTAAGAGTTGTAGAGCATTGGAATACACTCCCCGGAGAGGTTGTGGAGTCTCCTTCTCTGAAGACTTTCATGCTGGAAATGTCTGGATGCATTTCTGCATCATCTGTTCTAGTTTTGTCCTGCTCTGGCAGGGGGGTTGGTCTTGATCTTCTGAGGTCCCTTCCAGCCCCTAACATTCTGTGATTCTGTTATCTGCTTCACGCAGAATGGACATACCTGCTTTTTTTTTTCCTGACGCAGTGCATCCATAGGATCAGAAAACCCTGACATTTTCCATTTTAAATGGAGTCATTAGGCCCATCCCAGAGAAAACGTACTTAATGATGAAGCAGAAAAAGTTTATTCTGCAAGACAAAAAAAATAAACTCGCTGCTGACAGTCACAAGTAAACAGAAGATCACAAGTAAAACAAATTTAAACACAACCTTAAGTTAGACTTATTAACAGGAATTCTTCCCAGCTTTCAGTGCCCTTCCTCTAGCTGTTCTACAATAAGAGCTCAGACCACCACATCACATAAGGCTGGGCACTCCACTTCCCTACACAGCTCCTCAGGACAACTGCAGGGTTAGATTTTGCCTTCAAATCCAAGTGTCCAAGACAATCTTCTGGAGCCACACACCACAGATACCTGAAGCTGACTTCCTAGGGCAGGCCCAGCATCTGGATACTGGAATGGTCAGCCATCGATAGCTTTTAGAATTCAGTCACAGCGGAGTGCTTAGAAGGATTTTTTTTTTTTGTTCCTGGCTGCCCCACTGGTAGCTGCCTACATTGCTTACATGGAGTCATGGCTACCAATGTATTCATATAAAAATATTATATTATTCATATAATATTAACATAAAAATGTAAATACATTGTCAACCTCGTGGTTTCTGCCAGATGAATTTTAGGGAGACTACACACAAACACCACAACCAGCACAGAGACTCAAATTACTTTGCCAAAGGCAGTTCTCCACTTCCTTGTCTTCCTTTAAAATTTAAAATTGTGAGCTTATCTATAGTCTTTACTGTAACATAGCCAACCTATGCTTCATTTTTTACATCTCCTTGGATTTGAACATAGCTCTACCTGACAGACCACTACTTGGTCTGCCTGGTAACCTCCAAGTGCTACATTACACAAGGAACATGGAGTGTGGAACCTCAAGAGAAGCTTACGTGTGGGGCAGAGAAAGCTTGTCAAGAAAGAGTATATAAATCATGAAGATTTTTTGCAATTATTAAAGACAACTGCAGCTGTATGATTTTCACATTTTTAAAAATATTTTTTAAACTCTGTTTTCCCCCTCTTCCCCTAGGATTTCTCCTACCCTTCTCAGAAAGTGTCATAAATTATGAAACAGATTTAAACACAAACCTCTGTCTGCTTTTATAGCTTGTTCAAAGTAGCAACAGATTTTTTGGCATACAACCATGAGCTCAGCATACATCTTTGTTATAGACTATGCTGTTGAGAATTCTTGCCTGTTATGGCAGTACTGTCAATTTATTGATAATATACATGCACAGACAGGACATTTAAATATGGAATAAGATAATCAAAGATGTGACTCATAGCCCTTTCAAATGCTTGTGGGGGGTTGGTTTTTTTTCCCCTCCAGCATACAGAAACAAGTGATAATGCTTTATCCTCTTTAAACAGCAGTACTTTCAAAATTCCTTCAGCAATATTCTCTTCTGCAGATTTACTCATCTACAATGCAGATTCATGCAAATCCTGCCATCCTCAAGAGTTTGCCCATTGTAAGTGAGGTAATGTATTTTTCTAAGCTGGGTTACACCAAGACTTTTGCTTTCAAGACACTCTTCAGTGTTTCCAAATGGAAAGTTTAAGGTTTCCTGAATAAATCTTAAAATGTGGAACCTTAGTGACAAACATTTTGGCTACGAACCCTCAGACCTCTCTCCTACAGAATTTCATTCGCACTTTCTTCACAAAAATGCCTCTAAATTAAAAATGCAATTGAATGTCATCCAGGTTGCTTCTAGGTATTGCACTGCATATTAGAGACAGGAAGCAGACAAACTAATCTTATTTAGAAGTATGCATGTCATAAAATGCCTGCTAACTGCTCTTCAACCCAAGTCATTTTACTCAGCAATAGCATCACATCTGAAGAAGAACTTCCAGAATTGCCACTGCAGCCCAAATTAATCAAGCGTTGCTCTAAAGCACTGTATTGTCATTCAGAGGGTCAGAGTTCCTGGAATGTCAGGAAGAGTAGAGAGGGATCATGCACAGGTGCTGTGGGCAAGGAAATTACTCCTTCAAGGTAGCAAAAAGCGCTCTTGTGAAGCATCATGAGGCTGCAGAATCTATGCTGAATATAGCATTCAGAAGCTTTTGCACTCAAATCACTTTGTAAAGTATTGGCTTCTCACCACACACAACATCTCTATCACTAAACTACTGGGCAAGCAATGAAGGAGCAGATAAACACATTGCAAGTAACATCTTACTTTGCAACAGTCCCAAACTACACAGGGTCCCATGGTCTGTCCACAGGATAGAAGAAACAGTTAGAAAGAAGTTAAATAATTATTTCCTAAGTTTACAGTCAATAAGCTAATTAAAGCATCATAACACCCAAATAACCCCATGAAGTATGTACTCAGACCAGAATTATCAGCAGATACTAAGTTTTTGAAAGATAACTATTGATCTCAAAGGGTCTTTCTGTTAGGAACAGCCCATACCATGGAAAACACAGTATATACACTTTAGAAAATACTACTTTTATATATTGCTGACATTTGATAATAAAAAGCAGTACTGCAGTGATATTATAAATACATAAATGCTAGCACTTGCTCAAAAGTGGATAAAAGAAAACCCATAACCTTCTGTCTGAGTCAACTTTCTCATTTTCAGAGGAAGTTTTTTTTTTACATTAGTACTATGAGAAGTCAAATTCATTGCCTTCATAATAATAACACAGACAGAGCCAAGCTCCTCTTTTTATCTGCCTGAAGGCACAAGAACTTTCCTAGGGGCATAAATTATGAGATGGCTGGGTTCTTTCATCTATCATCTTTCATCACAGTTCCATCAGTTGAAATCTTCACCATTACCCTTTTATGCTCCAACTCTTCTTCAGCTCCCTCCTTCTCACAAGGCAAACTGCTTTACTTTTTTTTTTTTTCCTCTCTCTCTTTTGGTAAACCTAAAAATAGTTGTATTTTTTTCTGCTTCTATAATTGCAACATGTGTCTATTCCTCTATTCCAATCTGTTAATTATCCATATGTTTGTTTTACATACTCTCTTGCTGAAGATTGTCAACACTGTTTCTTCTGTCACAGCCTTTTCTAAGACACTGTTTGGTTTTGTGCTCTGCTGGGGGGGATGTATTGTACTAATCTGTTCCAGTGCCTATGGCTCCTCTCTCAGTGCCAATATCTCTATTTCTAGTAGAGAGACTTTGGCCCAAATTAAAAGGAATGAACATAGGTCCAGATTAATTGCATTCAGGCTGGCAGTTTGTTCATCATCTTTATCAGAATGACAGATGAGAGCACAGAAATGCTCTCACACTAAGAACACCATCTCCTTTGTCGTAGCTTCTGAGCACTAGGCCAGAGTGCACAGCAAGGACAGTGTGATAGCATTTGTTCTAGTTTTCTGTGTTATTGTCTTGCCTGATTTTATTTGCCACCATACACGTTGACGAGTTTCAGAAGTTTCTCTTTTCTGCCTTTAGAGTCTTATCCTGTGCTATTTGGGATTCTACGCAGTTTTCTTGTTATGAATAAACTGTCACCATGATCTTCAGTGTAGACTAACTTACTCTCTGCTTAGAGTTAATAACAGTAATAATTGCTAGCTGTATTTCAGTTGGTGGTCTCAAAACACTGCCATGATCTAATCTCTTTCCATGGTTCAGGTAACTCAAGTATTTCTCAGTACGCACAGATATGGTTCGCTCTGCATATTCTGTCACTGCAGCAGATGCCATAATTTGAAAAGGTATGTGATAAGATACTAATTTTATTTATTCACAGCAAATAGCATCTGGCCCTGAAGACTGAAAATCCCAAAGTATGACTCTGGAAATTGGGAGAGAAGAATTTTTACTCCAAAATTCAAATGCCAGTGTAAGTTTCCAAGAAGCATCTAAAGGCAGCATACTTCTGCCTCAAATATAAAGTCTTACAGCTCTCCATAACTATTTTCTTCTTTCTAGGTACTGGAAAATTCACTTCCTTGTTTAGTAGATCTTCTAGAACAATTAAGGTCTTGCAATTAAACTCACTGGGCCATGATTCCCATGTCCCTTTTTTCTTTCCTGTGTGTATATTTGTCCTTTTGAAACCTCACCTGTCTTCTATGAGTTCTCCAAATTAACCGAAAATGGATCCAATTAACCAGTTCACTGAGCACACTATGTTAAAATTCATCTGTCTGCTGATTTGAATATGCTCAGATTCTCCAGAAATTCTTTAACAAGCATTTTCCTGATCCGTGACTTTCCCTGCTTTCTTGTCAGCTTCATCAAAGCTCCAGCTGCGTTCATTTCTGAAGTGAATGTTGAAGCAAAAATAACAATTAAGCACTTCAACCTCCAGAGTTTTCTCTGAAAGGACAAACTGGGCATGCACTTCGATCATCTCCAAAAATCAGTATGTTGCGTACATAAAAATACACGTATTCATTCCTCACCTCACCCACATATGAATGGCAGCTGATGCCTGATGGAGGAACAAATATGTCTCTTCCAAGCAGCCATCAGTTTTTGTTTGGTTGCATTACCAGCTTTCATAGCCTAGTTCTCCACTATAGTAACCCTTCAGTGATATATGAAGCACATGCCCATCTCTAATCAAGTTCATAGAATTAAATCTGCTACTGGTTAGCTGACACTTAGGCCTGTTCATTGTATGAATTCCTCAGATCGTTTCCTGGAGTTATTTATGTGTTTAGCTCCAGACAAGTTCTTAAATAGAGCTGAGACCAGTATCTTTTTCAGTTTCCTTTTTATGTACTCCTTCCCAGTTTATACCTGTTCTTAGTCCAAAGGACTGATGGACCATTATTGTGCTTAATTGTAAAAATACTATCAGTTTACCAAAATGCTTCACTGTTGTCATCTTATCAGCACTTCCTCTCTCAAGAATGTCTTTCAAATTTGTTTTAAAGAAATATATCAAAATACAAACACAGCCACAATCACAGTAAAGCACTGTACATCAAGGGAACACTGCTATCCTGACAAACAATCTCATCAAAATTCTGTCAAACCGTTTTGATAAAGGAGAAAAAAAGTACATCAAGTATATAAAAGTGAGTACATTTGTATATCAAATGACAGCACATGTCCTGAAGACTATAAATGGGACTGCTGCTGCTGTAAAGAGTATTTCTGTTGCACAAAGAAAATCCCCCTCATACTGCTTACTGAAAACTGGACAACACAGAAACCAACAACCTTGTTGAAATCAATTCTCACTTAAGAGGAAAATTTTGCTAATAGCTTCCCAAGAATTCAAATACATTTACAATCATGTAAAAAGTAGATAGTGCAAAACTGATGGTAATTAAATCAACAAGATTCTGATGTAGTAAATGGAGGTATGGCTGCATTATGACTCTGATCGTATGCAACGGCCAAGTATTTCAGCAACACAACTCGAAAGCTTAATTTTTGCAGACAAGTGAACAGGAATAGCAATGCTAATGAAAAAAAGTCAGCATGAAATATTGACAAACTTTTGGCTTGAGTAGTTTTGAAAATGTTGGGGAAATAATACAAAGTGTACTATTATAACTTTCTTTTACCAGAATACCTGCACCACACTACCATCTTTTTTCTCCTTTTTTTTTTTTGGTAGTTGGAGGCCATAATGAAAGCAACAGATGAAGATTACTAAACTAGCTTAACTGAAAGTGAAGTTTGAGATTTTCATTAAGAAACTGACCAAAAAAGGAATCCAAAACATTTTTTCATAAATTCCTGGAAAAAAGTGGAACCACAAAACCCACCACCAAATAGGAAATGCTGCCACCGAATTTCCAGAATTCACGATTTCATGCAAGGTGTTCCTGTTAATCAGAAAATGTTTCATTACACTTTTCCTGTAGAGCATATGCTTCAGCATAAAGTATTGTTCTTGTAGCTACTCGTCTCATGACAGAATATATGTAGCCGTCTAATCAGCCTGCATTTCAGGCCTATGATGTTGAGATTGGTCTCCCTGATGAATATACTATCAATAGCAAACCCTTCAACTAGAGCAGAGAATAATTTATTCCTTGTTTTACAAAACAGTATCAACTTTTCTATAATGCCAGATTCCACCATGATGTGACACATTGTTCTAAATTTGTGATTTATTAGCAACTAAATATTTGAATTCCCATTTCTTCAACCAATGGCAAAGACGGGTCATAGGACACAGTTATACTTCCTTAAAATCGGAGAATATTTAACCAAAAAGCATTTTCATAGCATTTTTTCTTTTCTTATTATTCTGTGTGTGCACTTACATCCTTTCTATGTCAGGATTTTATTAAATTTCTTGGGGGAGGAGTGGAGGCAGTGGTGTTCAAGGGAAAGTTATAAATCCCTATCAAATTAAGTCCCTACTTTATATGCATATTTAGAAACAACTGTTTAAAACACTACTGTTACACAATCATCACTTTTAATGGTCCTTATTCATGCTTGCTTTTAAAAACAAAGCCTACTATCCTCACTGCAGGTAAAGACAAAAAGAACATTCAAAGGTGAAGGAAATATTTGCAGATAAATAATTATAAAGAAGTTGAGGAGGTATGTCAGTTCCTTATTTCTTTAAATACCACTCATGGCACAGAAATTACTACTCATCTGAGCTTTGATACAACTAACTACTAGACCAAACTCTGCACTGTACTCATTAAGAGAGAGATAGAGAGAGTTAATAATCCCTTTTCATGCTCTTTAGAAAAGTTTATTAGCTAACTGCCTTTTCTCTGGTAGGCTTTTTCCATGTGTTAAAGAGTTCACATATTGGCTCACATGATAAAACATGCTTTTATTTCATATTATTTCATGCATATTAGCCCTCAGATTTTGTTATTATCAATAGACCACTGTACTATATTAATAAGAAAACTGACTCAAAACTCCCCTTTCTTATAACACTGGGTTCTTTCCCCACCCCCCACCATGTGTTAGTTAACCAAGAAGCCTGTTAACCAACTGCTAATCTCCTATGACAGTGTGGCAGTCTCCCATGAGCTGCATAGGTGTGCATACAGTATGACTAATTACAGTACAGTGTTAATGTGATGGAGACAAAGTAAACAGACATCAAAGGCTGAGCAACCTCTGAAGCTGATTCATTGCGATTTCTAGAGCCCCGCTGTACAAAACACTAAGTACATGGGGTATTAGGCAGACATCAGATAATCTTTTCAGCCATACAGCCACTTGTATGAAGTTAAGGTAGGGAAGTCAGAGCTGCAGCGGTCACAAACAAATTGCAGAGAGCTACAGTGACTTAGATGGTCTCTGATAATATGCTTCTAAAACTCTCTGGATGGTTTTCCTAGGTCAAGAGTTACATTACAAAGGACAAATGTGCCACCCCTACCTGGCACTGCCTCTGAGTGAATATAGATAAATGCTCTCAGAAAAAGGAAGAGTTGCTTATAATCTCCCATTATTCATGGGTGCTTTACCAGCTGGCAGCAATGGATTAACATGTATTCACTGCTAACGCTGATCTTTAGGATTCACTGAGGTGAAAACAAAGGGATCAGCCATGGATTTCTGACTCCCCTACATCTAAAGGTTAAGTACATTTAATAGCAGCTGTTCTAACATACTGAGCCCAGCTACAGCCTCCCCTCATTGCACTTGATCATGGATCAGTCATTCAGCTGCAATAACTGAAAGGTTTAATTGGTAAGAACAATGGCTAACAAAGGGGGCTTTGTTGTGTTTTTTTTTTAATAGATAAAGGTTAAAGCACATGGGAGAAGTGTAACCAGTAGATCTCTGTATTTTAAACTAAATCCCATTGTTTAGAAAGAATAGTCCCCCTCTAACAAACCAAAGGCTCTGAAGTACTGGAGGGAGAACTGCATTTGTTCTTTGCTTTGAGCTAGTGGAAGGAAAAATCCAAATCCACCCCACACACTTCTAAATAAGCCACTGCAGGACATGAACATTTGAATCCCCATAAACCAAGCTGGGAAAGGAACTCTTAATTACCTGAAAACCCATAGATTTGATAAGGCAAATCTTTTTACATTACTTCACAGAAAAAAAATACTTAAAGCACAGGAAGCAAATTTTATGTACTATACAAATGAGCCTGCTTTCAGGAAAGAATACTGTAAACGTTATTCATTAATTATTCTCTTTGACAAGGCCAGTCTCCAAGGAACATTTAAACGTGGATCTGTGGTAGAAAGGCAACATACTGTAGGGGTAGAGAATTAATTAGGTTTTTCATTGCTAAACTACTAATTGACATGGGATAAGAATAGGAATTGAAATATAATTAACGATAGCAGTCTTGCAAAACAGCCACAGAATGTTCTAAATTTGCAGTCAATTAAAAATAACATAAATTACATTTACAATAAAAGAAGCTACTCCTTTATGCTATTCACATATGAGAGTTCTAACATTAATCCACAGTAAATGGAAATATGCCAAAAATAGCAGTACAAATAAAGATAATTTCAGGCATTCATAAAATCATAAGTAGGCCCCATAAAACAAGATTATCTTTAAACTCATGTGACCTTTCAGCCCGCACAATTTAGAGTATTTTGCATGGTGTCATAGCACAGAAGGACTTCAGAGATTGAATTTTTAAGTCCCTAGTGGGACTGGGGTTGGGCCTTTCAGTTAAATTAAAACTCCTATAGATATGATCAAATTTGCATCCCTAGTGGACATTTCATTGGCTTTTCATTTTGGCACTTGTATTGTATGCCAGGCATACAGTTTTCTATTGCCATTAATCCTGCCGAGCTTCTTCAGCAGTCACACATTTTAGGCACTTACCTAGCCTAACACCAGAAGTCACTTCTGCAGCTGATGGGAGCTTTGCCATTAGTTGCAATGGCAGGAAGCTGCTGCTCTGCTCTCTCCATCTTCAAAGAAGCAGAGTCCCTCTTTTCACAGGAAAAATATAGACAAACCATTTCAGCAGCCTGCAACCCCTTCTCAGGTTCTCAAAAAAAATTTTAGCAAGTCCCGAGTTTTCAGATTGAGGAAGTCCATGGATACGTAAGGTGAACAACCCTACAGACAGCCCGACCAGTCACACAGCCCCAACTAAACCTCACTTGGTCTCCAGCAGAGCTCCCTTCAGCCCTTCTTCAAACACAGCCTTGTTTAATCTCAAGGGAATCAAGGAGCAATAGGATACAGGTTATCACTCACCAAGCAATGCACATACACCTCCTTTACCTTACACTCAATCAGGCTCAGCCAACACAAACCTCTGTAGAAGGCAAGGACAACTCATTAGCCACTGAAACACTTTGCTACCATACTGGCACCTCAATACAAATGCAATAAAACAAACCAATGAACCTGCAATATTCATAAAATAAGACACTTTTTCCACATTTACTATATATCATTATGAAACAAAAAAAGCATTGAATCTGAACTACAACTGCGCAGAAGATTGAAGCGGACCAGAGAGAGCTGAGCAGCAGAGGGAACGAAAGCATTTGCATTTCATCTCCTCTCAATGAGTTTATTAACAGAATATGAAGGTCTATATTCTACAGTTTGCAAGAGCCACCATAATGAAATCTTTATAAATAGTTAACATAATTGCAGACTACTGACCAGAAGTTTAGAATTAATCTGGCATGGGTGGATAAAGAAGAGCTTCTAATCCTCACAGGATGTAATTCCATCAGGTCACACTCCCTAAAACATTAATTGGATCACATGATACCGAGGACATAACAAGAAATCTTCTCCTCCCCTCTGGTACCAGTGCAGAATTATTTCTTACTGCATGTTCTCAGTAGTTTTAAATTAATCTGGCAAAGACATGCAGAGCTTCACAGCCCTCACTGATAAAAAGAAAAATAACAGAAGTGGACTTTAATTTCCCTTTGCTCAATTTCATCTCCTAACAGCAGCCTTTCAATACCTATGTGGCGCTTATCAGGAAGACAGAGCCAAGACACCTTCCAGAGATATATGGCACAAGGATGGCAGAAAAAGGACATATATTGAAAGGAGAAATGTTCAAAGTAGATATAAGGCCGTGCAATCTGCATCCTTGGAGACAATCAAGACCTGATTAAGCACACTGGTCTGACCCTGTTCTGAGAAGGGTGATGTGGATTAGGGTGAGGAGGACAAGAATTATGATCTTGTCACATCTTGTCACACTCATGGACCACCTGAAATAATTGTGCCTACTTTCTTGTTTCTTGCATTTGCTAAGTATCATGTAGGCAGTGACAGATCTCTGTGTGGATCTGTAAGCTTCAGACAGGAGAATTCACCTGGATGGCCTCTTTCACCAGCCTGGTTTCTAGCATCCCTATAGAAAAGTCTGTAGTAAGGCTGACTGTTCATTTCAGTAGTCATCCATGGCTGAAATTTGTCCTTGTCAGTAATGAATAAGACACATTCAATGTTCCCAACTCTCACAGCATATTTGAAGCCTGAGCCTCTAAAGGCACTTAAGATTTTTAATCTCCATTTAAATTCCTATTTTTCTACAGAGCCTATTTATAAGGCCACCAAAGCTCTAACATATCCCAGATATAACATAACAACTTAGATCCCATAAGACATATCCAGTATGCACCGATTTCTGTTTGCATTTTACAGTTTTGGTGCCTGACTTGTAAATACCTAGGGTTAGCAATAATGACATTTCCCATGCATTTTGGGCTAGAAGTCCTACCTAGCACAACATCTGCAGGGAGAAATGTAAAGGAGAACAGACAGTAGGGAAAGAAACCCAAGCAATAAGAAATATGCAGAACTGCAGATAGACAGGGGAGGCATAATTCATATGCAAAATGAAACATTATAGCAGCTTAATTTGGATTTGACTTTAGGAGGCAATAAACAAGCCTGGCAAAAGTCTTCTGAGAAGCACCAATGCTCCCTTGGGCTGAGGTCCTGGCATTTATTTGCTAGAGGACTTTATTGTCTCATAAAGCAAAAGCCAAGTGAAGCACAAGAGAAGTATTTCTAGCTCTGTAAAACTGTAATATCACACACAGTTATTTACTGTATAGTAGGCCCATTATTTTCAGTCTCCTCACAATGTTAGGTGTTGACACTTGAGAAAAAGAGCACTGCTGTCCCAACTAAAGAGAAACTGCCTCTTTTCCTTTCCAAAAAATAATTGTCCCTTGGGAGGTTCTGAGTGCTACACAATTTTGACATACTGGCCATTCCATTTAGGGTGCTGTGAATGGGGAACAGAGAAGACAACATTATCAACTTTCAGACTTTGATACAATCAGGAATCAAGCACTTCTAATAGATCAGTTCAAGAACGTGATCAAGCTAATGAGCTGAAGCGCTCTCTGTGGGTAGAGAAAGTCAAAAATAGAGTCTCAGGCAAAGATATTATGAGAATTATATTATCAGAACAAAA
Source organism: Todiramphus chloris collaris (assembly GCA_025345505.1). NCBI lineage: Eukaryota > Metazoa > Chordata > Aves > Coraciiformes > Alcedinidae > Todiramphus > Todiramphus chloris. Next base: position 17,306,020 of record JANVCC010000020.1, on the reverse strand, counting down.
TTTAATTGGCTGACTCTAGGCTCTAGGGCTTATGCCCTAGTTTGTATAAGGATTTATTTGTAATTTTTTTTTTTTCATGAGCACCACTGGTTTGTATTAGTATTATTGTATTAGTATTGGTGTATTAATAAATGCTTTATGTTATCTTCTGTAACTGAGAATGTGGGAAAGAAAAAGATCCATCAGCAGAAGCAGGTAAGAAGTCCACCTTTTAGCTTTAATACTGCAAATTTTCCCAAGTAAAGAATCATGATTTTAGTTCCACCTTCCTCTCATCCTGTGCCTGTGTGCTTGTACACCTTAAGCAGTGGAATGGGTAACTGCTCTGTCCACATACAGCACATGCATTCATTTCAACCAAATCTCAGCTGTTGGAGGCCACACTACAGAAAGAAAAGACATGAATGGATATGAAATTAAAGCTAAAGGAAATAAGGGAAATCCTAGAGAAGGAATGACTGCAAGAGCATGGATGACAAAGTGTGTCAAAGGCACACACACCATCATTAGCAAAGCCTCTGTTGCAAGCAATAGGTCATCCTGGGGCCAGCCTGGTTTCCCATCTGTGCAACATCCATGAAAGAAGCCAATTCTGTTTCAAAACAACTGAACAGAAGCAGTTTGCTAGACCTTTGTTCCCATAACAACAACAATTCACTTCTCTCAATTCTGCTCTTCTGGCACTGTGATAAGAAATACCCTATTATTTCATTAAAATACTGAATAAACCACAGTAAGATACTGAGAAACATCTGATCAATTCACTGTACTCCAAAAATAGTCACTTTAATTTTAGCTTGGGAAATACATTAAAGAGAAATTCTGCCTTGATCAATATCAATGAATTCTTGTTGGTACTATTACAGGTTCACACAAACAGATCAAAGACAAACTATATAAATACATTATTAGTAATAGTTCCTGGACAGAAGAGGTGGGAAAAAGAGAAAGAGAAAAGGGGAAAGGGAAAGAGAAGGGGAAAGGGGAGGGGGAGAGGGAGAGGGAGGAAAAAGAGGAATGCTGTTATCTCCATTTCACATGTAAAAAGCCTTTCCTGAGAGAAGAGTTTCCAGTTTTCAGTGGTGAGGCCTGAGTTTTTCATCTCCCCTGCAAGGTCTGTGTTTTGCTTAGGTCGTTCAGCTTCCATAGCCATCCTACATACAGAATATTAATTCTGAAGCTCCAGTTTAACATCTGGTTCTAACTATATGTGTTTTCCATTTGTGGTATCTGAGTGCCAGTAGTTTCTTAATAATTTATTCCTTTAGCTCATATCCCATCAACAAATCCTGTGGCATATTAACTGAGAAACTGTACACCTTTTTTCAATAGGTATATATATAACTCTCTAGGCCTGCTTTCATGTGCAGCTATATAAAAATATACATACCTTGCACTTTATGAACACAGAACAACCGTAAAATAAAAGGGATTGAATTTTAGCTTCATTGATGTCAGTGCCAAAACTTCTTACTGATTTCAGTATCATCAGGATTTCATCTACTTTCTCAAATTTTCCCTAGAGAAGGTTTGCAGGTGAAGGCTTCTAAGCTGCAGTCCCTAGCCCACGGAGCCTGGTCTGTGGAGAGGACACTTTTCTTATTTCCACATGATAAACTGCTTGAGATTCTTACACATTCCTTTTGTCTTCTTGCTCTAGAAGAACAATGAATCACCTCCTTTTCTATACAATGCAATTTACTTCCCTGTGCACTCAATGCTAGTAATTGTCTAAAGGATGCAACCTGGTCACAGTAAAATACAGGTTTTATAACTCTTCAGAAATGAGGTTTTAGTTCTGCAGCTTTTGAGAATAAACAGATCTTCATCTATTTTTCTCAAATTCTTTTCCCAAAACTTTCACAAATTATCAGGTTAGACTTTACTTGTGTCAGCAATGTGTAGTGTAAGGAGTCAGGGTGTTCTGGGTTTTGCACTTTGGTATTCAGGACTGAAGAGAGTGAAGGAAAGAAAGGGACAGCAGCATTAAAAAGAAAATCATTCCAGATTTTACCGAGAACTAAAAAGTGTAAGTGAAAATCAATTTTATCCTTAACAATGGATTTTAAAATAATGTTTCATTATGGTAAGTCAAAACAGTTTGAGCAGCTGTAATTGTAAGTAAATGGGGCTACATCCTTTCCTTTCTCTCTTCCAGCCAATTTGCTGACAGAAGTGAGCAAAGTATTGGGCAAATGGTCCTCCCTGTATCAGGTTGAGGAGAGAATTAAGAAATTTTGAGCTCGAGAAGAGATAGTGCAATGTAACCTACTTTTTAAGGTGGCAGTATGGAATGAATTATGCAGAAGAGAATTAAACTCTCTCTATAGAAATACAATACTGGGAAGGACCTCCAGAGTTACTTAGTCTCCTGTTATTGTGTATCTTCTACTACTAAATTTATTAATGTCCACCTCAAAGTGTTTTCCATTTTTTCTCCCCCACACAGTAGGAAAATGTCCCAGAAACTCACTGCTTTGAAGATTTGAAACATTCTCTATTTCTGTTGGCACCAGCAGTGTCTTTGAGATTAAACAGATGGAGAGAAGAGCTGTAACATCTGCTAACATAGTAATGGATTGTTACCACATCACCTCCCAGCTTGCATTTTCTGGGCAAGCCAAGATTTTGGATCCCCTGCACGCAAAGCAGTATTCCAGTACTCTGCTCTTCTTAAACTTTCTTGTTCTGTTCAGGTGCAAATCTATTGCAGACATCTCAGGAGCTAGAGTATAGCAGAAATATGTCCTGACCCTCCCATTAAGATCAGATTATCTCAGAAAAGAAAGGATAATGAGAAGACAGACAACCCAGCCCTGAGTTTTAGCTTACTGAGGTAGGCAAATAGGTAAGGGGCTCACAGTAGTGGATTGTATCATTATATTTCTTTTGACACCTGCACTATGAGAGATGCAAGTTGTACCTCCCAACATCTCTGCATTTTCACTGAGATTTAGTCATAGAATTTTTCAGTTTAGCAAATGCATTTAGTAGTGTTCAGGCAGATAGACACACAAATACCTTTTAAAACTGGTAATAAGAGCAGCATGTAAGACTTAGATCATATAATTTAAAAAAAAAAAAAAAAGGTTTTGTTTGAAAAGACCTTCAGGGGAAACCAGTATATTCATGTAGTTTGAAACTTCACAACATACAGGAGATAGACGCTCAACCAGTAACCTATATCAAATCTGTAAGCAACCAGTCCTCTGCTAGCTTATGAGCAAAAACCAAGTTCAACATAGCAGTTTTAATCAATAAGAGTTTTGATAATGCATAGATAATTGTGACTTACTACAAAAACAAAGCAATTTTTAATGTAAAAAAACTCTTGCAAGATTTATTCATGTACCCATGGTATACAAGGATAGAAGCAAAGTTGATGAGCAGAGATTACATCTTCTTTAGACCAGTGTCTAAAGTAGAAATTAATAAATCTTTATTTGGTCCGAAAAAACAATGTAATAGTTAGTATATAAAGTCTGCATAAAGTTTATAAGCAGGAAAAACATATAAAGAAAATCAGGCCTACCAGTCTTGGCAGGACCTCTTCAAAAGTGCTAGTATCGGAAAAGAAATTCCTAAGCAGCATCTCAGTGTGTTTTGCAATTCCCTGTAAGGGTCTTTCTCAACAGATCTGGTCACCGTGGAATTCAAAAAGACCTGCCAGGCAGTCAAGTTTATTTCATTACTGGGGAAAAAAGAATAGAAAACAAATTTCATTAACTTTTCTCCTCTTCTTTGCATTTCCTCACCAACAGGGAAAGGCTTTTTGCTGCAATTTTACTGACGCTGCAAGAGACAAAGTACAACATCTTCTGCCTTTGCACCATCGCATGAACAATGCAGCAGAAAAATCTCATTTTCCCAGCAATTGTTCTAAGCAAACAGGAACTCAGAAAACACATTAGAACATAGAATATAATGATGCATCACACTCAGTCACTTTTTGGAATGCAGCCACGCTTTCACGTTTCATGTTTCCCTCTCTCAAAATAAAAAAACTCCTGATCCACACAGGATATCAAAGGGTCTCTCTCAGTGGCAGAAATTATAAGCGAGAAGCCCTCTTCAACTCTGCCAATCAATAGCGTTATGCCAAGTTAGAAAACAGACTTATCACAACAGTAGGAAGAAAGAATATCAAAATATATTATATTTCTGTCAGAATTCTTGCAAACTGGTCCAGTATTTCAGATTTCTCCAGATGATGTGTTACAAGTTCCTCATTTGACAAGGGGCTACATACAAAGTGCATGGCTTTTCCTCCCCCGCTGCAGTGAGAAGACAGACAAGATCTCACACTGCCAAGACACCTTCAAAACACAACACTTTCACAAAGAAGGGGAATTCTAAAGTTGAAATTATTAGTGATTTTTATAATAGTGTACAAAAGCTCTCACTGTGCTTAGAATCCCACTGAAGTAGGTGTTGTGTGAAGACATTAATAGAAACTTTCTTGAGGAAAAGATGATGAAAAGCTGCTCAAAGTTCACCCAGAAAAGCAGTAACAGGGCCAGATCCAGACCTAACTCCATAACTAGCTCACCATCCACTAGAATGACCTGTCCCTCACAAGCTTTAAAATGTTTTACACGTCTTTAAAAGTTACCATTATGTTTGTAGATGTAGGCTCAGACATTTCACCTACCTCACCTTACTCAGACACTTCAATATCTCCATACAAAGGCAACTATTCAGGCACTCCATTATCCTGCAGCGGGAGAAGGGATCTTCCAGAAGACAGTTCATATCTTAGATAACCTGAATCGGATTGGATTGTTATCCATCCCTAAAGAGCTTTTCCCCCCTGAAAGATAAGTTTTACCATCTTTAGATAAGAATTTGGATTGAAGTGATAGAGTGTTTCTGCCACATTAACACCAATTAACCACAGGAGATAGTAAGGGCAGTGAGAGACAGAATCACAGAATGTTAAGGGTTGGAAGGGATCTCGAAAAATAATCTAGTCCAATTCCCCTGCCAGAGCAGGACCACCTAGAGCAGATCACAGAGGAATACATCCACTTGGGTTTTAAATGTCTCCAGAGAAGGGGACTCCACAGCAGCTTGCTCCAGTGCTCTGTCACCCTCACAGAGAAAAAGTTTTTCCTTATGTTTCTGTGGAACCTCTTATGCTCCAGCTTGCACTCATTGCCCCTTGTCCTATCATTGGACATGAGAGAAGAGCCTGTCTCCATCCTCCTGACACTTGCCCTTTATTTATTTATAAACATTAGTGAGGTCACCCCTCAGTCTTCTCCAAGCTAAAGAGACCCAGCTCCCTCAGCCTGTCATCATAAGGAAGATGATCCACTCTCTTAATCATTTTTGTGGCTCTGCACTGGACTCTCTCAAGCAGTTCCCAGTCCTTGAACACAACTGATCTGTATAATTTCCATTACCAGGAAATGTCTCCCCCTCAATAAATACCCTAATGTATGCAAAACATCTTATATATAGGTATATAGAGAAAGAGAGAGAGGAGATTTTATATATTTAAACATATATATAAATTTTGGCTATACTTTTCTTCTTTAATTACCTCAATGTTGTTTGCCTTTGCAAACTTCAGCTTCTTAAGAAAAAATACTACAAATTAAATCCTAATTGCATAGATCTACTATGAACACATGGAGTGAGATCAAGATTCCTTTATTCCTGGAAATTCCTTTATATTCAGACAAGTTTGGGACCAGGTTGTGAGACCTGGCATCTATTCAGCCCATTGGTACTGTGTCAGCACAGCTACTGTAATAGTTTTGGCATCGAAAGTGTATTCAGTCTATTACACTATGCCACAAACATAACACAATTATGTCACAAACTGCCCTGTGAGAGAAGAAAGCAAAACACAACAGAAAGTGGCTGAACTGATGGATCGATTTTGGACAATAGTATCAGTGATAAGAATGATAATTTTACTGCTGTATAAATATTTTAATGATACACACAACCAATTAATAATTTCCAAACTTTTCTTAGAGAGGTGATAAAAATTACTAAGTTTAAGGTTCCTTTCAGAAATGTTTAAATGAAGGTGGAAACATACAGCACAAATCAATCTACTGGTACAGTCACCTAGGATTTAGGAATACAACTCAAGTAATACCATGAAAGATATTTCAATTTATTGTGGATAACAATCTATCAAAATAAACCTGCTCAGGACATGCCCTGAATACAAATGAGGCAGCATGAAAATAAAAAGGAAAACATTAATTTTAATAAACCCTGTGGTGGTTAGCAGATCCTGAAGTGCTCAGTCGGAAAACAAAGCTTGTATTCCACTTACGTGCTTCTAGAAAATAAAGTGTCAAATCTATTAAAACAACAATACTGAACATTTGTAGATTAGGGAAGTATAGACAAGAAACTCATCTGGTACTGTACAGAGCTACAAACTCCTAGATCAATAATACTAACTCAAACCAGGTACTGCATGCCGGTCCTTCAAGTCATCAGTTAAGTTACTCCAGCTGCTTCTGTACCACATCAGGTTTAAATCTCCCACTTTGAACCTAATATTATAACCCTGCCATGAAGTTGATTGGTGTGTGGCCATAGCCTATTTGGTGCTTTATTTTCAGCTCTACAATTCTACTAGTAACTTGAGAACCTCTAGTTCTCATATCCTAGGGTGACAGAGATGGCATATTCTGAAGAACTAAAAGGTGAAGGAAGCAGAAACAATACAGGAAACCCTTGGGGTTTTTTAAGTCACACTTGTATTTGGACTGAGGAAGCAGCACCCAAGTGATCATTTTTTAATACCTTAAATGGTAATAATATCACCAAATTTATTGAAGAGCATATAAGAACTTGAACTGTAGGAACATTAGCATTGACTCTTATCACATCATCTCCTTTAGTGGGCTAAGAGTGGTCAGTGTGAACAACACCTCTTATCACATGAGCCATGTGACTCCTGTAAGAGGACAAACCTCCAGTTGGCCAAGGCTTGTTCTGTCACAGCTAAAGGCAGCAGGTGGTATCTGCTTCCTTCAGTTTAACAGCAAAATTCCCATAGACAAGAGCAGGATCCAGGATTGGGGCTTCATTCTCCACCCAGCAGGCTTCCTGAAAAACACTTTGTGCCAGCAAAATGAGGTGCCCAAAATTGGTCAGAGGACTGATATACACTGATTAGGACGCAAGAAGCACACAACTGCTGTCTTTCTGTGCTGCCAGTCTTCACATCCAGCGCATACATCAACCTATGAACAGCAGCGTTTCCATCTCATAGCCATCAGGTGTCATACATCAAAGGCTGAAACCTAGTACCAGGGGTCAAGGAAATCAAGAATTTCTTAGTGTCTGTGCTCTGAGGAAAGATTTCCATAAGCCAACCAAAAGGATTTATTAAAGCAGCACAGCAAGCCATGAGCTTAGGAGAAAGCAGGAGGCAGTGAAAAGGCTGACAGAAAGCTCAGAATAACCTTCTGCAGAGTGGTAGCTTACCAAGCACTTAAGCCACTGATACAACATCCATGAACAGTTAGTTGCCTTTGTTCTTTATTACCAAACAGAAACACTCTGGTACGGCCCCTGAGATCCTCCCCCTCTTGGAAGCTTGGATACCTGTGCCCAGGGCTAACCTGGAGACAGCACAGCTGGTCTACCCCTTTCTCTTGCTGCCTCTGGAGAGGATCCGGGCAGTGCTGCAGGGAGAACACCTTCCCCCAGGAGCTGCTTTAAGCTGAGCCTCTACCCCTTGGCCTCCACCAGAACCGCAGCCCCCACCATGCCACAGCCACCACTGCACCTGCCGCAGGCACCACTGTCCTAGACATGGACCCCCACTCACAGGCCCATGTGCAGCCCTAGCCTCAGCCCATCACCATCCCCAGGGAGGTGGCCAGTGCCTGGGGCAGGGGCTGACCCTGACTGACCTGCTCCTGACACGGGTGGCAGGAGAGGCCCTGGCTGCCCAGCCAGGTCCTGGTGGAGACTCCACAGCACCCAGCCCTCAGCCCCACCAGGGAGACACTGGCCCTGCAGAACCCTGACACCGAACATTTTGTGATGATTGGCAGAGACACCTATTCAGAAAACACAGAATATTTAGCCTAAGAAGAATTCCAGCAGTGGTATACTAAGCTACTGTTCCTCCTCTGTCTGATAGCAACAGTAATCCCCTGAAAAATGAAAGACTTTTAAACAGTAAAGTAATTAGCTGATAAAAAGGTGGTTACAAACTATTCTTTCTGGTTAAAAATTAATGTAGCAGCAGTATTTTGATAAATTCTAATAGGAAAAACTTGGAAGTCTCCTCATAGTATTTAACATACGGCAAATTAAAGTGCTGACATTTTTATGGTGTTTTAATTAATGAGAATCTAGAGTGGAATTCTCATGCAAATACTGTACATATTGTATGACAACCTTATTAATATTACCAGAGGAGTTAATTATGATTAGTGCTATTACACTGAGTACTAAATGAATTAACAGTAATGAGGCACTCCTAATACTATCATCACATTTCCGCATACATTTTAATGGATAGGTTTCACCCTGATTAGAGCTGATAAATTATTAGCAGCAAACAAAATTATCTCTTCCATTTATCGTTTTTTCTCTTTGCCTTCTATTCAGAAATCAAAGCTCCTTTCTGAGAAAGAACTGTTACTTGAGAATATCCAACATGTTTCTAGCCTTTATCAAACTGTTCTCACAACTGTTCTTTAAAAGAAACTTCCATCATAGCACATTATTTCTACTCCTAAACTTTTTAAGAAGGGCATACAGCTTCTTTGAGTTTATTTATAAGACCGTCAGCTATCTGGATCCTTCCTCTAAGCCACTGGGCAATAGGTAACTGCATTGCCATCACTTAGCAACCTAAAATGCTAAAAGCAAAACCATAGAACTGAACTTACTGGAAAACTTGAAAGATTAATGGGTTAGTATCAGACACTGTGGTAAGCAAGTAAGTCCCAGATTATGAAGGCACCACATCAGTGAGAAAGGACCTTGGCCAGGCTTGCATACTTCCATCCATAGTTCCCAGTCAGAAGTAGGTATGCGTGTATGTCATGGTTTAACCTCAGCCAGCAACTAAGCACCACACACCTGCTCACCCACTCCTACACAGGGGGATGGGGGAGAGAATCAGAGAAGTAAAAGCAAAAAAAACTCCTGGGATGAGATAAAAGACAGTTTAATAGGCAAAAGCCACACACACAAGCAAAGGAAAGACTTCATTCACCACTTCCCATCACACAGCAGGAGTCCAGCCATCTCCAGGAAAGCTGGGTCCCATCACTCATAAGTTACTTGGGAAGGCAAACGCCATCACTCCAAAGATCCCGCCCTTACTCCTTTTTCCCCCAGCTTTACACGCTGAGCCTGATGTCATATGGAGTATGTGGTAAGTCTTTGGTCAGTTGCAGTCAGCTGTGCCCCTTCCCAGCTTCTTGTGCACCCCCAGCCTACTTGCTTATGGGTGCTGTGAAAAGCAGAAAAGGCCTTGACTCCGTGTAAGCACTGGTCAGCAATAACTGAAATATCTCTGAATTATCAACACTATTTCTATCATGAATCTAAAACATAGCCACATACTAGTCACCATGGAAAAAAGTAACTCTATCGCAGTGCAAACCAGTACAATGTGCTGCAGATTTTGACCATAGCAAATCCAACACCGCCAGAGCTTTTCAGATACAGAACATGTTCTGCATTCAGGCAATATATCTAATGTGTGGAGAGAAGGGAAAGGGGATGTGAACAGATGCAGTGAATATACTACAAATGTGAGAAGATGTAGGCAGCACATATGCAGTAAGTACGGTGCTTCCTGCACATCCTCAACAGAACCACTGCACACCAACCCATCCAGCGTGTGAGCACTGAGTGGCTGCAGTATACAACATGCACTGGCCATTTCTGGAAGTTCAGTACACAGGAGCAATACCAGGCTTGGCCAGGCTAGAAGACGTTCACAAATCTTATATCCATATTAAATGTCCTCACAATGCACTTGTGCACCTTTTCTGACTAGAAGATGAGCTGTATCCCAGAAAACCCTGTCAATTGCTATCCTTAACCTTTGACAGAAGAGTTGACTGCCACCGTTTCTTACTTTGCCTTAGTTGATTCCTCTATTCCTGTCAACTGATGAGGTCTTCCCTTCTCAACAACTGTCTCTGATGCAGAGGTACACAAAAAATAGCAAGGAAAAAAAACCCAAAACAATTACTTCTAGACAGGCTGGAAGGGCTGGTGTGGAAAAAAGCAAGAAATCACCATGAGCTGAAATCTATATAGAACAAAGGAACAAATTTGAGCATGACAGGACAGTTTTTACAATGGCAGTTGGATGAAAAATACTTCATAGAGAGGACAGCTTTTGCATGATTTATGCTAGATTCTGATAATTTCTGCTTATCTAAATCTATATTATCCCTGGTTGCTGTATGTTGTTTCAAACGCTGTCACAAACTAAGCTAATTTCATATGCTCATGAGATACATCCTTCGGATCCTCTCACTGCTGTACTACTCTCAGAAACTCAATAACCAGAGTACAACTAAGTGCTTCTTTAAAATCAGTTCAAAATCAATGCAACCAAGTGTTTTGAGATATTTTAGTGCATTGGTTTAGGAAAGAAATCAAATTGTTTCTTACGGTGAGCTTTCAAAATCTATCTACTAACTCTGGGGAGGCAGCCATAAATCCTCTTTGAGAAAAGATTCTCTGTCTTCCAAATCCTATTACAGCAAGGCAGTTGCCAAAGCAGCGCTTGCATAGCAGTACCTAATATATAAAAGTATATAAAAATTCATGCAGAGTAGTAATTTATTTTTTAAAAAACAGAGTAGCTGGATAGTATTCTTTCACTGTTCATGTTTCTGAATCATATTGACAAAGGCACTCAAGCCACGAATAGATTTTTCTGTTCACTTTGAATCTTGATGACTTCTAATTTCTTGCATATTCACACCTTACAAAACAGTGGAATACAATCTAATTAAATCTTGCAGTGTTTTCATTTCCTAAGATATTAAAGGAAATTAAGTTTAAAGTGTAATCAGAAAGTAGATCTGGTTTTCACCTCACTTATACAGGTAGACCAGTAGAAATCATAGTGTTATGTGTAAAACCAGCTGTTAGAAGAAAATCAAAACATTCACAAGATCTGTTTCTGGATCACTAACTACAAATAGTGTCTTACTTCTTGAGTGAAGGCACTGGTTTCATTGGCCTTCCCAGAGGGGAAACAAAACTCCTATATTAACATGAATAAAGCTACCAGAACATAGTCTTTAGACAGTATATTCTGCAATCAACACTTACTCATCTGTATCTACCTATTTCACTATGATGTCCACTTTTAACAGATGGCTAGTTAAATGTTCTAGTTTACAAGCCCGAGGCAGATCATTAAATAGTGCAGAAAGGATGTGGTCAATAGCTTGTCAGTATACATTGTGGTGAGTCACAAATTTGGGATCAAATCTAGCACCATAGTTTCAGGTAGAACTTACGTTTTTCTCTGCACTGGTAGGAAAGGCAGGATTAGAGCCCTGCTGGTCTGGGTTCATGACCTACTCAGCATTCAGGCACAGCTTGAAACTAATGCGTGATTTTAAACAGGCAGCAGCCAACAGAAGAAACAAATGGAATACGTCTTTCAGACATACATGCTTTCAGTGGGGAAGAGGAATTGTTACCTTGGAATAGATCTATACATTTCTGTTTGTCTCCAACAGCACCTAACATTAAATTCTTGTGAAAATCCCTACCCCAGCTAACCTAGCTACTTACTGCCTACAAGCATAGGCTTGTGAAGGAGTGATCTGTTGCTCTGCAGGCTGATGTCTGAGGTATAGCCTTTCTTAAACACTCCTCCCAATATCATTTCCAGTATCTTTCTTCACCTTCTCTCCTACTAAGTTAAACATGAATTTGCAAGTACCTCCTCCAGTTATTCATTGCTTCTGATTACTTTCCAAAAGGAATTACCTTTAATAAATAAAGGCAGAAGCACAGGTAACTACGGGGCTGGGAATAAGTAATTTAGGTGCACAGTTTCAAAATAGCATTACATTATTTCTTAAACACTAGAAAGATGTAATGTTTCTGCGCTGAGAATTCCAACTGATAAAGGAATGTGGAAAAATAAGGGTGACAAGGTAGAAAAGAAATGAATGAATTTGATAGGTGGGAAAATATGAAGAGAGGATAGGGGAAAAAGTTGTAGCAAAAAAAAAAAAAAAGAGTTCAGCTATTCTGCTTATCTCCTCGTCCTTTTTTCCAAATATGTCTGTCCCCCGGTAACTCTTTCCTTTTCCCCTTTCACTACAAAATTAGTTCTCCAGGGGACTTACTAAGCTATTTGATATTTTTAACTGTTAAACTATATACAAGTAGCTATATTTCCAGCAAGGCAGATGCTGGAAAGCTGTAGCATGCCCTTACTCTAACATCCACAAATTATCAACAAAAATAATAACAAATGTAACAGAGTAATAAAAGAAATAAATATATATATATAAAATCAACATTGACTGATAGTGTGAAGTCCACATTGTGAAAATCATGCACAGATCAGTATTTTAAGATTACGATGATGCATAAACCCAAGCATTTATCAAGCAGATGACAGCATTGTTCTTGTTGGTTCAACCAAGAACATGCTGTTGAGATGTTATGTCCAGTCTGGATGTCCAGTTTTTAAGGTAGAGGTTGAGAAAGTGTTCTGGAATCTGGCAAGACACAAAAGAATCGTATTCATTACAGAACTTTCTTTTTATGCATCCCTTTGTAAAGCACCACTACAATTCATTTCTTAAGGATTAACAGACCATCAGTATTTTTCACAAGTTTATGGAAAGTTGCTGAAACTGGAGATCATGCTGGGAGAACTTACCAATTTGCTCACTGCTTTCTCTGATAGATATTGATTTACCAAGGAAGATGGGCCAACCATCTCTCACTCGTGTTGTCTCTAAGATTGTATCTAAGACATCATTCAAGTAGTATCTTAAACTTCTTCAGCCATTTGAGCACCCTAAGTTTTAAGACACTTCTTATTCAGGATCTTTACATGTGGCAAGAAGGAGATACTGTGCAGCTTATTTTCTTTCTGGAGATTCTGAGTAGAGAGCCCTCCGTTAATAGCTGGACATTTCTAGTAGCCTATAATGTAGATTAGCTTGCTATTCTATTAGGATTATGGATGACAAAGCTGGTGGAATAATTTCTGTGAGGCATCTATCAATTCTTTAGTTCCTAATATTACCAAAGTAGTGTATTTGTAAATACATCAAGACTTTGATAAAGTCTTTTTAATGTGAAAAAAAAAAATTAAAAAAAAAACAAAACCTATAAATTAGAAGATAATATTGAATAGAAAATATACTTTTTGTCCACAAAACTGCACTACATTTACAAGTATTGATTTATATTTAAACTTCATTTCTTAGTTGTCCAGTAGCATGTATTCATTTCTTGGCTGAAGTATGCATTCAATGCTTTGCTTTTCTGGAAATAGTTTGAGCTTCCACAGTATTACAGTATCATTTTATTCATAGGTTTAAAATCAAAGTTTAGGCAATTTCCCTTTTAGCCTTTTAATGACTTATGAAATCCCATTCTTTGTTGATAATGATACTTCCTTTAAGATAACAAATACAACATTCATGCATTCCATTGTTCTGTATTTAAAATCAAGCACATTAAGGTAAATCTGTGTTATTTCAACTTTTGACTTTTGGAAAAAAAAGCCAGCTCTTTATAAACTGTTTAATTTATTAAAATTTTACAAAAATCCATTAGAAGAGTTTCTCATTTTATTCAAATACTATTCATCACCATTTCTAATTTTATTTTAATAACTCCTCTTTTTAAGATTATAAGAGTAATGTCATACATATCTTTTACATGAACATTAGAAATGCCTGAATTGGAGGATAGCTAAGGATTTTTTTCTCTTTTAGAAATACTGGAAGAAAAAATAATCTAATTTTTTGTGTAATATATTACTACACATTAAACAAGGAATTAAACAAGGAATTTCTCTTCCAAACACTTAACATTTCCATCACTCAATCTTAGTTTCAGATTATTAAAAAGAAGCAAAATACACTATTCTCTTGCATTGTATATATTTGAAATGTATAATTTGGAAAATTAGAACTTCCTTCTCATCTTTACAGAAGAGAAAAAAAACGATGAAACATAACTTTCTTGCAGGTGTTTCATTAAAAACAAGCTATGAACTCGGAAACAACACTTCAGTGAAGCAACATGCTTTTAACTCACTATTTGGCATGTTGCATCATTTACACATGTTCATTCAGAATTAAGGCCTCTGTTTCTCTTCATAAAGATGTTTAACTCACTGTAAGTCTTTATTTGATTTTTTTTTCCTAATTCTACCATAATGATCACAAGCGCACAAAATATATTTGTGGATACAGTTAGAACTATGTTATACTGCAGCATGTCCATACCAATCCTGAAACTCAGTGATCCTTCTAAGTGTCTGGGAACAAATTTCACTGGACAACATCAAGCAAACGGTGTGGTTCGGCTGACACGCTGGAGGGAAGGGATGCCATCCAGAGGGACCTTGACAGGCTGGAGAGGTGGGCCCATGCCAACCTCATGAAGTTCAACAAGGCCAAATGCAAGGTCCTCCATCTGGGTCAGAGCAATCCCAAGCACCAACATAGGCTGGGCAGTGACTGGCTTGAGAGCAGCCAGGAAGAAAAGGACCTGGGAGCGCTGGTGGATGAGAAACAACATGAGCCATCAGTGTGCTCTTGCATCCCAGAGAGCCAATCGTATCCTGCGTGGCCAGCAGGTCGAGGGAGGTGATTCTCCCCCTCTCCACTCTCGTGAGGCCTCACCTGGAGTACTGCGTCCAGTTCTGGAGACCCTATTACAGGAGGGATATGGACGTGCTGGAACGTGTCCAGAGAAGGGCCACGAGGATGATCAGAGGGCTGGAGCACCTCTCCTATGGGGACAGACTGAGAGAGTTGGGGTTGTTCAGTCTGGAAAAGAGAAGGCTCTGGGGAGACCTTATTGTGGCCTTCCAGTATCTGAAGGGGGCCTACAAGAAAGCTGGGGAGGGACCTTTTAAGCTGTCGGGCAGTGACATGACTAGAGGGAATGGATTAAAGCTAGAGATAGGTCGATTCAGATTAGACATTAGGAAGAATTTCTTCTCCATGAGGGTGGTGAGACACTGGACCAGGTTGCCCAGAGAGGTGGTGGAAGCCCCATCCTTGGAAGTTTTAAGACCAGGCTGAATGGGGCTCTGAGCAACCTGATCTAGTGGGAGGTGTCCCTGCCCATGGCAGGGGGGTTGGAACTAGTTGATCTTTAAGGTCCCTTCCAACCCTGACAATTCTATGATTCTAAGCAGTGCTACATGTAAGAGAAATGTTTCTTGGAATGTGCAAACTACACTAAACAACAAATAACTGCATTGTTGTGGAAGGTGCACCACACCTCATACCAGAAGTGCCCTGCATAACCCCACCACTGAGTGAGAAGTAATAGACCAGTGCATAACACTTCAGCTGCACCAGGTTCTTATGGTCATACTGAATTGTTCTAATGTCAAAAATAGGCTGCTTGTTTGTTTTCTTTTAATAAGAAATTAACACTAAAAATGAAAGAAAGATTGTAGTCAATTTCCATGTAAACCATGACACTCATTTTTAAACTACAGAAACAGATTTTTCTCTGTCAGATACTCACAACTCAGTTTTTAAAAACATATGGGCCTGTTGCCATTTCTGGATTGGAATAAATGCATAATATGTCTTGTCATAACACTTGAAGAGATTATACATGAATAAGGAATAATTTTAAACTTTAATATTAATAGACTACCAACATGCTTCTCATTCCTATTATAGCTTCATAGTTATAATACCATAGCTTCCCATAAGTCAATTATTAATGAGAGCTATCACTACTATTTTTCATTTCTCCAGTAGTACCAGCATATGTATGATAACATTACACATGTAGTTAGTTAAACTTCTACCTCAGAAGTTCTTGCTTTGTTTTTAGTGGAACATAAAGGAGCAATGTACACAGCTGCATTTGAATAAGTTTCATTATGAGATACAAAGAAAAAGTTACTGCATCTTGCAAGCTAAAAAGGAAGTCAATTGACTCGATAAATTAAGAAACAGAGCTACATTTTTCTTTATTTAGAGACTGTTGAATAAGTATTTTGCTTATTGATTTTTACTGTAGTTCGGTTTTAACTATTTTTGTTTGTATTTTATAGTACAGAGGTTTCTAAAGTTGATTTTATGAAGCATAATAAGGTCTCAATAGTATAAAAACTTTACAGTACTGCATTCTAAAATCATAGCTAAGAGATGTTAGGATAGCACAGATACATGTGTGAGAGAGAATTATACAGTAGTGAATTAATAAACGTCAGCTCTGTCTATTAGTTGAGTTGTGCTCAAGAACATAGTAAAATAAAGAATGAGCAGAGTAGAAGATGGATAATTACTAGAGAAAGACTGCCCATGACAATACAGTATCTCACAGGAAAGAGAGAAAAAACAAGGAACACTGCAGTTCACAGACTCCAACTATCCTGAAGCTGATGTCAAGCAAAAGATAACCTCTGCAAATGCCATTACCCTCATCAAAGATCGTTAGGTCTAGGTCAACAAGTCATCCTTATGTTTAATGGATCCACTACTTCAAAAATATGCTAAGCAAGAGCACGCCTGTAATGAGGTGTGCTCTTGGGTCTGCCCTCACAGAGGGCCAGCACAGGGCTTGCATAGAAACTTTGGAGACAGTGAACCTGAGCAAAAAAATGTGCACAGGCAGAATACTATAATTTCAGCTCACTCCTTAAAAAATGGATATGTTTCTTACCTCTCTGAGACCTTGAGCTCTACCAACCACATCTTCTAACACCACTGACTTATTCAAGAATGGATGTATTTGGTTAGTGCTTTTCCCAATGACCTTTATAAACAAAATCTAGAGGTATTTTCTTCATCACCTGTGTTCAAAATTAAACAGTGCTGCTATTCCTTTCCTGGTGTTTTCCATTTTTTGGTACTACAGTATTGTTCTTCATAGCAAGGTAAAAACTGTCTGGAGATACTTTCCATCTGAAGTAGTGTGGAATGGAAAGATGGTAATGAAGCAGTAAAAACACAGATCTAACCAATTCTTACCATTTCATCTACAGCAGAGAATTTTCTCTTAAGGTTAAATTCTTGCATAACAATGTATACAACAAACAGTAGAAATTGGTTACAGGAGAATCACCTGTCAAATAGTTCTAAAATTGTATTCCTTCAATGATCAATGTTTCATCAACTTTGCAACAATCAACATCATATTAAGTATAAATCTTTTGAACTAAGTACTCACATGACATAAACCAGGGCTAACTACATCACCTTGTGGCACTTTATACAAATTAAATTGCTGCATCCTTGATGTTTCCTAGCTGTGGAATTAACTGCAGCTTAACAAATTTTCTTTTCCAGTCTCTGATCCTGTAATACTCAGTAAGACAAATTTCCTCTCACCAGCTGCACATTCCCAACATTGTCCCTCTCTGTTTTGGATTCATGGGTGAATCGGACTCAATATTGTCTTTCCACCAGCAAAACTCTAATGATTCCCTACATACCTGTGAACTCTGTGCTACAAAAGAGACTGTGTACAAACAAAAATGGTAATTGTATAGTCATATTGACCAAGATCACTGACCCCTGGACAAATTCAGCGTGCATTTAGTTAAAAGAATTAATTCCACTGATACTCAATGGTTGTTACAGGAGGCTTTTGCATGCAAGGGGGATGATCCTGGTTTGGCTATTATCATTTGATTGGCTTCAGTAGAGTAAGTGCTGTTATTTTCAAAGATGCAAATAACATCATAATGAAATCTTACTAATTACATGACTGGCCTACCTTGGCTTATTAAGGAGTTTCGAATTAATGTTAGTTAATGAGCTTCTTAAAGAAACTATTATTTGATAATTAGTTTCACTTGTTTCAGACACTTTTTCAAATTAGCTACATTTAGAAGTTATTCGGGTTTCTTTTTTTTTTCATACTACCCACTCATTTACTTTTCACTGCTTTTTTAATAAAATACTGCTGTCAAATAGCATCCGAATACTACACCTTTTCCTTGTTGATTTGATAGTGAAAGACAGAGGCAAATTTTGTTTTCAATGAAGTCACTGCAAAAAGCTTTATGGATTTCACTGGGACTAGGAACGGTCACTCCAAAGGTGAGATATTCAAGCTTGAAATTGTTGGGTAGGTATGTAGCTACTTACCAGGCAATCTCCTTAAAAGCCAGGATGAAGAAGGGAGGCTTATGTTCTTCACCATAAATTCTGTGCAGGTCTCAGTGAGCAGTTCTCACTGAACTTTGCTTTCGCCTTGCATTTAAAAGTGATATGTCACTGCAGGATGAAAGTTACCTCGTTTGATAAGGCTTATTTATGAAAAGAAAACCAATTTCATCAAAATCAAAAGTTCACTTGATGTATGCACTTAGAATGTCCAGAGCCTAATAAACTAGTCACTAACATTGGTCTCTCTGACATAAGCAACTGGAAAGCAGCCTGTCCACACCAAGCCATCCAGCACACTGCAACCTCCTGTTCTGTCTCCCAGCCCTCATCCATTTCTGAACAAGACTCTTCATGGTAGGAAGTGATGACTACATTAATGTTCTGTATACCACAAGCAGAAAAACCTCCCCTCACTTAATTAGGAGTTTTGCCACTTGGAATTGAAAAATTACAGGCAGAAGGATCCATGGAGTAGTTTGCTTTTTACTTGGAATGCATTATCCCAGTCTGTATTAACTGGAAAATACTAACTGAATTTGTATTAACTGAGATAGAGAATATAAAGCCATGATTATCAGATTTATTAGGTAGAAAAATGTATAGAGTTATGAGATTTTTTTTTACCTGAAGTTAAATTGTAATAGCAATACTAGAACTATAATAAAGCTGTTACCGCAGAAGTGATGTAAATGTAAATGAGTCAATGTTTAATCAACAGAATAAACACACACCCGCAAAATGCAATAGGAAACAAATCGCCATATAGGATTTATAGGAATATATAAAATATTTACTTACTTAAAGTAGAAAAAGTGGCATGGTCTCTGGAGCTGCTTTTTAAATTTCTGCTACATGGATCATTCTATCCACCTATAAAAAGGAGGTTGAGTTTGCAAAAGACAACAAAGTGCTAACAGATTTTGCTTTTTCAAGATGTTTATTTTGATGTTGGCAATAATAAGTGTTAATTAGTGTTTTCTTTGGCTCCTGGTCATGATCCTCAAAAACACAGGGAGTGGAGCAAAGCTGAACCATCCCTACCTTTCCAGAAGTACAACCTGACAGATCTTAGAGCAAGTTTGGAACTGTTGGATTTAAATATTATGGGAATAGATTTCAGCCAGATCAAAAGTGTCACAGTTCTCACCTAATCCAGCAATGCTCGTATCTGCAAATTTCCACTAATTCCTATTGTAAAAATCTGGCCCAGTATGTACTACCTGAGAGATGGAGAGCAGCCTTGCAGTTTCTTCATGATACTTTAAGTACAGTAATGCAGGGTAGGTACAATTAAGAGCTCAGTCCTGCAAACACTTCCCATCAGAAACAGTTACTACTGGCACAGTCAGGGACAAATCCAAATGGGCAGCGTTTACCCATTAAACTTGGGCAATATAGAGAGCTATCAAATAGGTGAGTTTTCTCACTCATCGTTTAGTAATTTTATAATTAGAAATACAATAAGTACTCTGTAGATGTGGCACTGAGGGACATGGTTTAATGGCAGACTTGGCAATTTTAGGTTTAAGTTTGGATTTAATGATCTTAAAGATCTTTTCCAACCCAAATGATTCTGTGATTCTATACCACACATTCATACAATAGCACTCAGTTACTGTCACAAGGGAGGGTTTTCTAGCTAGCTAACATTACGCAGCCCCATAGGATCAGACCATTTTCTTCCTAAGTCGTCTTCCTGCCCAAGGCAACAATCAAAACATATTCACACCCAAAATTACTTTGGAAAAGAATAGACATTTCATGTAGTTTGCAATGCTGCTGTGCAGGGAAGTGTGTGTATTATCACACTAGTAGGAATGGTACTAGAAGGGACGAAGAAATCAGAGTAATGAAATAATCACTATTCCAATAAATTCCAGTCCTACATCTCATATCTCCATTGTTTTACAGTGCTGCAATAGATTTTTCCTATATGCAAATCTTTTTAATTATTGCTTCCAAAAGAATGGAAAAAGACTTTGTGGGTTTTAAAAATATTTCATTGTCCTTCCAGCAGTATCAGAACTAGACTTTGTAGCAGTCACGCAGGTTTAATACTATTTGTGCATCAGTGGAACAACACTAGGAGAGGAAATGGGCAGAAGAATGAGGATGTCAATATAATTTAGAGTTCAGCTCTGCCCACACTGCTCAAGCTGATTGCTGCCTCAGTTGGGGAGAAATCCTACTGATTTTAATGCAATTATTCCTTAGGCACAGTACTTCTGGAGAGGAGGAGGAGGTGGGAATGTTCATTTCTGGATTATGAGGCAATGAACAATAACCTTCCATACTGTATTACCATGAGGCCCAAATCTGAAAATAAACAATGATGAACTAAGTATGAACTGGACTGTGCATTAATAATAATATGCACTTTAAAAGAAAATATCACTAACTTTTTTTTTGCTTTATTGCATTTTAACATTTATTGCATTTTAACACCTGGAGTCATTGTCTTAGCTTGAACTATGACAGTTTTGCCATCAAATTAAAAATAATCAAGATTCTGCTCCTAAATTTTTACTGAAGGGTGATAATTTTACAGTAAGCTGATGTATATCATGAACACCATGGTGTTCATGCTGAAAGTGAGAACTTGCCATTAAACAGAGAAATCTATAGATGCCCTTAGAAATTACAGTACTTGATTTGATTAATTTATTTTTTCTTTCTTTTTCTTTTTTTTTTTTTTTTAATTTGAATCCTAACAGATTTAGTGTATCAGAAATTGGATGTTATTACACTACATGACAGAAAACCCTCTTTGTGAATCTCTCACTTTTTGGAAGAGATCAGAATCACACAGATGAGAGGGGTAAACAGGTCTGTGGTGTATGCAGAGCTGTAAACATGGCTATTTTACTTCTTTGTACTGCTGCTTCACAGCACAAATAAATATCAGAAAGTTCTACTGGAAAATCCAAGTCTGCAATTCCAAATTTTAAAAGTGGTTTTTGGGCGCAGGAAGAGTAAGTGGTAAGCTTTCAGAAGGATTTAATGTCTACATCAACATATTTTAACATGGGAATATGATCCAGGAAAATCTGCTGGGCCTTCATATTTTGTTTTCTATGGAGTAAAAGAATAAAGAATTGAGATTCATATTGTTCCGCAACCCAGCAAGTTTATTTTCCTTCAGAATGGGTTTAGAGCAGTTTTTCTCTTCCACTCTTAGTAAATTAACATTGATTATAAGAAGCAATTTTTAAGCAAGACATCCATAAAATATCTCTTTTTATATGCTCTGTAAGGTGAAGGTATCCATCATCTTCATGCAATGAAAAGTTGCTCACAAATAGATCTACTAGCCCATTCCTGAGAAATTTTAGATGCAGGTTGTTGGCTGTATTTGATAAACTAACATAGGAAGCAGCAATCTTTTTGCAAACTAAAAGCCTACTAATCAAGTAGAAATCCCTATTTATTTTAATATGAACATATTTCTTTGCATTGACATCTTCTTTCCCACTTGCTTTGATTTTAGAGACTGGAGTAAACTATTGTCAGTGTAGTTCATTTCCAACAGTGAGTCTTCAGTTTACCTTTGCCTTGAAGCAGGAAAGAGGAAGTCTCAGAACAGCACTCAGTTAATTCCAATTACTCCAGGGTACTTTGGACCTGGCAAAGCATTAAGTGACACTGCTCAGATGTGAGAAGACAGAAATGGAGAGCTCTGTAGACCATCTTTCTGTGTCAGGCTCAAGACTCAAGAACCTGCAATT
Organism: Todiramphus chloris collaris; assembly: GCA_025345505.1. NCBI lineage: Eukaryota > Metazoa > Chordata > Aves > Coraciiformes > Alcedinidae > Todiramphus > Todiramphus chloris. The sequence goes on along the minus strand of JANVCC010000020.1, from coordinate 17,283,975 downwards.
CCTTTCTACTGTTTGAGATGGAATCTGCGCAAAGCTATGTAATTAAATTTAATGGCAATCACCTTTATGAGGAAATAAAACATATTCTTCTTACATTGTTTTGAAGTGAAAGCTCAGTATGTGTTGTACACATTTCCTCTTGCTGAAGAAACATGCACGATATATACATGTACATTTAAGGACATTATATGTCTAGGATAAATATTATAGCTGGGTACTATAAATTAGATCAGCATAAGGAGAAAGTGAGTTAATTAGCAAAACAAGACTGTTGCTTTGCCAATATCACTGTCACATAAAAGCCTGGAAGCATGGAAGATTAAATGCTTCAAAATTTAGCTTCAAATTACAATTTGTATTGAAAATTCTTTAGTCACAGAAGACTAAAATCATTGCTAGTCAGACTGAGTGAGCAACAGCACAAGGAAGAGTCATAAGGAGTATGATGCATCGCTCAAGCTAGGCAGACAGACAGAAGACAGGATGTAAAGTACAATCTATGGAAAATTCCTAGACTGCAAAAATCAGGTTCTTCAAATTGCAACACCCACAAGGAAACCCAGTTTACTGCTTTGGTGTGCACAATGTGTTGCATATGACCCTGGATATCATACAAAGAAATTTGGGTATAAAGACTGCAGGGGAAAAAAAAAAAAAAAAGAACATTTTGCTAGACTATGGGATGTTGCTTTCTGTAAAAATGGGTAAATAAAATTACTGTTCTAGGCACACCTCTTAACTTTGTACATAAAAATTCCAATGTACATTGTATTAGTAACTGACAAATATTTCTGCTGCATCAGGAGGACAGACACAGGTGAATAATTAATGTTAGATACTGGCTCTGCAGTGTCTCGATTACCCGAATTCACTTACTTGTAATGCTTTAGAGGTCTGTCACTTGCTGACCCTCCATTATATGCAGTGAGTTATCTGGGGAACCAATTTCTATGCTTTGTTTACTGTACATGGACATAATTTTTTACCAAGGTAGTACGCTTGTTGAATTCCATATTGTGCATTAAGGTATGCCGTGAACAATACAACATATGTACATGGAACACAGGCACCTGTCTTTTTATGAGAACCATGCAAACAGCTACTTGTCTGAAATGTTTTAGCAGCACTGCACTCAACTGCAGCAGACTGTAATATCAGTGACTATAACAGACAGTACTGACAAAAACACTGCTATACAAAGGGTTTGTTCACAGAAACAAAACCCAATCTTCTGTGTTATTCACGCAGTAGAAAACACACAAATCACCAGTTGTATTGCAACCCACCATTTGCATCCTGACCCTTTAGAAATAACCCAGAATGTCATTATTGATGAAACTGAAGTTTCAGAATTTATGTCACTAATAGAAGTGAAAAGGCAAAAATTTTTCAAGAAAAGACAAGCAAGTGCTCTTCATGCGTTTCCACAAAAAAAATCAGATGTCATGTTTGCAAAAAGCACAAAGATGGCATTTACCTCTGGTAGTCTGTGTATCACTATATACCATTGTGCAAAGGCTGGCAGAACTACACAGCGTTTGGTTCACTTGATTATTTCTCAGTTTTAAACAGGTATGCTACAGACTCTTCTATGCCCAAAGTTTTTTTAAAAAATGACAGCCAGATTTCTCAAAAATAGTTTAAAGCCTGAAACCAAAATAAAGGCATCTTATTGGGAAAGGTTTCTCAAGCCCTATAGTACAGCCTTAGCTTTGCCTTCATGCTGTATTACAGCACCTTGGAAGAGCAAGGTGGAAACAAAACTTTACCAGTTGCCACTTCATGCTAGCAGAATTGTCTTGGCTTGGTCCATAATGTCTCCAACAGGAGCAAAAAATCAGAATAAATATGATTGCAAAAGCTTCAACACCACCACGGTTACAATTATGTTCTGGCTTAATTTGTACAACATGGTATGTTTCTCTTTATCTGGGTATCTGCTGCACATTTGTTCAGAGCACAATTTTGTGGAACTGCAGAGATTTGAAGCAATAAAATGCTGTTTTGGAAATAGCCAGATATTTCTGTTATTCAATCCTGTGTCACACAGTATTGTGACTGCTGCTGCCTGCCATTATGGATGTGGGTTTATACATGTGAAAACCTACAGGACACTGATTAAAAGACCACTGCGTTTACACCCAGATCATTTGAAGAAACTGAGGACAGCACTCCCTTTTAGAGCAAAAGCATATACTTCTGTAAAGCTACCACAGAGAACTTAATTTGGGGTTACAGTTTTCCAGCTTAGTAGTGTAATTTATACAGCACTAAACAAGGATTCAAACCAGCACAAATGCAAGTCATCCAGTAGTGCAGAAGACTCTGTAAGTACAATATGGAGTACAGACCATGAATTAGAAATGTGACTACTCAGTGCTCATCACACATGCTTTTCCTTCACTGTGTATCCAGAGACACAGGCATAGTTACAAAAATAACAAACATATTCTGCAGCATCTACATAAAAACCATTAAGTAATCCTTGCTTAATATGTCCAGTCTGACAAAAAAGATATGTCGTTTTGCCCACAAGATCTGCTAATTCCACAACCCGGTGTCCAGCTCTATCTGCCTATAGCTACAACATAACCCTTCCCCAGCAAAAAGCTGCAATGCAAGTTGGTCAGCTATTATCCTAGAGAATTTACAAATATACTGTGATAATTTATACATCTGTATTATGATTCATGTCAATGGATTGTCAGAACAAAAGGGCAGCCAGCTATAGCACTTGTACTGTCAGTGCCCTGGCAAGGCAGCGGAGACTTATGCATCACCATTGCAGCCTATCCCTTTATGTGATTCATGGTGGGGAAGGTTTGCTACTGATATCAAAGATCTATTTGTCCATGCACCACTGACTTCTGCTTTGCCATCATCCTGAGAGATTGCCTCAATAAATGGCCAGAAACAGCATTTACGTCACAAGTCACACCTGCTACTGTAATTACTTTCCTGTCCAGTTTCCCGCAGAGTGGAACCCAGAAGAATTAGTATCCAATAATGGATCACAATTCACCCTTGTAGAGTCTGAAACTTTTCTGGGGAAGCGAAACATCATACACAGATGATCAAACACTTTAATTAAACTTTGGAAGAAAGGTGTACTGACTGCTGGGTGGAAGGCTTCCTACAAACTTGCACAGCATGTACTTCCAAAAGTGTAACACAGAAGATGTTTCCTGAATGACTACATATGAAAGTGAAAAGCTAAATGTTACTATATTATAGATAACCTACTCTGAAACAGAAGCACAACTGGATATAAGGTAACACATCCCAATAGACACAGTAAAATCACAAAATAGACAGAAATTCCCATCATGATGCTAAGAATCTGCAGGTATCTCACTTCTGAGTACATAAGTACTCTGATTCTTTTAAGGAGGAGAATCAAAGTCCATGTTGCTTCTCAAGACTACTAGAAAAGAAAAAAAGAAAAAAATTTACACCTCCAGACCACTCAATAAGACAGACAGGTCAGAGTGCTTCTCCCTGGTTAACACGGGAAACATAGCTTATCTGCTATGGGATATATATCTGCTAAGGGGATATATAACAGTCCCCAAACTAGAAACACAGGAGGAAATAAAGACTATTCAACACTGCCAAATCTTGATTATCCACCTCCAGGCACTGGAGACCATTAGGTAAATAAATGTAAAAGTTTAGGCTTTCGTTTTAATAATTTTGTCCCAAATCAGTTTGTCTATTTGGTCCCTAAGTATATACCAACCTAATAAGTAGTTATATTACTGCTGAGACAGTAGGATAATAAAGTTACTATTTCATTATTGCTTTGGCATTACAAATATGCAACAACTTTCAAGAATTGGGGCATATGTAGCTTCGCAGTAGGTGCTTGGAAGGTGCTGCTTATGTGTTAGGTGGGCTGTTCTCTCTCTCTCTGCAGATAGACCAGAATGGAAATTCTGGCTTGCTGCTGACACTGCTATACCCTATCAGTACACATCCTGAAGCCTTTTTTTCACACTTTATCTTGGCTTCTTCACTCTTAATCACATGGAGAAACTCATCTTGAGTTACAATTACCAGGGATTACTGAGCAGCAAAATTCCTATAATGCTTCTCAAAAAAGAAAAACAGCCAAAAACCCACAAAAACAAACAAAAAGAAACCAAAACAAAAAAAACCCACAAAAAACAAAACAACAACAAAACCCAGATAAATATTTGCTATATTCTCTGTGAAAGAGAAGATACAGAAGTTAGGGAGACATCTTTCATGAATACAATTTCAAGAATTGTAAACATCTGTCGGGTTTTGGTGTTGCCTCTTACCCACAACACATTTCAAGTACATTTGAAATCAGCAGAGACATACCAAAAATAAACAAACTCATGCAAGTTTATGAGAACAGGCAACTAGTTGCACAGAAGACATAAATGCCCAGATTGAAAAACATGAATCATCAGGTAACATTTTTAATTAGACTCCAATGAATCAACACATGAGAAAGCTCATATATGACCCTTCAAACAGGGTTTATAATCATTTGTGAGGTGCAAATCCAAAGAAATTCCAGCTTCCGTTTTCTGTTAACATGCTATTGCTCAAAAGAAGAAAACTACTGTAAAGAGTATAGTACACAGTTCTCAGGTACAGCAGTCATCTTTGACAAGTCTATGTTCCACAGGAGGATTTGAGAAGCTGTATTTGTCACCATAAAAAAAAAATTGAGCAACGCCTTGGCTGCCTTACCACCATGGAGCTGTGGACAAGTACTGATATTAATGGTCTGAACACAGCTGTTAATATTGGGATCAGATAACCACTGAACTCTGTTGGCAGCAATGCACTGTTTTCTGCCATTCCTCATTATCTATCATTGAAAGTAGCATTAAAACATCAGAAAGCAGAAGGTGACTAATGTCGTAATACCCTGGCTAGTAGCAATCATTTTTTATTATGATATTCAGTTTAGTTTGTCAGACTATGTTAGTACTCACTGATTTGAAATATCCATTAGGCTTAGAGAGGACACACACCATCAAAGAGATAAAGATAATGGTTCTGTGCCAGGCATTGATAAGGTATTTGCTGCACCACAAATCCAATGGGATCCAATAACTTTATCACTGAAGGAAAGCTGTATATTACAGCAGTCACCAAACATCTGTCTCACCCAGACCAAAGAGGCATGCAGATGCTCAAAGGACCGCCCAGACCAAAGAGGCATGCAAATGCTCAAAACACATGAATGATCCTGAGTCTATACACAAAATGCAAGTTTATAAAAACAAAAAAAACCTACTGTGTCCTTTCCAGGATAATAACTCTCGATTCATAGATTACTCCACCCTACCCTCAGTGGCTCCGCTGAAATTAAGCAGACATTTTTGCCTGTTCAGTTCATAATAGATCTCGGCTCCCACCTCTTCTGGTTAGAAACCATGTGTGCAAATACTGGGGGGGAAATTAGGTATTGCTCATCATTTTTTTGACCCAGTTCGTAGCTTGTCCAACTTTTCATCCTCTTAGGACTTGACTCCTCATTCATTTTTTAGTTCTGTAGGGCTAAAGTACCAATCCTGTTCTAAACATCAATGAGACGTGCCACAGCACTGTGAAGAAAGTGGATGGTCCCACTGTAAATAATATTTCATTCGTATTCACAACGACAAATTTCTATCACAAGTTTTTGAGTCATTGCTGATTTATTCAAATATTTTCTAACACTTGATCAATTGCTTAAATCAAGTAAAATACTCAGTGGTAATCCAGCATCCCTAAATCCAAAATTGCATCACCTTATTCCCGCACAGGGCATGTAAATAGTAACAAGGCATGCCCAGAAGGAATAGTCTCCTGTAAGGATACCTTCTGACACTGACATAGCTCTAAAGAAGTTTTTTCCTCTCCTCTTCCTACAGGAGCACACCACTGATGAGAGTCGCACAAAATTTCAGTCCATTCAGATGATTGTGTCCCCTCCTGTCTTTGAGCTAGCTTGCTGTTTGAGCTAGCTTGCTGTTTGCCAGAAATGACAAATCTCTTTCAGCAATCCTCTAAATCCTATTGTGTGGGGAAAAGTGTTTCTTAGAGCTAGGGAGAAGCTTTCCCCAGTTTTTAACCTTTCAGCTGTGGCCATTTTAAAAATTAAAATGTCTGCCTGTGCAATAAAAGCTGTGCTAACATTCTGAAGGTTAAGGTTATGTACCACAAGATTCAGACATCTTTTCTTATGATTTATTATAGTGGCTTTAATATCATCTCTTTCTTTTGCACAGCATGCTGAGGACTTGGTTTAATCAGCTGTTAATCCAGACTAAAAGGCTAGATTTTGAAGTAAAACTTTTCCACACTTTCAGGCTTTAGGACTTAAGTTTTGATTCGAACCTGTCCCTTTGCTAAATATTGTCAGTGTTCCCTTCATTGCAGTGCTTACAGAAAGTACCTTTATCTTTAGGGTGAACAGGAAAGGGAAAAAATGAGACTTGGCATTCCATCCTTTGCTTTCTACAAGGCAATTCTGAAAAATTACTTTCAAAATGAAATCTTGGGGGTTTTAATACTTGTCTAAGGTAGGGCTTTATGTTATTAAAAAATCTAGTCTGTTTCTTCACTGGCAGATTTGTATTTTGCCAGCCAGTCAAATGAGTCTTCCTTCCTTTTTTTTTTTTTTTTCCTTATTCTGTGGTATATAGAGCTGTAAAGCACAGCATACAGCCTTTCCTGCCCCTGGTTATGCACACTCTGGCTTCCCTCCCAATAACCTACTCTTCTGGTAGCAATTCTAGTCCAGGTTTTCTTGCAGTACATCTGGGATCTAGTTACAAGCTAGCAAGGGAATTAACTATGGTAGCTCCAAGCTATAGTTTTTCTTCCATGGCAGACTGGCAGCTGGTCCTTTTATAGAGTATCTCATAGCTGCAATTGAGAAGGGGCAGTCCAGAAGTCTATTATGCATGTTTCTGGTTTTATTGCATTAGAAAAGTTCAGACATCTGTCAGGTATTACAGATGCTCACTGGACTGTTGACCATGAGTAGAGGATCAGGGATACACAGTCCTTAAATGCACTAAGTAGTAGAACACATGAAGAACCATTTATCTGCAGTAGAATCTGGAAACGGTCCTCAGTGACGTATCATGAAGGCACACTAGGACTATGTTTTTGTCCACTCTCTCTCCCACTCAACAGGGTCTATGCAAGGTCCCATGATGGTGTAAGGGCCCACCAGTACCGTAGTCTGCTGTGCTATTTACGCCTTGGCATATGTGAGAAACAAGCTAGAAAATTTCTGCCTTCACAGAATACCACATTACTCATCACAATTTATGATCACTTTTACCCAATTCCCCATCAAAAAGAAAGATTTCATGCAAGAAAAAAAAAAAAATCCATTTTCCGTTGAGCCATCACTCTGTGCATCATGAGATGAATGAGGTCCCCTGGCCAATATGCTCAATCAATAAACACATAAGTTTTATGAGGCTGGAGCCTTTCTCAGAGGTGGAATGAAGCAGAGGTTGCAACCAGGAGTCTTTGTGATTACAATAGAAAAATCAGCACTGTGACTCTCAGCTCTCTTATTCAGATGGGAAAGGGTCATGGTGGTCAGTTGGATCCAAACACACATTCACTAGGCACATTTGATTACTACCTGTTACTTCTTCAGCTTCAGGCTCATTTTTCATCCTACCTGGCCTGACTTTCATCTCCTCTCTGTTCAAGTTTTCTCTCCTCAGCCAGTTCTCAGTGCTCTGCCAAATCCCCCACAGGGCTCTCAGACTCTTTCTTTGATCAATTTTCTCCCTGTTCCCAAGTGACCCAGGAGCACCAACTGTACTGGAACAAGCCCTCCTCTACCATTTAATGTAAGAAGCCAGGAGGTCTTAATCATCAAGTTCATTTTCATTAAATTATCTAAGGTAAGCTTGGTTAATATTTTCCTCAGGATACTCTGAGATGAACCACTAAAAATTAGAACATAGTGAAAATCCATGTGTCACTAAGAAAGGAACATAAAGAAAGAAGAAAAAAATATGGTACCAGTGTGAACCTGATTACCTTCTAATGAGTCTAACCTGATCCAACCAAAACAGTTCAGAAGTGAATGATAAACTAGGTATCTGTTAGTATCTGCTAAAAGATAACTCAGAAAAATTCCCATTGATGTGACTGGAAATGTTCAGGGCTTCTCTACTATGAAAGGAAGCCTCACAGAAGGTAGATTTGCTGCTTCAACAAGGGATGTAAGATTTTTTTTTTTTCTGCACCTTACATTTTTTTTCTTTATTATATTTCTGGACAGTACATAAAGACCACAAGGCCAATGTTAGCTACAAAATAAGACTGTAAATTTGTAAAGAAAAATTTAAGCGGGGGGGAAGAAGCTAACAATTAAAGCAAGACATTTTCTAAGTGGCACTATGTCAGCAGATGGCTTTTATAGTCATTAATTCAGAATATTTTGCTATACACCACTAGCAGGCTTCAGGATTGTACCAATGGGAACTGTTTGCTTGATCTGATACTATTGCAGTCGTTTCAGTAGGTCTCCACAGGAACGGATTCTGACCTAGCACACTGGGAGAGGTTCTTGCACCATATTTACACTGGTGCAACAGAGCAGAATTATGACCTTCTGCTTAATGATAAATGATAATTGTTTTCGCTTTCCAGTGGGGAAAAAAAAATTGTCCAGATTTCAGAAAAACTGCACCATAAAGTCAAACTGTCCCCTTCTCCCAATACCACTGGGAGAAAATGAAAACAAATGAAGGTTCACCAAGACTTCAGTCACATTTACATTTCCATTAAATTTTTATCTTCTGTCTTTCCACTCAGGTACCTCCCAACAGCTACTGCTTCTGAAACAAATAATTCCTTGGCACTAGAGGCACAGATGGATTATAAGCAATTTGTACTTGAAGTGGAGGCACTAGTGCAGTCAATGAACCCATTTGTTTTTCCTTGCCCTTCCACTACTTCTGTGAAGCACTTACAACAAAATACCTTGTCTCCGGTCCTGACCTCTTTGAGCAATGCAGTGAGGAAGTGCAGAGGTCATTTAACTGAAACAGTAGCATCAAAGCCTCTAAATACACACTGACTCTCACAAGGAAGCAAGGTAGCAAGTCACTTAGCAGAAAATAACACAAAAGAAAGCAGCCTCTTTCTCATGTGGATTTTCAATGGTAGCAGTGTGACTGAGCTTGTTCTAAAAGACCCTCTGATTTTTTCCAGAGTGATGAAGGAACAATAGTGTAACTTGGAAAATGAGCAAACAGCAGTACTAATTTGCCATACTGTTGATACAACTAAGTTTGTTGCCTGAGACTGCAAAAGCAGGACAGATCAAAGGGTGACCTGTAAAGACCTGAGTTCAAATCCCAGCCCTCATATTACCTGTATGAGCCATTTCATCTCTCTTCATCTGTTTTATTTAACAAAACTAACCCTTACTGGTCTTGAAAAGTAGCAGTAAGTGTGAGACTTCTCCGACAGTAAAATAAAATCTACTCCTTTAATATCTGATACTTAATGAACACTAGTTGCTTTCTGTTTTCAAATCTGAAATGTAATTGTCTATCTGGAGTAAAACTTGAAAGCTCTGTATTTGGCAGTTCCTTTACCAGAAGAACACAACTTTGGACTTGCCTGTTGGCATGCCGATGCCTCATCACAATCCCAGGACTGACATCCAAACGTTCAGGTACTGCTTGCACCACTCCGGTGACAAAAGTAAGACAGGCTAATACATTTGCACTGCTCAGATTTTACTGTAGATATCATCAGTTCAAATTACAGAATTATTTATTTACACAGTCAACAAATCACTCCATTCTCTATACTGCTAGAACAACTAATGCCTACAGTCATTCTTTACCATTAAATAAAACTGAACAACAATCTTGTTTCTGACAACTTTTTCAAGGTCATTAGCCAGGTGACTTCTAAGTGTTTTGTTTGTGACACACAGTTCTCTCTCTTTTCACTTCTGCTCCTGTCTGACAGCTTTACAGAACAGCAATTATCAGCATATCCACATTAGCAGCATTGTGACTATTAAAAATGGTACAGTTCAGAGCAATGTTTTTAATTATCCACTAGAGCCATCCTTAAATTAGGCTTACCACTCAGCAATTTTTATCAAGCTTCCTTCATTTCAAATGGTTTGATAAAATAGACAGACCCAGGGTATTCTGCACTTTGAAATAAAAAGCTTTTTCTTCCCACATCCTCTATGGGTTGATTCGTGATTCAAATCTTGATATTCCTAAGATAATCAGTATTCCCTGTTTATAATACTCAATAGTATCTACAGATGTTTCTTGTGTTCATCAGAGTACAGTGCACGAAATTTGCCTTTATGTCGACTAATATCTGTCTGGGAGGGGATTCACCACTGGCTAAGGTGTTTCTCTGCAAAGTATCTCATGCCTATATAGAAAACATCTTGGTTTTGGACAATAGTAATTACACATGAAACACTAGAACTGTATTGTCCATTTGGAAACTGTCTTAAAACTTCTCCAAGCTCAAGCTAAAGCATGACAGTTTAAAAATTTGTAATTGACACCAAATCACTAAGCAGTGTTTGGTATGTTTTCAAATCCAGGATCAATGAATAACATCTAAAACCAGTAAAACCTGTAAAGGTTTAAACCTTCTTTTACACAGCATTTCTCTGCCTGAAGTGCAAGTCCAGCTCTACTTTGAAGCACAAAGTTTGGGCAATTTAAAAGTAGTACTACAATACTAAATGGATATAATAAGAACCCATTTCTTTTAGCTGCTCTTAGCAGCAAGTTAAAGATATATAACCCACTTTCTTTATATCCTAAATGTTCCAAAGTATATTTGTAGCTGTGTCTCTTTGGTACTTTGACCATGCATTTCAAATGTTCCAGTGGCAAGGGTGGATGAATAGGAATGATGGATGGTCGACTATCTGATGGATAGTGCCACTAGTCTCCATTTCAAAAACTGAATCCAACATAATTAAAGTTTCTTTTCAATATTCTTTTCTTCCTTTCCAATACTCACTGCCTTCAATTTCCCCAACTATTATGATTTTTCCCAATATACAATGGGCACTATTTATCAAAAATGACATTCTCAGATAAAAGCAACTCCAGAATGTAAATACATAGTCCACAGCCAACAGAGCTCACTTTCATTGCCGTGGCCAAGCTGAGCTTTCTAGGTAAGCAGTAACTCCCCATCAGTCGCTGAGTCTTTTGCACTGACTGCTGTTACTGTTGCTAAAAACTGTTTATCATGAAACATCAAACAAGAGCAGCCTTGTCCTGGAAGTTTGCAAAGCACTTACTTGAGAGGGAAGGGCATGGACTTTCTCAGCTCCACATTTGAACACTTCTACCTTTTGTTACTGAATCTCTATCTTACCCAGGTGCCCATAGAAAAGATATCACTCAAATGTATGAGGTTTGGGGTTTTTTTTCTCCAGAATGATCTGAAGAAACGCTATCAGGTATGCAGGATTATTCCTGTGAACAGAGAAGCCAAGAAAATTACCATGAGCAATGCTCCCACTAAATTAGGTGTTTTCCTCACAGTCAACTCAGCTTTTTATATTTCTCACCGTTACTGAGTATGACAATACTAGATATTCAGTGGTATAATAATGGGAAAGGGGAAGCCTCCTGTTTCCCCCACTACACACACACACACATTATACTCATGAAAGATTTAATAGGTATTCCCTTAAAACACTTGCAATCCTATGACACCACAAATGTCTCTGAATCTAGCTGTTGTCACCCAGATGTTTCCCCACATTTGCCAAATAACTTTATAACCACTGATGCTCTGAAACATGTGAAGGGTAGTTCTGATAAATAAATCTGCAGCAATTACAAAACTTATCTGGTATGCCTACAAATAATTCTGTGATTTTTGTGTCTGCTTTTAAGACCAGAGAGTATTTCCAAGTGTTATTCTTGACAGTGGTCTTAATTTTCTGAACGTAATTCTTCAAAGATTCCTGAAATCTGACATTCTTAAAGGGGAATGCAGGTGCTTCAATCACTATTTTATGTATCCAGTATCTAATTCTGTAAAATGTTGAGTACCACTGAGATGGGTTCACAATTTTCAACTCTTGAAGCCATTTCAAAATCTTGAGAGATTAGGCCCTTGGGAGACAGACATCCTGATAAAGTGATGGCAGCATGAAAACCAAAAAGAAAAAAGAAAAGTCGGTTTCAAACAAAACCATTTTGGAGTATATGGAGAAAGCACCTTGATAAAAAGCCATCCTGGAAATTCCTAATTGGTTGATCTTCACCCCACTAGCACACTTATTTTGTCATCTTGTTCTAACATCAAGATAAACTACTCTGCATGACTGTTGTCCATCACATGAGTTCATACCACTGTAAGTCAGCTGTCATGACAATTGTACATGCAGAAAATGGAGAATCCTTAGCTGTTAACAGAACAGTGCATGTGGCAAGTTATTACTGTCTCAGCCTGTTCCCTGCTTGATTTAATATATGAAACCTACAGCATTTTCTAACCAGAACGCGAGTGCTTTCCATAACTCTGCAACAGGGATAAAGCACAGACTTTAACAAGTAGGAACTGCTAGAAGCAAACATAATGAGGAGCCATGGGAAAAGTTCAGCCACACGAAAAAGAGCAAAGTTTAAGTTAAAAACAAAACAAAAGTCTAGCATTGTCAAAATGTTGCTTTTGGCCAAATAACCAATAAAGGAGGTCTCTTCCAACCTAAACGATTCTATGATTCTACGACATGATGGAACTTTTTTTTCAAGGAGTGGTGATTTAAAGCAACATGATTTTCCATTAGTATATTTGTTTTGGTTAGACATGTACCAGGCTTAATCTACAGGATTTCACACTTGATAAGAGCTGCACCAAAGACCTCTAGGTGTAGAAAAACAGGAACTCATAATCATCACCACCACACAAACCTCTCTCTCCTGTGAGGGAAGTGCAGGCTGAGGTACTATGTGCTCCATTTCCATAGGCAGAAATTTTGGACAGAAAATACTTTTTGTCTTTGAAATCTTCACAATAATACGGATGGAAACATTATTTCCAGTAAACTGCTCCATGCAGAAGTTCAACTTGTTATCAAAACTCAAAACTACTTTTATTTTCATCAGTCCAAAATCAAAACGTATTTCCTTAGGTCACCAGAGAGTGGGAAGTCAGTATCAGAATGAAAACTATGAGGATTTTGGTTTTTTCTGATGAGAAATAGAAAACATTTCAGACAGAACCATCCTTTAAAATGTAAATAAGACAAATAGTTATAAACCAATCTTCTTTTTTTTCTTTTTAAGATATTTTCTTTTATCAGGAGAATTTGTGCTCCAGCAAATAATATCAGTGTCATATTGTGGGCAAGAAGATTATTTCCTGCCTTGCTAAGATTAAAGTAGCCTTTAGACACACAGCATGAAAACATCTCTGTTATCTAGAGAAGACGTTTAAGCCTATTGGCCAGAGATTTCTGCAAACTTCCCTTTCCTTTCAGCAATTTCAGGGCTTGTAAATCCAAGCCTACCTACAAAAGACAGTCTGTTTGATTGTTCCCTTGTCTAAATTATAAAAATCAATACAATGTAGAGAGCACACCTTTCTGGCATAGCTCCTCATAGTTTTCTACCTGAAAGACCATGTTGGCTTTTGGTGGCTAAAGGAAGAGTCAGTCTTAAAACATTCCTAAACACACACATTCCTAATACATCCCTAAAACACGTGTCACATTGTGACCTTTGAAGAATCAGGGCATCAGAGCACTGGATAAAGAGAGCAGACAACAAGAGGGTGACAATGTACCCCTGAGCAGACAATTAGTTGTCCTGCAAGAAGCATCTGGTAGCCACAGCTCACAAAAAAATGAGCACAGGGAAATGCTCACAATATTGAATTGAAACGTTTCACATCCAGAAAGATTTCTCCTGGTGAAACTCAAGGCAGTGGTCACAGGCAAAACTTTTCAAAAGGTTTGGCCTGTGTTATTCCTGTAAATGATTATACCTACTATGTTGTCTCCACATTCAACAAACTCAGTTTATTCATACAGAAACAGATTTTTTTGCATTACAATTATTTTTCTCCCTCTTTTCATGTGTATCATTGTTTATTTTTTCTAACTCATTAAATTCTAGGGACAAGTATCTCAGCAGAACTATGACCTCTATACCTACATGCTTTTCTGTTCTCATAACCTCTTTTTGTTCACTCTTTTATCATGTTTGGAATAATTTCTATTACTTCTCCACCAGTCCTCATTCCTCTTTTCATACAAACCCTTACACATCTTCCTGTTTGGTATTTTGCATTTCTTCCTTTCTTTCTTAACAGCCCGCTGCAGCCATCCATTCTCATAGCCAGTTTCTCTGAGGTTTTTCCCATGTTCAGACCAAAGAAAGTCAAATATAATCTTAGGATTTGCTGCACAAATAGGTTCTGAAAACTTGCAGTTTCTATTAGCTTCAATAGGAAATAGGCTTGTTTAACAGCTCAGGATTTATTATTATTATTATGGCTTTAAAAAAGATCCTTATCAGTGGAATCCTAAATACATACCTGGAAGAGTGTAATCCTACAAAATCTGAACATTCTCAGCTCAGATATAATTAGCAACGTGAAAACGTCATCATCAAAAAGGTAGTTACTAAACAAAAGCCAGTAATCTGAGAATGCTGTGTTAAAATTTGTCACCTACACGAGTTTCCTCTTTATGATTCCTTAAGCATGCAGTTCTCCAGGTGCTGTTTCTGTTTACAGTGTCTCGCTTCATTCATTGCTTAGCAAGTTCTTACAGTTCAAATCCCTTTTGGTGATAACCCTGTGCTCTTGTCTGTCTTAGCTGTGCTCTTTGTCTCTTGTTCTCTACCTACACAAATTTCAACAATATAAAAATCCCTTGGACTCTCAATAGCTTGTTTCCAAGAAGTGTTCGCTCTGCTATTAACTAAGCAAGAGTACATTAGCAGCTGCTTGAAACAACTGGAAAGTACACACTGGACCTTTCTGAATGAGAAGTCCTTCCTTCTGCAAAAGAGATACACAGAAGAAATTGGAAGGGCAGCTTCCCTGAGGGAACAAGTTTGTACAGAAGCATTCACTTTGAAAGCTGTGGAAATGTCTCGCTACTAAGGTCAAAAATTACTGCATTCCTCAATTTCTTCCTATACATAGAGAAAGCAAACATGGTTTAATAATGAGAGCATTATGACCTGTGTCCTGGCTTTGGGATTGATCTGTTTAAGTCTTCTTGCCTCTGCTTCTTACCTACTCTTCTGAGTTTGTCTTGTGATGGTATCCAAGCACCTTCCACAATAGGAGAGGTGAAGTCCCTGCTGAGCATTACAGAACCAACAGCATGTCTTCTGTTTGGAGGTAAATACTCTGCAGTGCCCTGAAGGTTTAATCTTAGTTAATTTACCATGCTCTATCACCCACCTTCCACTTACTGTGTTTATTTTAAAAAGTAAAAATCATCAGGGAAGAACCCAGTTGCATTTTGTGTTTGTAGAAAGACTTTCAATATTTGCTAATGAGATCACAACCCCCACATTTTATGACAAGGACAGAAGTGTACAATGTATATGTATAAAATATATTTCAGGATGTCTGACCACTCTCTACATTCTCTTTGTTCTATCCTAAAACCGAGATCTTTACACCCTATTTCAATCAGCCCAGAACTCGCGAAGGTTTTCATATATGCTTAATTTTTAGTACTGTGAAGAACTTCAGTGTTACTGAAGTAAATCACTGTCTGCGGTTATGTAAATGAGTAATACTTTGCAGGACCATAGCCTAAACCTTCAATAATACATGGTTTCCTCCTTTAATGCTTTTATTCTTCCAAATTATTTTTTAATTCCTCTCTTTTTCAGCTCTCATCAGTATCATCAGACGACCAGTGTGGGACTGATTAGCACATGAAGAAGCATCATTAAAGTCTAGCTTTATGTTCTGCATCTAATTTAATCCAAGAAGTGTCTTATAAACCTATGTTTAACTTTTCATCAGATCAATTTTTCTCATTTTAGAGTTCAAAGGGTTTATTCCCCTCAGTACTCAGTAACAGGAAATATTATCTCTGCAAAGCAGATAATAGGGATGGACAGGGTCACTATTGTACCTCTTGGAAGTTTAGGGGAATTTAATGGCTCCACTGTGTGTAGATACATACTTTGCACTAAAATTCCCTCTCCAGTGTCAAGTAGGTATTAGAGGTTGCATTCATGTACACTGTTATTTTGTGCAGGTTATATGTGGGATGCTTAATAGTCATATATTTCACTCTGGAGGTAACTGCTCTGAAGCTATGCTTGGAATGAATGTGTGTCTGTATGCTGTTCTTTGCTGTTTTGCAGAAATAATTTTATAGGTGTCATATAGAAATGTACTTGAAGAGAGTTTTAAATACAATCTACCAATTTTTATCTCAAATGGATTTACAGGATTAAAAGCTGGTTAGAGAGACAAGGTCATAATATACGATCATAGGCTAAGAAAGGAGGCGAGAAGGAGAAAATAATCGAGATGAGGCACAAACAGATGAGCAAGAGTTACAGAAAGGCAGCACTCAGTAGCTGAAGCTCCAAACAAGAGAGAGATTCTTGTTGCTGCATTGCTGAGATTATTTGATAGTAACAGAGACACTGTGTTTATTAAAGAGCAGAGAGATCAAGTCATTCTATTGGCAGTGTATGCAACAAAAGGGAAGTAGGCAAATGCAACCATCAAAACCTTTGCAGATGAAGTCATGAGCACAGGAAGAGAGTATTGTAAGTTAAAAAAATATGTAGAACACTAGATAGGAATCAGAAAAACAACGGAATCTCCAGAACCTAGAGTGGACAGCAAGAGATAAGAACATGAGAGTCAAGACACCCTAGAATTTAGAACAAAGGTTTGAAAGGGAAATGCAGGAATATTGGAAAAAATTTTTAAGGGAGTTGAAAAATCAGAATCAGAATCAGAGAAACTGTAAAAGAACTTGTAGGACAACAGAGGAAAGGGATTCGTAGCAGATGCTCAGAGATGACAGCACATAGAAAGCAGTTCTGCATATGTAATTCTACACTTTTATGTATATATGAGTATGTAATGTATTTCTGAGCGTGTAACACTACCTTCCTAGTGAGCTTTCCTATTTTCTTACCGTACTACCATATCTCTTCCTCCAAGTACCAAAAGGAGACTCAGATGCCATTTTCTCCTCCCTTCACATAACAGAAGGCTTGATTCACATTTGTAGAAAACCCATTTATCAGGTTGTGTATTTGAAGACTCATCTCCACAAACACAAAGGAGCACAGAAGTACAATACCAAGCAGAGGAACATAAGTAATTTGATAAGAGAAAAGAAGCCCTCTGCCCAGGCTACTCTCAGGAGGAGCGATCAGTGCCCTTTGTCCAGGTGTGAAACTCACCAATATGAGTCAGCAGGAGCAGCTCCTCAGATTATTTTACACGTTGAGGGGGTAGCAGTTACTGCATAAAGGCGTATGGGATTCATCATGGGATACGGGGGAAGATCATATTGGGATTGCACAAGATTTATTATAAGAAGTTTAGGGAACAAACCAAGGTAGGGAAAGGGATGGATCAGGATAGTCTGGGGGGGAGCAAACAAAGGACAGGGAGATACAGGGATAAAAGGGACTGATTGCATGTAAACAGACTGATGGTCAGTATGCTTATCCAGCTATGCCCTACATTTGATCACTGCAGCCTGTCCTTATGAAACTCCTTTTCTATTTTCCTGGGTGAGAAGGCTCTATTCTGGGTGCACGTGTGCATATGGAAATTCAAGTGCATCTGCAGTACCAACAACTAGAGAGAATAGAATGCACAAGTGGTTTGAGCAGCAGCAACTGCCGTGGAGGCCACAAGCCATAGACACTCATCTGTGTGTGCACTGTACTGGCAATCGAAGAGGCTGGATGAAGAGCACGTTTACTGTGTGGTGTGTATGTCAGTATGAAACTGCTTCTAAGTATCAAGTTGAATCAGCTGGAGAGTAGGCTAAGAGGCTTGGGACCCAGATACCGAAACAGCCACAAGCCTGGTCTGTATATGAGAAAGACCAAAGGGTCTGAGTGTTAGCTACTGGAGGCACCAATGAGTCTGAGCAAATTAATGAAGAGACCATGACATCTGGGGTCAGCTGAGAGACCCGCTCACATATGTGTGTGTCTGTGCATGACACAACTGCAGACTAAAGGATTGAAGGACCAGCTACTGGATAAACAGTGTCTGAGGCTATGTGTACATGTCAGCTATTGGAATGATCCATATTGTTTATCAGTGCCTCTATACAAATATATTTTCCACTGACAGACCTTCATCTTAATCAGCCAAAGAGGAAGAAGATGAGGCCATTGGTGCTGTTTATATCTGTGCTGTTTTCTGTATGCATTGATCTGTGTGGCCAGACACATACATAAGTATAGATGTACTTGTGGGCATGAATACTTGGCCTTGGACAGATACGGGAAGACGGAGATGCAAGCAGCCTTGCCTCAACAATCTTTCCACATGGAGACACATCCATAGAGGGCATGCTATACCCTATGCTCCCAGATAGAAGAATCAGTGTGCAGCAAGTCCAGTGTATCAGACTCACAAGTGCTAACTGGTTATGTGGAGGCAGTGCCACATGTGGCTTTTGCACACACACCCTGTGTTTGCACATGAACAGCAGCCACTGCTCCTTATGTCTGCAGAATAACCTTTGTGGTTTTAATATGTAGTCAGAACTTATCTGCCTTTACAGAGATTCACACTATATGACATACCTGATGTTTCTTGGACCATAGTGACCCAGGACACTTTCCCAGAGCAATGCTGATCCACATACAAAGCCTACAGACGAAATGTTATTTTGATGTTGAGCATAAGATTGCTTTTGGGTTCTCCCTTATATAGTTTGTTTCTTGTATTTATTGAAGAACATGTGAGGGCAAAAATCAAATGTATAATCTCTGGTATGTGCTTTCTGATCACCTATGTCAGTAGTCTTAATAAAGCAATTTGAAGACTCATCATGCAAACTGAGATTGTTTCATAGTTTCTAGTGAAAATGGTTTAGCCACACCTCCACTTCATTTCCTGCCTTCCAGCTTCAGCAAAATTCCTTCACTCTAAATCTCTCTATGTATCTAAAATACAGAAACCTTGTTGGCCATTATCCTTTGCACTTCCATATACCCACATTGTGATCTGAACCAGAAAATAAAAGAAAAACTGATTTCAAAAGAAAGGTCATTGTAGAAGAGCTCAAAGTGGTGGTGTGATGTTGTTTGAAGTTGCCTACTGAACTCAACACATTCCCAGTGCTTCAGACACAGGGGTTATGTAGGATTTTTTAAAAAAAGAAACTACACTGTTCAGAAGCTTTTTCTAGCTTTGATGACAACTCCTCTGAAATTGCTTATTTTTCAGATCAGTGGAGAGTGATACAGAAGGTCTTGGATCATTACAGAACATGAAGATCCTTACACATCTGAGCATATTGCTAGTGACAGCAGAACACAGAGTGAGCCCCCAACAACGCTGTTGGCAGCCAGAGTTAAGAAAATAACATTCACTGGAATTTTCCTTCCTTAAAAGATATGCTCTAACTTTTTTATTGACCCAACTCCATTGTTATGTTTAAAACAGTCAGAGGCATATTACATCTGTCCTAGTGCTTGATGCAGAAATATAGGAGAAAGATCATCCAAGGAGCCGCATTAATGATCAGGTCAACAATTCAGTCTGCATATAGATGTACGTGCCACCCATTTCAACAGCATAACTTTTCCAATCCCTCCATCCAGCAGGATGCTGCTGTAGGCTCAGGGGTCTACAGTCCAGGAAAAGATGGGAAATGGAAAAAAGTGCACATTGCAGCCCTCCCACAGAAATATGAACTGTTAAACCTTGAGGCTCTGAGGCATGCACAGCCACACCATCAGGAGGAAAAGGGCCATTCTGAAGCCAGCTCAGAGGCAGCAGCCCCATGGGCATGCCGCAGACATGCTCCACAAGTCAGCTGAGTGGCAGCAAATTTGCCTGCTAAGGGTACATAGCAGCAAACAGAACAAACCTCATGCTGTTTATTTCTTTCTTTAAAACTCCCAGCTCTGACATCCACAGGCTCCCACGTGAAAGATTTTGTCTTCTATTTTTTTAAAGAGAACCTCTGAAATTTATCACCATTTTAGCCACCAGAGAGATAAGAAATCTTCGTTGTCTTAAAGGCAATGCTTTAAGTATATTTCCTTCATTTTCATGACATTTGGCACACAATTTCTGACTGCAAAATTCACGTGTCACTGAAGTTTCCATGTTAAGTAATTTTGTACAGTGCCTACCCAAAATGTTTTACTTGTGGGAGAAGGTGAACTGCCTCCTTGGAAGCCAGTGACCCCGAGATACCAACTAGCATATGAACTGCTTGACTTTCGCTAATACCGACCCACTTCACACCCAAGCAAGTGAAGGCACGTTGCTATATTGGCCACTACAGAGTTCATGTGGAATTCCATGTGGAATACCTTCCCAAATCTTTAAGCAGATGCTTGTTTTTTCATTCTTGAAATATGAAACTGGAAAGCTCACCATAGGCTACATCTAAAAGAAGGCCATCCATAGCACAGCAGCATTTTTCTCCACCAGTGTGCCCTTAGAGCAGAACACAGAGCACAAAGACTGCAAGAGGGCATAGAGGAGGCACATCTCTGGTTCCATTATTTGTGCAAACACCCTGAAAGCTTCAGCCTTTGGCAGGCAGCTGTGAGCAGAGCACCTACATGAGTGATATGAAATGTCAGTAACTGTTTAATAGAAATGACCAGAGAAAAAAAAAATCGGAAGAGCTACACATAACTAAGGCACAAATCCCAGGAGTCAAAGGAGTCATTCCTGGAAGAAGTGTGAACACGGTTTAGTGCTATATAAGCACTGACTATTGCAATGATCTGGTCTGATCTCAAGGTGTCATCTTAAATTCTGGTTTCTTTTCACAGCACCCATTCATTTTGCTCCTTTCCTAATGACTTAATTTCTGCTTTAGAGGTTCAACTACCAGCCTGCATAATGGGCCATTTACACACCATTATTTTTTCCATGTATTCAAATAAGCAAGAAGGTTTTAGTAAAGTCTAGACCACCCTCTGCAGCCTTTGGGTTTTCTCCTCCAGGAAAAAGATGGTTGCTGACCCACTTAATCCACCTTCACAAAGGGGAGGGAGACTTCTTTTTATTTTCTTTATACTTGTAATCTTTCCCTCCTCAAATTGCTTTCTGGGAAGATGATCAACAGAGAAAAGAGAACTGTGGCACCATGTGATTGATTACAGCTTTTCTCCCAAGTTGCTCTCCTCATCTATTTCATATGACATTTGCAAAAGCTAACATGATGTTAAATTCATCAGTTGCTAGAGAAAGAAAATGTCTAGCGATGAGAGATCAATTTGTTTCATCAAAAATAATTCTATTTCTTCACAGTCTATCTTGGGAAACATAATGAATACTTTAAAACACTTTCCAAAATATTTCTCAGACATATTTCCTATGTTATATCACATGAGAAATATTTAATTCTGCTTTATTATCACTGGTACTTGTTTCTGAGCTTTTAAAAGCCTGGGTTTTTCCAAAACCTTCCTTTAACTGACTCCACCAGACACCTGTATAGCACACACGCATTCCCATTTACTGCACAAAGCCATAGAAAATCTGACCAAAACAACAATTTATATTTACTTGGTTTAGGGCTGTGTTGCATCCTTAACAAAAGATAGTACAGTTCTGAGCTGCTCCAGAGGCACCACAGGAGGGAACTGCACTGCAGGCTGGTGGTTATTTACTGTAAGCATAGATGTGAGCTACCAGTAAATAACTACTCTGATGCTCAAGTCCAGTAAGCATCAGTTGTGCTGGCTCATACACAGGCAGAAAATACAAAGTTAAAGAATTATCCTGTATTTGTCTTTTCCCAGACCATACCTTGGACACCTGCAGGGAAAAAGATACACACTGGTTTTACTTCCCCAGCGTTCTGGGAAAGCATGGAAGGAAGAAAGAACCAGTAAGCCCCTGCCTTGGCATGCAGCCTTCCTTCATGCCCAGTTCCTGCAGAATACCTGGGGCTTGAATGAGCCAGACACAGGCAGCATCTGCACTGAAGCCAGGCACAAAGACTGCCCCATCTCCCCCCAAGTACACAATCTCAGGACAATTGTAGAGAGGAATGGGTCAACATTAGCAACGAAATATCCTCTACTTTTGCAGTGAGCCAGGCAGAGCAATAAAGCATTAAACGTGAGCAGCAAGCGTGCATTTGAGTGCCCTTCATAGATAGATCTCAGCTTTTCATCTGTGAAATGCTATCCTAGCTGCCATAAAACCAGTTTGCTCATTCTCCAACAGGTCAACAGTCTAGTCAGTGAATCTGGCCTCGTGTCCCACTGAATGCCACATTAAAATACAGTGTAGGAACAGCAACTGAGCCTCGTGCACAGCCCCTTTAACTCAACAGACAAGGTCCTTATTAATTTCATTCCCTTTATTGCTAGTACGAAGACTAAGAAGCTGTTCATTAACACAAAAATGTGGTAACATTTAGTTCCTATTAAGTGGTTCAACAAAACGGGCTCTGTCATGTTAAAACACGCTATTTCAGCTCAGTGTATGAAAGGAATATTGGCTCATAAGGACATGAATTGGCAAACACCAGCCAGGGCCATATTCGGCAGCAGGATGTACCAGTAAAAGGCAAGCTGGCTAACAGCAAGGTCTTGAGAGGCAGATGCATTTTGCCTGCTTTCCACTGTGAAGCACCTTCTAATTAACATTTCAGTCCACCCTGAAAGAATGAACAGAGGGCTGTACACAGCCCCCTCATTAGCCAGAACTTCCCATGTGAGCAGGAAAACTGCAGATTCCAGATAGATCAGTCCAGACAGGAAAGTATTCTAGCTGGCAGATCAAAAAATTCCACTCTTCAGCTAAAACCACACAAAACATACAGCCACAAGAGAAGTCTGAAGAGATGAAGTCCAAAGACAAGACTTTCAAAAATCTCAGCCTTTAAAGTCCACCTTACATGTAACTTCATCCACACCTCTGTTTTTCCTGCCAAACCTTATTACTTTCCTTCCTCATGCTATAATTGTTTTATTTGCCATTTTACCCATTTTTGGTGTCCCCTCGCTTCTGCTCTGTATTTCTGTGCTGGAAACATGGAATGCTTTCCTAGGTTTTTCTCATTTACATTGGCAAGCATCTTTTTTTCCGCTAGGTAGCTTCCTCTCAGTTTCCCTGCAGTCAGCCACACCTGCAGCTCTGCTCCAAACTAGGAATACAGATGCGGATTTGTTACCAAGGGCTGCCAGCATCCGCTTTTGAATGAATGATACATAGGCAAGCTCCCAGTGACTGCATTTCACAGCTGCAGCTTTCCAGGAGGAAGAACTGACTATCTGCCTAATAACAGAAGATACAGGAATAAATGTGGCTCTGAGGAGCCTCTCACGGCAGCTGGGCTTCAGCAGCCTCTAGAAAGTGCAGATGACAGCCATGATCAAGCAGATGAACTGTAGCAGTTCTGCTATGTGTGTCAGAGCACCAGTATTTAAGGCAGTATGAGAGAAGCTCAGACAAGTATATTAAAAAAAATAAAGTAAATAAAGCCCATCTTTTGTGCAAAGACAGAAAAGTATGTGTGTGCCTAGGGTCAGGTGACTTACAAAAATCGCTCCATATCACACTGCAGTCCTAGCCCAGAATCCTCAGTTTAGAGGAACTCAGCAAAAAGAGCCATGAGGCTGGCAGATCCACACCTTTCACAAGGACAGGGAAGCTGGCCATTACTGCTGAGCATCTGAACAGCCCCTCTCACCCACGCTGCAGCTACTTCTGGACAAGCACAAGCCAGCACAAAATAGAGTAAACACAGTAAGACAGACTGACTACAGGCTTCAGTCACATTAATATAGTAGCTCACACCTACGTAGCAGCAGCCTGACCTCAACAAATCATGAAGCGCAATTACCAGATATTGACCAAGATGGTCAGAATGATGCCAAAACACAGGACTTTGTCTTGATGTCCTCCTTCAGCATGTCATTTTGTCCAAGATTTTAGAAACTGAACACAAAACTCTGTGACACTCCAAGTCTGTGAGAGCACAGTGCAGACACAGCTCCAGGCTGAACATCTCACATATAGCTTTGCGGCTCACTCACTTCTAATAGAAAGCTGTTGAAAGGAACACGCTGTTACTTCCATTTCCAATAGGTACAAGCTCTATATTTGTTTTTCTTTGTACAAAGGGAATAAAAAAAACCAATAATAGATGAACATACACTTTATTCTTTTCCTGGATCCATGCCCAGAAATCAGAAATGGAAATACAGACTAGTTCCAGTGATTTACAGGAAAAATATAAACCCACACTTTCCCTCTGTGCAGCTTCCTGTGTCTCCACCACATTCAAAACTTTCAGGTGCAGGCTGTGGTAAATTGGCCCTCCAGGACCACCACCCTGCACTTAACAGAAAGCAGAGTACAGCAGAGCAAGTAGCACATTCCTGGACTGATGCCAAAGCTGGGGAAGTCAAGGGAAAGATTCTCCCTGACTGCAGGGAGATCGAATGAGCTTCTGGAAGATGCATATAAAAATAAATGGCAAGTTAAAAAAAAAAAATCTAGTCTCAGTTATACTGAAAGAAAAAGAAACCTTGCAAAAGTATTATGCATATACACTGAATATTGTTACTCTAATTGGATACTGGAGAGCAAGTTGCAGGGCAACCCCCAGGTCACAAAATATTCAGTATAGAGCAACAGTCTCAAAAACCCACCAGCCAAATCCACATAAGCCGCTTTTTCAGTAGTTGCACTACATGTCACCCTGAACATCTGTGAGGAGCACTTGCAAAACACTGGAAAACTAACCGCTAACAATTGGTGTCTATCCTGCACTGGGGTGAAAGGCCAGGGAAGGGGCTGGGCACTACAGAACCTGCTCATCTTCTGCACCTTGTACAGTGACCACCAGAGTTGCTGCATCTCCCCGGTCTATGGGCCAGGTCATGGTCCTTCATGCTCGAAGCTAAGGCCAGGGCCATCACAGAAAGTCTGCTCCATCACAGAAGAGTGGCTGTACTAGAACAAACTAGAAGTTCAGCTTTCCCTGCCATAACCTGTATTCAGCAGGAGCCATAATTAGAGAAGATCAAGTACCAAATAAGCACAGCATCCTTAACATTGTCCCAACCTCCCACTGTTTTAGCTCAGGGGTGTGAGCTGCTGTGGTTTCTCTATGGTTAGTAACCCCCAGCCCCAACTTTCTGTTTTCTGAACTTATCCAATTTTCATCAAAATAAAAAAAATGTGTTCCCAAAGTCCTTTAACAAAAAGTTCCATGTGTCCACTACCCTTTGCATGAGGAATCAACTTTGTTTTGTCTTTAAGCCTTCTCCTTAGCTTCATTTGATGTCCACCAGTTCTTGAATTGGAACACAGAGTGAATAATCAACAATGTGAATATTCAACCCTCTACATGCCACTGCTGATAGACTTATATTAGAGACTCCTCAGCTGTCTCTTTCCAAACTGGAGTTCCAGCTCACTTTGTCACAGCCTCCTACAAAAGATTTTTATGCCTTTGATCATCCTTGCTGTCCTTCTCCAAGCTTTTCCATCTCCACTACATTATTTTTTAAATACAGAGATCAGAGATTCACATATTCTTCAAGAATCAAGCAAACCACACATTTACACTAATGTCATGTTTTTTTCTGTCATACTTTCCTTATAAGCCCCAACATTTGATTTCCTTTTTTGACCACTAGTGAGTAAATTGACCTTTCCACAGAATTATCCACTAAAGCCCCAGGTTATCACAACAAAGATCTTATTACTTCCCAATAAGAGCTCAGCTCACTACTTACCATTTATGAGAACTGGACTTCTTGTTCCTCACATGGATCACTTCATCATTACCTACACTGAGTTTCATCTGACATTTTATTAACCATTTTATTAACCCAGCCTTATGAGGTCCTTCTGCAGTTCTCCAGCCAGTCTTCATCCTTGCCACCCCTGGTATGATAACTTAGTATCACCAGATGCTTCTCTCCAAGTCATTTGTGAGCACAGAAAAGAGCACAGAAGTCCCGACTCACATTCCTGTGTGATCTCTTTCTACTGCAAGAACTGACCATTGACCTTGTTTTCCAACTTTTGCCTCATTATCTATCCATACCAGAACTATCCTTCTGGTATCACAGCAGCTTCACTTCCTTAAAATCCTTTAGTGAGGAAGCTGTTTTTTACAAAGAATTCTGACAAAGTACACTATACCACACAGGTCGTCTTTATGTACAAGTTTGTTGGCTCCTACAGTAGACATGCATTCTAACTCATCTCAAGTACACAACACCCAAATATCCTCTAATTCTACTTTTTATTATAATTTCTACACTGTATCAAGTACTTGCATCAGACTTACAGGCCTAGAATTCCCTAAACCATTCTGGAAACCTCTTGAAGTTGGGCATCGCAT
Organism: Todiramphus chloris collaris; assembly: GCA_025345505.1. Lineage (NCBI taxonomy): Eukaryota > Metazoa > Chordata > Aves > Coraciiformes > Alcedinidae > Todiramphus > Todiramphus chloris. Next base: position 17,257,424 of record JANVCC010000020.1, on the reverse strand, counting down.
TTATCACCTCCTACTTCTCAGGTGCAAAGGCAGCTCTAAATCAGAGGTCACAGAGTAAGCTTGAGTCCCTCTGGAGCTTTTGGATGAGCATAATCTAGTCTCAGTGATTTGTTGCTGTTCATTTTGACAATTTGTTCTATAACCTTCTACAGTCACTTTAGTTTCAGAAAGACTTTCTCAATGGTACCACAGGAAGGGTTCTAGTATAAGAAATCTCCCCAGGTTATTCCATAGAGAATAATAATGCAAAGAATTAATGAAATTTCCTAGCATTGGCCTTAACAAGTTTAATTATTCCTCTTATACTTCAATCATCTATTACTCCTACACATATTCTGGCAGGCTTTATGCTCCTGATGCATTTGAAGAAACACATGTTAATTATTATAAAAGTTTGGGTCTCTCTTGGTAGTTGATAAGATAAAAACAAAAATTTGAGTACCCCACTGAACTTTATGTATAATCTGCCAGAGTAGCTTTTTTTGTTTGGGTTTTTTTTTGGGTTTTGGGGTTTTTTTTTTGTTTTGTTTTTTTTTTTTTCCTTTCTTCCAACATAGTTTCAGCTTCTTGACAGATTCTTCTTACTTCTGATAATCTCTGTTTGGGGCAAAAGAAATCATCATAACTTCCTTTAATCTCTTCAAAGAGGTGGAGTGTCCTTAAGTAGTCTTCATGCTTGCTTGGTGGCAACACCCTGCCCCATTTTTACACAATTACCTTTCTCCACATTGAGGACAGCTGTGATGGATTTTTTTGTTTGTTTTTGGTTTTTTGTTTTGTTTTGTTTTTGGGGTTTTTTTTTTTTGGTTTTGCTTCCCTTGCTCTACCAAGGATGCTGAGCCAAAGTACATTATAGTCCTCATTACAAAGTTTGTAGGATTCAGGACCTACACATCACTTGGCACAAAGCCAAGCATACCCACACCCTTTTCCTTGCTGATCAATTGCCGTCAATGAGTAGTAATTCAGCTTGGTTTCTACATTACACCTAGCTACACTCACCCAACTAACAAGAGGGAAACAAAAGCCTCCCTTTACTGTTGTTTTTCTCATCCCTCTCAGGCTTTCTGTTTTCCAAATTCACTGTGCTGGCTGCTGTGTCTTTCACTAGTTTTCACCCCATATGAAATTCCTTTTCCTTGGAGGCATTAGCAGCCACAGCACATTTCTTCTTAGAAGCTGACTAGTTCCCCAGACAATTTATTGTGTTACTGATGCACGTCATGATCAACAATGTAGTGATGGACATCTATTCACACTGTAAATAGAAACAAAGGTAACAGGACTCTATGGTAACAGTGGAGAGGCTGTTAACTGAAATGAAGGCTTTAGAGTGGAAGACATGACTATAATACCAGCCAAAGTGGATAAAACAAGTAAAGAGGACAAGAGAAAAGAATAAAGTGGGTGAAACTAGTCCAGGACTATATTCATCCTATTACCCTAGTGCTTAATATAGTGTCACCGTGCTCACAATTCCAGTCAGTGAAGGTACAATAACATTAGGCAAGAAATATCCAGGAATTCACATGCATAGTTCCTAATAAAGGTCAGAGAGAAACCACTCCCTATAGTCTATTTTGTTGTACAGATCAACAACAAAGCCACAGCAGCTTGTTGATAGGAAAAAAACAAAACCACGCTCCCACATACAAATGGGACACCAACAAGCTTGAGTTTTAGCTCAGCAGGGCTGCTCCCCATCTCTGTTGAGACATTCTCATCTTTTTTGCTGGAGCAAGGCTTTACTGTAGACTCCAATAAGACTATTACCATTCCAGGAAGAATACACCTGCCAGGAATATGTAAAGAAGGCACTGTAAGACTGCTTCATGCATGCACTGTGCAATGTGCATATCATTTCTGGTTTGTGTGGTACCGTGCTGTTTGAACCTGCTGCCTGTTCTGCAACACAAGTGGGAGTGCAGTTTCAATATTCAACTGGGAAAAAATCCTGCTTCAATTCAGTGGCAGTAGGATTGTATGTCATAATTTGTACTTTTTAGAAACACTGCTGAAAAAATACCATTATTAATGTTTAATTATACAGTGAAAAATAGTTACCTTTCCTGGTGCACTGGAACGTGCTGTTAAGAGTACTTCTTTTTGCACCTTGAAAACAAGGTTTACTTCCAAGAAGGCAATTTGCATTTAGTAAGGAACACAGAATCACAGAATGGTAGAGGTTGGAAGGGACCTCTGGGGATCATTGAATCTAACCCACCTGCTAGAGCAGGAACACCCACAGCAGGCCACACAGGGACATATGCAGGTGGGTTTTGAAAGTATCCAGAGAAGGAGACTCCATCACCTATTTGCACAGCCTGTTCCAGGACTCTGTCACCTTCACAGTGAAGAAGTTTTTCCTTCATGTTGAGGTGGAACTTCCTGTGTTCCAGTTTGTGACTATTACATCTCATCCTATCACTAGGCACCACTGAAAAGAGACCAGCCCCTTCTACTTGACACCCACCCTTTAGATATTTGTAAACATTTACAAGATCCCCTCCCAGTCTCCCCCGGGCTAAACAGCCCCAGGGTTCTCAGCCTTTCCTCATAAGAGAGATGCTCTAGTCCATCACCCTCATAGCTCTCCATTGGACTGTATCTAGTATTTCCCCGTCCCTCTTGAACTGGAGAGATCAGAACTGGACACAACATTCCAGATGTGGTCTTAATAGTGCAGAGTAGAAGTGAAGAAGAACCTCCCTGGACCTGCTGGACACACTCTTCTTTATGCAGCACAGGACACCATTGGCTTTCTTGGCCATGAGGGCACACTGCTGTTCCATGGATAACTTATTGTCCACCATGACACCAAGACACGACACCTGCTTTCCAGCAGGTCTACTCCTAACATATACTGGCATGTGGTGTTATTCCTCCCCAGGTGTACGTCTCTGCACTTGCCCTTGTTGTTCATTTGGTTGCCCTTTGCCCAGCTCTCCAGTCTCCAGATGCTGCTGAATGGCAGCACAGCCTTTTGGTGTATCAGCCATTCCTCCCAGTTTCATATCATCAGCAAACTTGCTGAGGGTACACTTTATCCTTTTGTTCAGGCCATTGATGAAGAAGTTCAGTAAGAGTGGTGTGGCAGGTGCATCCCCCCCAAACAGACAAAACAGACAAATCAAACAGGGTGCACTGGAGCAGTTTGGTGCCTTGGACATTAAGATGAACCTCCCAGTGCTGAACTGGCACCTCAGGGTCTGGACCCCTTAGTAAACAGGCTCAGGGATCTGCACTTGTCCATGTTTTGTCTGGGCTTGTGCCCTTAACCAACCAGAATGACCACAGCTCACCCTCAACTGGGGTATAAATGAGGGGCTGCCTAAGAGCCAGAGGAGTGGGTTCTTCCCAGAGCAGTGGGCCTAGCAGTCAGATCCTCCCCCTGGACATGTCATCCAAGGACATTTCCATGGATTGAGTGAGCCTTACCCCCTCTTTGGGTGAGTGGTGTCTTGGGCACTCTGGTGTGGGAGGTTTCCTCTTGATGAGTGAGTGTGTGCCTGTGTTGGTTCATCTTCCCTTAAGGCTGAGGAATGAATTGCATAGTAGTTAAATCCCAACAGACATCAAAACTTGTTTGGTCAGGAGGAATGCTGGGCAACTTTAGTTTTAAATAAACCCTGGGTTGGGTAGTGGCTGCTCTTTGCTTTTTGGGTGCCTCTGTGACAACTGTACCCAGTACTGACCCCTGGGGAACACCACTAGTTACAGGTAGCCAAATGGACTCAGTGCCACTGATAGCTACCCTCTGAGCTATACTGTTTAGCCAGATGTATCTCACCATCCACTCTTCTAACCCATACTTCCTGAGCTTACCCATGAGGATGTTATGGGAGACAGTGTCAAAAGCCTTACTGAAATCAAGGTAGACAACATCCACTGCCCTCCCTGCATCTACCCATTCAGTCACACCATCATAGAAGGCTATCAGATTAGTCAGACATGGCTTCCCTTCAGTAAATCCATGCTGGCTACTCTTGATAGACTTCTTTTCTTCCATGTGCTTAAAGATGACCTCTAGAATAAGCTTCTCCACCACATTTCCAGGTATGGAGGTGAAGCTGACTGGTCTGTAATTTCCAAGGTCTTCCTTCTCACACTTTCTGAAGACTGGAGTAACACTGGCTTTCCTCCAGTCCTCAGGAACCTCTCCCATTCTTCATGATCTTTCAGAAATGTTGGAGAGTGGTAAGGCAACAACATCAGCCAGCTCCCTCAGTACTCATAGGTGCAGCCTATTGGGGCCCATGGATTTGTGCATGTTCAGTTTACCCAAGTGATTTCTAACCCAATCCTCATCAACCAGTGGAGAGTCTTCCTCTCTCCAGGCTTTCTCTCTTACTTTCAGGGTCTGGGATTCCTAAGGGCTGCTCTTAGCAGTGAAGACTGAAGCAAAGGCGGCATTTACTAGCTCCACCTTCCCTGCAACCTCTGTCATCAGAGCTCCCACCTCATTCAGCACTGGACCCACATTTTCCCTAGTCTTCCTTTTACCATTGATGTATTTGAAGAAGCTCTTCTTGTTCTCTTTTACTTCCTTTGCTGGAGTTAATTCCAAGAGGGCCTTGTCCTTCCTTATCGCATCCCTACAAACCCTGACAACATTCCTATAATTCTCCAAGAGACCAATCCCTTTTTACATATACTGTGAACTTCTTTATTCCACATGAGTTTTTCCAGCATAGAAACATAGAAATTAACATATCAGTTGAGACCTCTGGTTCAATCATCATGTATCCCGTTAGCACCAAATTCTGCAGTAGAATGTTGTATCAGCCTTCTAGTAAGCAAATATAGGATAATGAACACCTTATACTTCTGTTGTCTTAAAAGTATTGCAACCAGTTCTTCATGCTGTGCTCCAAAATTCTGTTTGATCAGAGGTACAGTTTTCATCAGTAGAAACCCATTGAGTAATGTTGCAACATAATATGACTGTGCATGCATTCCCTCTGTCAAGATTTTAAAACATTATTTTTTACCTATTTCTTGGTGTGGCACTCACTGAATTACAGTTCTTCATCAATAGTCTCTTGCACAGGAGCTTCAGAAAAAGTCAATTTACTTTTATGGAAGCCCATACTGATGACAAGTTTTGGCGCATTTGCTTTATTTTTACTGGTTTTTGAGCCCTACTGTTCACCCTCCAACTATCCAAGTATAAAATCCCTAACTACATTAGTTAATGCTACATTAACTACAAGATTGCCTTACGTTCCAGGAAAAACTGAAGGAAAGGAAAACTCTCTCTGCAGGTAATCTTTAAATAATATTATTTAGATGCCTCATGACTTTGATAATGCAAAACTTCCTCTAGGAGTTAACTTGTAGACAAAAAATACCTGACAGCCAAGTGACCAAGATTAAGGCATGCTGAGTTTCCCTACTATATTCAGCAGAACCCATGGCAGTTTTTCCAGCTCAGTCTGAAGCAGCCTTCATTTTATTCCATCAACATCCTTACTAGAATGGCCATGAATAAAATACTGTGATATTACCATATAAAATGCCTGTCCCCAAGTCATAGCACATGCACTCTTTCAGAACATGTTTCCTTTATTACCTGAAAGAATTGTTAGCACCCAACAAGTCTTGAGTTATGCCCACTTGGCTCACAAGGCTAAAGTCACTTTACTAGAGAAAATGCAGCATAAATGAAAACATATCCTCCAACAATTACAATACCAAATTCAGCACTTTTTTGCAACATTTTCATTTATCTCTTTCAGGTTGTGCTTTTCAACTTTACTTACAAATAAAATCAGATTACATTTAGGAGATCAAAGAGAACCTTGTTGCTGGACAGATGTAGGGTAACTGGCAATGCCTTGACCCCCACAGGGGTCTGCAGTCAGTATGGTACAGAAAGTGCTATTACAGTTAATGGGTTAGTTCTAATTGCCCTTTCTTTCTCCAAACACCACACTAAAAATACGCCCCGTAGAGACATGTGCTGCTTGATCATTCATACAAGAATCGGGCACTCAGGAAAACTTACAGAGTGCTTATAGTAGGGACTAAAGCACACAACTGTGATGTGATCTGTTAAAACTGAAATATAGGCAACAGAGGGAAGGGAGCACATTACAAAGGAGCTGACTTACCTTCTTCCTCTAAACTTTTGCCTTCACAGATTCCACAGATTTCTGAATGGACTCTGCTTCCATACAGACTATCATCTCTTTGCTCCTGTAGAATACTAGTTTGCAGAAACACTGCATTAAGAAAGTCATCTATTCACAAGAAGATTTGAAATGCCAGCATCCCTACCTACACTCTTTTTATTGAAGTCAATCACAAACCAGAGCGTGAATTAACTACTGACCACGTGGGAAGTGAAAACTACTGTCCTTCCCATCACACCAGCTGTCAAAGTTGCTTGAATCTTTCCCTGGATCATAAAGTACTGATCAGTAGAAGAAACAGGATTTCACAGGATGAACCACTTGGTTCATCTTGAGGAGGACTCCTTTACTCCTCATAGATGGAAGTGAAGTATCACAAGAGCAGAACCATGAGTCCAGGTTTATCCCTAACGTTTTAAGGCCTCATCTCATACAATTTTCAGCCTGATCAGAGTACTGGCCTCTTTGCAGGCTACAAAGCTGACTTCTGTTGCGAATTTTTCTTGTGCAACCTTTTTTTAAAAGAAAAAAGAACACAGACCACATCTCAGATAGCTGCATCAGTCCTACAATAACTTTGAGAAACCAGAGAGTAGAATGCAGACAAACACTAGGTATTCACCAACTTAGAGACAGGGACAAGATTTAGCCTTAAAAATGCAGGTTGTTGGTGATACACTGTGCACTTTGCACAGATTTCAGGTATTGTAGGTATTTTCTATGGCAACAAAGCAAGATAAACAGCTAGTGATCCAGTGACTATCAAAAACATCTAGAAATGCACAAAATTTTCCTTCCATGAAAGTACATCTTTTCACCTTTAGAGGACGCGTACAAACTACTCAAATTAGTCAGTAGGGCTGAAAGGGAGGTAAAGAGTTTAAAATAAATTAGTTTCTTCAGTTTGAAAAAAAATACTCAGGATAGGGTAGTAAGACTTGGGGCTTGCCTCTAGTCTTCTGCTGAAGTTAAAATACCACAGAACACAACTTTCCCTGATGATATTTTGGCATTCAGACTGTTGGAAGTCCTGATATTTGAATACACAGCAACTGGATTTTTCAGTCAACTCGCTTAAGCAATGAGAAGAGTGCATCTATTTCACACACCTCCTTATATATTTCTCTTCAGCAGCAAAAATGCCATATTTCCCTACAACTATATTTTTGTTCTTCAAGCTAAAAACCTGTTGTAAACAGCTAAAACCCAGAGGCAAAAAATGATACTGAATGTGAAATCTGGTAGCCAAGCTCGTGCCGTGGACCCATCCGTCTTCCATGATCAAGAGATACTTCCCAGCGGTTTCTCTGTGGGTGGCTGTGAGACAGTATAGGATAGTGACAAAACACACTATTCTTTTTCCTCAGGCTTATTTCTGCCATGGTTTCAAAGGCAGAAAGCAATCATCCTGTAGGAGTCTTCATTAGAAGCAATCTGACATTTATGTCACATTGCAAATGCTACAGGGCTTTCCCCTCCCCCTACAATAAAAACAAGAATCCCATGAAACTATAAAATGAATATAGAACTTTTTTTCCTCCCCATGGCAATTTTAGATTAGTAAATTGCTTTTAATGAAAAAAGTGTGTGAGCCATGCACATCTTCCTTTGCAATTTAACTCCTACAAGCTCCCTGTATCACATGGGAAGGCCCAGTTCAAAACTCAGGGCTGAAGATCTTAAGAGTCTAAAAGTGATGATGAGTCATTTGGTGAAGACCCTGTGAACCCTAGCACTGTTTTCTCCATAAGAAACATCACTTGTTACAGTGGTATCATCCCAGAACTCTGAGGAAACCCAGTTACTACCCAAAAGAGCAACAAACTTCATGGCCCTTCACCAGCATCTCTGAGGAAGAAGGGACTAATTCCAAAAAACAAGCACCATGCTTGGACATAGCACAGGCAAATGTTTCATCAGTACCAGGCTCAGTTTGGAGGAAGAGGTCCTAAAGAGACACTCTTCCCCAACAACACTGTAACACATGCCTTCACTGACATTTAAAAGATACCAGCTAAACCCCTATCTAAACCAGACACATGACCGAACACCTCCCCAGGGAGGCTGCTTCCTCCCTTGTGGTGCCCGCTGTTGGAAGTGGGAATGCAAAATGCTGCATGGTGAGGTGACCAGCACTGACTTTTCCCTACCCCAGTGGGGTCTGGGCTTTGCTTGCACCCTTCCTGTGGCACTGTGTTCCCCACTCTTGCTCCTCACCATCGCACCAGGCTTGTGCTGCTCCAGACACCCACGCAGCTTCTACTCCAGTCTGTGATACTCCACAGTTGTGGAAAGTCAGGTTGCTTTGTTCAACAGCTTTACTATAAGGCTAGGAGACTTACCTATCTAAACTGTTTTACAAGAGATCTTTAGAAGATGAAATAACCACTTGTAAGTGTGAACATTGTAGCGTTAAGCTGATTCCAGATTTAGGCTCAGCATATACAGAAATTAAAGCTTAAAACATTAGCAGTCTTCTGTCACTTTATAACTCCAGAGCCCATTTAACGGATCAGAATCATTTCATATTAAAAAAAGATTGTGCATTTAGCCTGACAATCTGGATATTAAGTTTCATGGCTGCGGGATTTCAAATGACTGAACGTAAATCTCCCAAATCAGACAACATAGAAGACGATGGGCCCCATCACCATCAAGCATTTAGAAGCTCCAATTCCTCACTGGAGCATCAGAAGGGCACTGAAAGATGGCATGCTTACTGAACAATGCATTTTCTTACACAGCATGCAAGGTTATTCTTAACAGGTAAAAAATAAAGCAGAACAAACATAATCAGCACAGTATCTTGCCTTTTAAAATATGTAAAATTATAATAGCACTGGAAGCCCAGAGTGTGGCAATTTCTCATATAAAGTTATTAATTGAACTTCAGTACTAGGCAGATGCCTTGCCTAATGATCTGTTTAATACAAAATACAGTTCTTGTCAAGAATGTTCTGTTTTGTTTATTTATTTAAATCATAAGTCAGATAAAGAGTGATGGAGATGATGGTAGCTCTGTAGATAATATTTTGGCCTCTTGCTCCAGCTTCTCTCCCATCTCCTGCCTTAGAATACAAAAGCTCACAGGAGTGGCCTGTGTTTTAGTTAAGCTTGTGTAATTGTCAAGACAGTGTTCTGGGAGCTTGACACAGACAGCTGAAAAGAGTTACTTCTTTTTTATTAATTTTCTGCTTGTATTTCCTGGGTAAGAGCCATGCATATCAAACAGACGGGTTGATGACCTCCTGGATGGATTTTACTAATGAGAAAGGTCCACAGGTTTAAATTATTTCCCAGATAGTGTAAACACATTTAGCAAATAGGTATGTCTTATCTAGAAAAGATTATGTGCAAACAAAACATATGCAGGTGTGCAGCTACACACAACATCATCCTACACGTTTGTGAACAAAATTCCAGAATACTAACACCAAGGCTAAACTTGGCCAGGAGACTCCACATACAGTGCTAAATCTTTCTTCCACTAGTAGTTCATTCAGACCTTCCAAGGCTGTATTTTACTGCTGGTATTCAGGGGTTTAAATCAGTCCTGAGTGAGTCTTGTGGGTGGGGAGAAGGGATCAATACAAGCAAAATGTTGATCCTGTCTTTAGAGCTACCTGTAGAGGGAATGGGTTGTTGCTGGCCATGCAACTACTTCACTGAGCTGAATAAATCCTCTGTGAGCCTCTGACTTAACAACCTTTCTCACCTTGCAGTTTCAAAGGAACTAATTTGGCACACCATAAAATGTTAATTTTCCAGGTGTTTCCTTAGAGGGAAGACATGACTCTTCTCTTAATGAAAAAAAAATTCTCAGGCTCCAAATTGTAACCTTTCTTTATTTTTAAAGGAATCCAAGGGGAAGGGGGGTGTCACAACTAGGCAGTAAAGCCAAAGTCACAGATGGGTGACCTCCACTGTACTAAAACCCTAACATTCACACCAAGCAATAAATGATAGGAGCCTTATGAACTCAGGGAACAGTAACAAAACTGAAGCACAACACCAGTTTTCTCATAGCTTCAAGGGTTACAGTGGATTCTTTGTAAATCTGGGGTTACACTCTCAGTTGCTCTTTCCCACTTGTTCGATCACAATGGTAAAACAGGCTCAAGAAATGCACAGATCCACGGTGAGCCTTCCCTGTACAACCCTGTTTGGAAGCAAAAACCAATTTATGCCCTTGCTTCCCCCCAAGCATGTGGCAGCTGCAGGCTGGCAGAAGTGGGCTGGCTGTAGGACAGCCTGAGCCTCAGTCCTCTGTTCCATCTCCCTGCCCTAGATGGAAAAAAGCACATGCTTCAAAAGGTCCTTCAAAATAAACACAGGCTTCAAACAAACCTCTCTCAAGTGTTCTTTAGTTGCCACAATCTTCCATCCCACTAACATGCTTCACATCATAGGCCTCCCAGTGTCTGCAGAAGTAGCCCAGGTACACTCAAAAACTGGAGATGGGAGTTTTTCAGCAGTATGTCCTTGGAGTGTAAGTCAGTAAATCTCTTTGGTTCCATGCCATTTGCCTCAGAAAACAGTAAGCTATGTCCGATTTCTACAGTTATTCCTTCTTTTTAAAGTAATATTCCCCCCTCAAAAGGTTGGTCTTTAGATTTCAAGGCTGATGTGGCAGGAGGAAGTATGCACAAAAATTACATTGGAGAGAAGACAGAAAAATATGTGGGAGGAAGGGAAAGATGCATGAAAGAGCATGAGAATCAGCTACTTCATTATGCTTTTGGAGAAACTGCCCTAGTGAGCACAGCAACTCGATGTTACCTATTTGTATCTTATCACATCCATGTCAGCATTACCTAATTTATTATATACTTGAATAGCCATATTTGTATCCGTCTCTGTTCCACACTATCAACATCAGTTGCAAAACGCAGGCTACAGCATTTCTCCCCTACATCAGCACCACCAATAGCCAGAAAAGAGAAAACAAATTCTGGTTCTGGAGCATACAGTATATATATACAATTTACATACAGCAGAATAAAGGCAGCTGGAGTTCATTTTTATTACCTTTCAAGACAAAACTGCAGACCTGGCTTTGTTATTCATCTGGACAAGATAGCAGGGACATTGCTAAGGAAACATGACAAGAACACTACGTGATGCTACCTTACTCCACTGAGTTTTCCCAGGAGGAAACAAAATGAATTGTACTTGCAAAAAGCACAAGCACTTCAATTTGTGCAAAAAGCTTTAGAGCCGGAGGACCCGGTCCCACTGTCTCTGTGCAGTGGGGCTGATAGGTGCTGCAGACATCATGGCAAAGCAGAATCAAGCCTTGAAAGAAACATCAGCACTGCTGAAAGAGGGAGACCAGTACAGGGGAAGGGAAGAGGGAAGTTCAACTCACTGCCACAGCAGCCTTCTCAGTGTTAAAGCATGGATGAAATACTATGCTTCACATAATTGCTTCAGTTGGCTGCAGCCCACAGAGGAGGCTGAGGGGATCCTAGCCCTCACAAGCTGACAGTGCCCCACCAAAAACTGATACCAATGAAGAATACTACAACTGAAGTCCTTGATTTAGCCTTAAAATAGCTGGAGTAGTCTCCAGGTCATTCCTTTTCTGTTCTGCTTAGTTTCTAGACAGGGGTCCTTGAATCGCTAACACAGCATTTAATCTTAATTTTAAATTCTTAAGTTATGGATGTGAGCCACTCCCTCAGCCTCTACAAAGAAACAGTCTCTGGTTTAATATGGCACTGCCAGAATGAGGATCCAAGAGGCACTTAACAAATACTAACGTTGCCTTTGTGGCAGGAAAGCTTGCAAGTGGTCAGGGTTTGGAGATCTATTCCAGAGAGGCAAGCCATTTCAGAAAGAATGAAATTTTTAAGTGAGCAAGGCTACATTAAGAAGAAACGGGACTATAAAGTCCTTCCCCTACATTCAAAAGAAATGCACAGTAGACTGCTCTCTCACTCAAGAGAAATCTCAGGCCAGCTAATTCTGTAAACTCTTGACCCAGAAATCAGTCATCTTGCTTTCTCTCAAGGCCTTGCAGAATTGTCTGAGCTGTCTCTAGCTCCCGGGCTTCCAAGCACTCTTCACTTCTAGATGTGCAATGGGGTATAGTCTTCAAACCCAGCCCTGCATTTCTTCGACACTGAAATGTCTCCATAACCCTGAGGCACCCGCTCCACAACACCTACCTGGCTTGAAGAGTATAAAGGGATAGGGTTTTTTTTTCCTGCCGAGTTGAAAAAACTGTTAATCCCTCTCCAGAGACTGACTTGCTGGTAGTCATTATCAGCTTTTAGCACTGAGCCTCCTGACGTCCCCAGGCAACTGCAGAGTCACATTAGCTTCTTTTTGTAGACAGAGAGCAGAAGATGCTTACCTCAACATGAGCGAGAAGTCCAAGGCACAATAAAAATCCCTTGATACCTACCCACATGCTGCTCCTTTCCACGACCACAACTTAATCCCTCTTCATTACACAGCTATGGAGGAAACAAAATGCCACAAGACATTTAATCCTCTGCAGAGGTAAAAGACAAAGACCCCTGTGGCTTACTATGCAATAGTAATCAGTACTGCTTTCCATGGTCCACTTGCAAGAAACCACTTCTACAGCTAATTTTCTGTCTCAAATTTGCCTCTGCACTTAATCACAGAAGCCCAGTTCATGCTAGGACAATCAGATGGTATCTATTTCACTGCTGACGAGCACTGAGGAACAGATCACCATCTTCAGTTAGGTACAAATGAAAGTGTGAGGCTCTGTTTATGTTCACCTCACAGTGAAGAACAGTTGTGTATCTTTCCCTCAGAGGCAGATACCTGTATCCAGGAAGGCCAACAACAGGTATCAGCAGGTCCTCTGAATATTATGATTTCCTGGAGCCAGTTCAGCTGTCCCTCCTGTCAGGGGGGGCACCACTGTTGCCAGGGCAGTTACACTATTGTAAAAGCTACATAGGCAAGATTCAAATGCAGGTACTAGGGCTGCCCCTGAATAAAAGTTTTGTGAGGTGAGATGAGAATTGGGTTTCTAAGTCAACTACCTTGGGGCATTTGATTCAGCAATGTGCAACAGCAAGATAAAAGTAAGACTTTAAGAACATGTTGGTTTCCTGCTTTTGAAGTGTATTTGTGCATTCAGCTGGCAAAGGTAATGGCAGGTGATTTTAGAAGGCTGCACTTTAATTCCTACTCACATTTCAAATGCAATTCATTTTAAAAAATAATAATAAAAAATTAACAGGCTCAAAATGTTTGATCATAGTACCACTGATGTCCAGGGAAATTTTGCCAATCATGTCACAAGAACAGATTAACTGGAGAGGGGAAGGTAGAAAGTTAGACATCTGTAATCCTGCCACCTTCCCATGCAACACTGCCCAAAGAAGCACATGCACTGCAACACGTAACATGTCAGCGTGACACAGTATCACCTTCACTAGTAAAGGGGCTTCACCTTTCAGAGTCAGTGGCAGGTAGCCCCAAAGCCACCATCGATCTGCCATCACTAGTAAGTGCACGGCTGCAATCTAAATGGAGTTACACACGCACTATAAAATTCAAAAAAGGTTAATGCATCCTGGGGTATTCTCCTAGACAGCCCGTATACAACCATATCCTCTCACATGAGACAGTATGTATGAGACCTTCCCACAGAAAGAGGTCATCAGAAAGCAAGGAGAACTGTGATCCATCCTTCCTCTACCAAAGGAAACCAAGACAGAGAGAAAAAGCAATCCATCCAGTCACACAGCAAGTATATGTAAGATCACAGAACTGAACACATATTTCTTTTGTCCCTTCTAATAACGTAAAAGCATCTGAGTAGCAGTTTTCAAGAAGGGGGAAAATAAATAAATAAAAAAAAAAATCAGAACTGATGTCTGTGTCAATTAATGCCCATTATTTTTCTTTTTGAAGCTACCAGAAGGAAAATCTTTCTTACAATAATCTACACTGTCTACATCCTTCCCAGTGTAAAAGGCTATTCACTTTCTTACTCAAAATATGAAAACATTCTCTCTCCTTATACGATCCCACAGACTGAGGGGAAGTGCACCATTTGATGTAAATCTTCAGAAGGAAACACAAACGGTCCCCGCAGAGAGATAGCCCCTTCTTCTATCTGCATCTGTCAAGTTTGACTCATGACAGAATTATGACCCCAAAATAACATTTTAATAAATGTTTACATGCTACCACTCCCCAAAGACCAGGCTGATAAAATTCTTCCTCAGAACTAATTACGCTTCAAGACAAGGCTACCCTGGGCGGATTGAGCAGTGAAAAACAGGACAGGGCCAGGCCCTTCTTTCTTTGGCAAGAGCCGGGCTCCTCCTTGTGGATGCCTTGGCAAAACCGAGCGCTTTGCACACAACCTCATCAAAAGACCAAAGAAAACACAAGTCGTGTGCCAACATACCGGGAATTTCCACTACCTATGTTAGCTACATTAAAAATACGTGAACTTGTTTGAGCGTTTCCCCCTTCTTCTGCTGCCCTTCTCCCTGAGGGGATAAAGCAGGACAGATCAGCTGGCTGATCCCCAGGGAATTTTGCCTTACTGTGGGGTTCGGGATCAGAGCATTGGAAAGGTAACAGCAGCTATTTGCTATTATCATCTTGTGCTATACAGACAGCGAGGTGGACAAGACCAGGCGTTGCCTTCTCAGGTGCACAGGTGAGAAAACATGTAGGAACACATACCTAAAAATCTGAGTGAGATACATCTTGACATTCTACATTCCATACTACACACTTCAGACTAGTGAATGGAGGTTATCCTCCTAGTGTCCATAAAAATAAATAAATAAATAAATAAATAGAAGGCTTCTACAGTTGACAGAAGCTCTTCAGCTCGGCAGAGATAAGAGGAAAGGTTAATTCTATGCCAGTACAAGTAGAGGTGCAGTTCAGCTTTTGAAATTCTCATAGACTTAGACTATGGGAATACTCAGACCACTGCTTCTAGTAAATATTCCCACAGCAATCCCAAAAACATTGGGCATCTCAAGTACATCTCTTTGAGCTATACAGCACACAACATCTCCCAAAGCAGTGTGGTTTAGAGCCACAGTACAGTCCACTCTTGCGTGATTATTCACTGGAACATCAAACACTTGGGTTGTGTATGTGTTTGAGGAGTGAAAAGAGCTGAAGAGATCAGTCCTCCCACAGTCAATCAAGTTCTATAATTAATTCAAGAAAAACGTCAGTTAGGTTTCTCTTGACTACACAGTGACTATCAGAAGTTCATGTAGACCTCCCTGTTCTGATGGCAAGACATACTTTCCAGCCAGAATGTATGCCCAACGTATGTCCCAATTGCTCTTCTGCTACCAGGATTTCTCCCTCCTCTTCTCCCTGTCATTGTCACTCCTAAACACTCAGCCTCCCAGCCTTCATTTTGATGGTTAAATAAGAAAACTTGTAGTCTCTTCTCACACTTGTGGCTCAATAGACCTGGGGCTGTGCTAACACCTGTCCTAGGCCTGAGTTTATCTTTTCTCAACATGGGGTGACCAGAACTATCACAGAAATCTATATCAGAATCAGAGATTAACTTCTCCAGAGCATTTACTCTTCCATATCTTCAGTGGGAATACACTATCAGAAACATCCTACACTTAAATTTTGATACCAGGATGTCATGGATATATACATACTGATGTATACACGTCATCTTTCTCCACACTGACGTTTCCAATTTGCAAAACAAATTCTTGCACAATATGGTGAATCTGAAACAACAGCTTCATCTCTCTGGAGTCTCTGTCCTCATGAAAGTTATTGAAAACACCATTTTACAGTGTTTGTCTCCTAACTGTATCAGCAGAAAATTGTGTCTGTTCTGCCATAGGTGAGGTTTGCTATTCTAGTTAGCTTTCAACTTTCAAACTGTATTTAAAGAAATATATATCTTTAAACCACAAATGATCGGTATCATTTTAATCTATTATAATTAAGAAATAGTACTCCCAGACTTTGCTAGTGATTTCTGAAGTCTACCTCTCTAATAGTATATTTATGCACTCCAAAGAGATTTTATGTCCTCATGTCTGGAAACTGCTTTGGTAGGAGCTGAAGAAACCTCAGGCACAGACATTTAGGCCCAGCAAACTCCCTTTGGTACCATCTATGGTGTTCGCCAGAACCTCTGACCAAAATCACCCAGGGCTCCATAACAAAGAAATCTCAGTGCACACCCAGCCTACCTCATCCCACCAGCTCAAACCTTCCAGGAAATCCATATTGCCTGCTTTCAATACAGGGCCTATGCTGTATGATAACATTTATTCTTTTTGGCACGTACATTATATCACATTATCACATCAGAGTTTTAATCAGTCTAAAGAGTATGCTATTCATGTGTGATTTGTTTACTTGTACAAAACCTAGACAGTGCTTTGTTCTAAAAAAGTCACGTAAAAAAAACATACATAAATTAACCACAGAATAGGCAAAACTGCATCAGTACACAAGGTCACTATCTCAAACTAAGCTTAGTGTTGTCAGAGATCATTGCAACTTCAAAAGCATATTTTCATTAAGAAAAAAAAAAAAAAGCAGTAACAGATTTTGGAGTTTTTTTGGTTTTAAGGATCTTTATCCAAAATTCAAGCCATTACTCTAAGGAACAGTAAATATAGCAGCTCTTCGTTGGTGCAGAATGGCCTGTTCTTAAGACTGCCTGAGAATGATTAACACAAGCTCTCTAGTTATTTCATTCCTGAGGTGACTGTGCAATCTGCAGTGATAACATACTTCTTCATCCTACAGGATCATGAAAATATTCTACCCTGGCTAAATAACCTGAGTTAAAAAGATCATTTCATCTGCTGACTGTAGCGAATAAATAAAAAGCTTTCAATAGACAGACGAGATGAGCCCTTTCAGCTATGTAACGTTGCCATCTAGTGATCATCTCTAGATGTTACGCACAAAAGGATCTCTAGTTGTGCTTCAATCTCCTGGCTTTATCCTGAATCACCAGGGAACCTCACACCTGCAGCTCCATCCTGGATGACAAGTCAGTCAAACCAATTTGTAACCGTGTCGGAGAGACAACTTTACTATATATGCAGCATATATATATATATCTCTTCAGGGCAAACTGATACAGACCAAATGTTGGCTCATAAGCCACTGACCAAAACAGATTTTGTTTACCCTACTTAAGGCTCTAAGTTAATGTTGATATATAAAGAGAGGGATAATAAACAGAACTGCCTGCAAGTCAACAGTGAGGGTAACTTCCAGAAAAGAGAAACTTCTCAACAAACACTTAATTCCATATTCAGATTCGAAATCTCAAGCATTCACAATGACTAACCTTGGCCAAAGAACATTTTTTCACAACTGGAATAATAAAGACAGCAAAGACATTTAAAAGGGGAAGGGAAGAAGAGTGGCAACAGTAAAAAAAAAAAACCCACAGAATAGAGAAAGAAAAAAAAACAGGGAAAATCCTTTAAGGATGAAAGCATACCAGAACTCACTCAACGTGGAGAGCTTTGAAATACCCAGCAGTGCCAGCACTGGGCAGTCTGAGAGGCAGTATTTGTGTGGTACTGGCTGTGTACCTGCATCACAGGATATTTTAAGAGGCAGATGATAATGATGATTTTTACCCTCCAATCTGCCTATGTCTGACTCAGATGGTGGCCAGTGGAGAAGATCACTGGAGTTTGGGAGACTTCAGTTAGACCACTCAAAAAATTTACTGCTAATCTAAAGCTCTGCTGTGTCTCAGCAAACAGCAGGTCTAAATAGCTCCATAGGGAGGAAACAAAAGGAATCACTAACTTATGTACTGCTCCTGCCAAACTTACTTTCAGTTACAAAAAACTAGAATATTTTAAAAAGTTATTCAAAAAGAGCAGTGAGAGAAAGTTGGACAGTAAAGTTTTACTTTAGACCATTCAAGATGGTTTAAAATCTTCTGGAAGGAGTCAGAACTAGAAAGGCAAAATCATCAAAAGAACCAAATTAGTGACAAGTCCAAGTCATCAAAGACTCATAGAGAAAGGCAGCAAGTAAACATGATAGTACAATGATATAGATAAAAAAAGGAAAGGATGTTTACCTGATGTCATGTTATTCTTGATCATTTGACAAGGCAATTACTGTTGACATCTAGCACTTTCCTATGTCTTCCAGAAGACAAGGTGTAATTTTTAATTCTTTTGGGGAAGCTCATCACACCAAAATGTCGAGAATAACTAATGAGCTTTTTGTAAACACTTGGCAGAAAATCCATTTATAGGGTCAGTTGTGTGCGTACCACTCCTTCTATGCAGGCTTCTAATTTGCTATCCCCTCTCTCCATAATTTGAGCACTTATAGTGAAAGCACAAGTATTCTTCAGAAATAAATAAATGCGAATCAAAAGCAAAATAACCTGTGAAGAAAGAGGATGATTTCTCTGCCTTTTGAACAAAGACATACTGAAAAGATCTATAATTATCACATGAGAAGATGCATAGCATACTGCCCACAAGAGCCAAGAACTCTGAAGACAGCATAGCAACAGCTGCACATAATTTTCTCATGAAAAAATTTTACCCAAACACAGATCATGAGCTGATGAAAGTGTATGTTTATTTCTCCAACCTGGGGAAAGAAGTTAATTTAGAATGGACTTAATGAGCTATCATACTTTTTTCTGCCCCACTGAATACTGTTCTGTTGATAGTATTTTGAGTACAACTTTTGGATGCATTTTGGTGATGTAAGAGAAAGATTCAGAAAACTTGCAAGTATTACTGGCTGAGAGCCTAATCCAAAATACACAACAAAGATTGACTATATCGTTTCTTACAGCTTACTGGTTTTGAGTTCAGAACACAGTAGAACTGTTTTTCAACTCTACTTTAATCACTATTTACTTCCTTTAACCTTTATTTGCTTCTTTCTTATTTCTTGGAGGTGAGTGGGCTCTTTCTTTTAACCTGACTGTTCACACAAACGAAGTCTGTATTTTGGATGCAGTGCCAACTAAAGTGCAACAAGAAACTGAAGACCAGAACCCAAGTCTTCCTCCTTCCAGCTACACATCATAGCCACTAGAGCACAAGCACACACTCTTGGTATAGTACTTTAAAGCTAACATACTGTGTTAGGCAGCAACATTGTCCCTTCTCTAAGTGTGATTAAAAAGAAATCAGTCACACAAAACCATATTTTTCTAGGGAGTTTCCTACCATACACCCACTCCATAAGCACTGCCAGAATCAAGCAGTTTCACAAGCCAGAGGCAAAACAAATTCACTTCTGTGCCTGCAGAGGATTCAAACATCATTTAATACCTGAGCTGCTTCACTTGTCAAGACAAGGATAACCTCTAACACGTACAGAGGGACAGGGCAGACACTTAGGAAATTTCAGTCAAGCAAAGATGCCCCTGTGTAACCTAGAAACCTCCAGGGTTTAAACAGTAACTATACAAAGCTCTTTGGGTTATAATTTAGGATGCAAGGACCTCAATTTATCCTAAATCCAATCTCAAGCACATAAATTCTATCTTGCACTTGGCCTTGTCTCTACAGTCTCTCTGCATAATGAGCTTTGAGCTGTAAGGGATGTTCCTGAACTCTGTGGGACCACTAACACAGTAACTGCAGTCAAAAGTTGCAGAAGGATCATTCAGATGGAGATGAAACTGGAACAACCCCACAGCGACAGGAAAACAAAACCATCCACATGCAGAAGGTATTAATCTACAGCCAAAAACTACAAAACTGCATGTCTCAAAATTGCTTCTCTTGCTCTAACAAGCCTGCTATGGAGATAGATTGACAGAGAACCTCTGAGCCATCTTCTTCTGTTATCTGTGGTAGTGCTTTGCAGATTTTATGGCCATCCAACAATACCCTTTTCTTTCTGTAATTGGCTCTGCTCAATACTTCACAATCATTTTTATTCTCTGTCTCTCCGGAGAGTTAAAAGGATTTAGACTTTAACTCAAGAGAGAAATTAAACCTCTAATTAGACCAGGTGTGTCTCTGATTGCATTCCCCAGGAAACCTGAGTAATTCTACTTTCATTTTACAAATTTATAAATCATCAGAATGCAGAATCTGTAAATAGGAATTAGTCAGAAGCTTAAAACTGTACTGAAACACCAGGAATGAGCACATGCTTCCCATGCTGAAAGCATCCCACGGAGCATTAAATTCCTGATCCAAAGCTCAGTGGAATTAGTGAAAAGGGACCCATAGGGGTTTGGATCAAACCTGAAACCCTGCAGGCATACAGTGCTGAACCAGATAGAGCTGCCCTGGCTTGACAGAAACAGCTGAAGAGCTGCAGATTAGCTTACTCAAAGAGTTATATGAGCTTCCCAAGGCCCAGGTAAAGGCTTTGTCTAAAGGATGAGAGCATGAATAAAGCTGGACCTGTGGTGCTAAGTGCCTCAGAACAAGAAACAGTCTGCCTGAAGCTCAGAGAAAATTAAAGTGCAAAAGAAGGAACAATTTGCTTAAAGTGACACAGGAGAATCAGAATTACTATGCAAGACATCTGAATCCAGTTTTTGTGGGTCATCTCCTAACCCTGAGCTGTGCCTGCTGCCTCGGAACATTTTACGCTTCACCCAGCCTCTCTGACTAACACTACTGGTGCAGGGAAAAACAGGTCTTCCTGAGATAACAGGCATCAAACTCACTGTTTGCAAGGAAGGAAAGGTTATCCTGACAACTCTCCTGAGCAAATGGATCTGTGGAGAAAGGTTACCCACATGCAAATCAAAAAGCCC
>JANVCC010000020.1:17211236-17236453 GCA_025345505.1 Todiramphus chloris collaris | reverse complement strand
AAAAAAAAAAAAAAAAAAAAAAAAAAAAAAAAAAAAAAACCAAATAACAACAACAAAAGCTTTTGATGTATTCATTAACCTGAGCAGCTGCCAGGGAATTCAGCAAAGGAATGGCCCATATTACAGTTCTTATATAAAAGGTTTAAAAGGCATACTGTCTCTGCTTTATACTAGATGTACTAAGAGTTAAACATAGAAAACAACTACATACAATATACGCTTCCAAAAGGGAATTAACTTTTCTAACATTTGATCAGAGTGCATGTGATTTTCGCTAGGACCTGTCTATACTCAACCTCGTTATAAAACTTCTCCACAGACAAAGCGGCCATAACAGGTAGCAGGCACTGCAAAACATCAACACAAAGAAACACTAAAAAAGGTCACTTTGAGAATCACATGCACTTAAGGACAAAGCAAATATGATGTGTAATAACTACAGGGATAGAATTGGGTAAAATAAGACTTGGATCCTAGACAGATTTTGACATGTACAAGAAAGCAAATACTGTTAAAAGCCAGTTTTGAGAGT
Organism: Todiramphus chloris collaris; assembly: GCA_025345505.1. NCBI lineage: Eukaryota > Metazoa > Chordata > Aves > Coraciiformes > Alcedinidae > Todiramphus > Todiramphus chloris. The sequence goes on along the minus strand of JANVCC010000020.1, from coordinate 17,235,921 downwards.
TATTTCATATTTTGCTATTAATGTGAACAACCAGGAAAACATATCTCTCATTAAAGGCAGAATCCACATTTCCAATCTTTAGTAGCCCTTAGCTCTTCTTTATGATGTAGCTTTAGCTAGTGATACTACATTTGCTCAAATTACCACGTTCTTATTTAATGATACTCAGCCCAGAGTCCAAGGCTGTAGTCATGATGCAATTCTAAAATTTCTTTCCTAGAAAAGAATAATGACTGGAAAGAGATGAAGGGTTGTTTATCTAGTTCAATTTTAAAAACTACTCAAAGCAGACTGTTTCATTACTATCCATCATCTTCTGTATTAGCCACTGAGATTACCTCAGATGAAGTATATAGCCTCTTATCTGCCTTTCCATTTTATTACTCACAGGAGAGAACCTATTTATCTGAAAATAATGATTTAAAAAAAAACTTTTTGTAAGATAAGAGCTGGACACTGGTCTAGTTGTATCTAATGATTTTAACCCTCTCCAGATTACAAATCAGGATTCTGTAATTCAATTCTATGAAACAGACAGTGGGTAGGGGGGTTCTATAACACCACATAAGTCTTTGTATGATCCTTTTATACAAGAAAATCAGATTCCCCACAGAAGGAGCTATCAAATATTTTATCTTTAAATAGATATATATGAAGACTTTGCTTTCTAGCAAGAATCTAATTAGAATATTCCATTGCAATTTTGGGTACACACGTTTGGAAAGTTAAGATAGATCTTGGGCTGCCTGGTCCCCTGAGTCAGAGGAGCATGGCTGCGGGAAGAGTGACTTTCCATTTGTGGACACTGAAATTGTAAGGGCCCAGCTGTATCACAAGTCCATGGGGCCTGATGGGATTCATCCCAGAGTACTGCAGGAGCTAGCAGATGTTATGCAGGACCCCTCTCGATCATCTACCAAAGGTCTTGGGAGCCTGGGGAGGTCCCTGCTGAGGGGCAGCTAGGCAGTGATATTCCAACCTACCAAACAGGTGTGAGGGAAGACCCAGGGAACTACAGAGCTGTGAGTCTAACCTGTTCCTGGAAAAATTATGGAGAAGATTCTACTGGGTACTATGGAAAGGCACTTAAAGAACAATGCAATCACCAGGCACAGTCAACACGGGTTCACAAAGGAAAGTCACAGAATATTAGGGGTTGGAAGGGACCTCAAAAGATCATCGAGTCCAACCCCCCTGCCAGAGCAAAATCAGACAGACCAGGTCACACAGGAATGCGCCCAGGAGGGTTTTGAATGTCTCCAGAGAAGGAGACTCCACAGCCTCTCTGGGCAGCCTGTTCCAGTGCTCTGTCACCCTCACTGTGAAAAAGTTTTTCCTTATGTTTACCTGAAACCTCCTATGCTCCAGCTTGTATCCATTACCCCTTGTCCTATCACTGGATGCCACTGAAAAGAGTCTGGCTCCATCCTCCCAACACTTGCCCTTTCCATATTTATAGACATTAATAAGATCACCCCTCAGTCTCCTTTTCTCCAGGCTGTAAAGACCCAGCCCTCTCAGCCTCTCCTCATAATGGAGATGCTCCACTCCTGTTTAACTAACAAGTCCTGTTTAAGTAATCTGATATCCTTTTGTGGTAATGTCATCCACCTAGTGGAAGAAGGGAAGGCAGTGGATGTAGTTTATCTGCATTTTATTAAGGCTTTTGATACTGTCCCTCCCAGCATCCTTCTGGACAAGTTGTCAAACTGTGATATGAGTGGGTTCACAGTATACTGGGTGAAGAACTGGCTGAAGGGCAGTGCTCAAAGGGCTGTAGTGAATGGGGCTACACCTGGCTGGTGACCTGTCACCATCAGTTTTCCTCAGGGTTCCATTCTAGGGACAGTTCTGTTCAATATTTTAATCGATCTGGATGCAGAAGTTGAATGAACTCTGAGGATTTAAGAAGAAAAATATTCCAAATTCAACCTTCTACACCTTTTCACTCTACAACAAATAAAGGTGTCACTTTTTTTTTTTTTTTTTGAGAGTTAGACATCTCTAAGGGCTGTCATGTCATGCACTGATGTAGAAGATACACCACTCACTTCATCTTGTTCAGCATAGTGCCTACAGGGAAACAACTCAATGTTACAGCCTACTACTGGCAGCCCTGTACTTCCATGTCTTTGAATTACAGTGCACCTTGGAGGTAAAACGAGAGAAGAAACTCAGGTACTGACCTTACAATCAAAATGAAGTTTGCAACCTGGCATTAGCACTCTCTGAGAATTCATTATATCCCATATCCTACAGAATCCATAGAAATACATATTCGTACACTCCCCATTCTGTCACAGGTATCTTTTAATGCATAACCAAAATACTTTCTAGTGCTCAATATTTCATATGATGCCAGAAGGTAGGAGTACGCTGCAAAGCACTTTGAGGTATTTAGAAGTTTTTCATGCAGTTCAATAAATACTAGAGTTCAGTTACACTTAATTTCAAAAGGTCAACAAAGCTTTTACACTGCTCGAGAAAAATGAACTGTTTCTGGGATCTTTATCTTGTCAAAAAAACCAACTTATACATCATTCTATGCATATGACAGAACAAGGTTTTTGTAATCCTTGACCTTTGGCAGTGAACATGAAGGCTGTGTCAAAACTACATTTGAGCCCCAAGCAGTAGATTACCCTTTAAGCCACAGGAACAGCAAATACTTTTACAAGCTTACAAAGCACCTGCATAAGCAAGCTGACGCAAAGAACCATCTGTACTTGACTTATGGAATGACGCTTAGAATTATGTAAACTATAGAAACAAATGCAACTACATCTGAATTGTTTCAGTACCATATATCTGACCTTCAGCTGAGTAAATGGTTATGGACTAGATTGAAACTTTTATCCAGATGAACATTCTCCCACAAGTCTTGCAAACTCACCAAAACTTAGAGTAACCTGATCCCAAGTATAACCATTACCATATACAGGTAATTCCTATATTTCTGAAGGACATCAAAAGAAAAAATACTTTCTGAAGATCAAAAAAACCCCTCCAGAAATGTAAGTTTCTGTTGCCATGAACATTAAGTCTCATACGGTATTAGACCTCAAACAACAGAAAAAAAAAACCAATTTCTTTATTAGATTTGCAGTAAGGTGATAGTTTGGTCCTAAATTTCATCCTGAAAAACATTGTACTTTGTGTCTTTGCTACACAGGGTCTTCAGTGGAAAAAAAAAAAATCAGTATAAATAATACTTATTTTATGAGTGGCTAATGGAGGGATAACAGAATGTAGGGCATAAATATTTGCTTCCCCCTGTGGCACGTACATATGTATGAAAAACCTCACAGAAGCTGGATCTTGGCATTTTGCACAGCAAACTGGAGAAAATGTTTTAGCATAATCCAGTTGAAGAAGAAAGAATTCCTCAACAATAAACCCATGGCCTTTGTCCTGCTGTGGAAGGCCACTACTGGACCAGGGGCAGCAAAGTGACCACTTCCATTCTGAACCTGCTAGAAAGCTGCAGCTTTCTGGGACAACGAAACCCAGAGCAAAGGTGAGAAGGAGAAAAGGCAATCTCAGCTGTAAAGAGGGCAGTCTGTGCAACAATGTCACAGAAGATTTTGGGGTTCACCCACCTTAGAACCACTCATTTATTTGGAGCAAATAGTTTATTACCATTTGAAATTGAGGAGAGTGGATGAGGGAAACCATGACTAATGGACTTAAGCCAAGCAATTTCATAATACAAACACATATTATGTAGGGAAAACTCCCATGTGGGCTACAGAGGACCTCTAACTAAGCCCGTTTTCACATGTTTTTCTGGATAGGGATTGACTTAAACAAGTGCTTTTTCTAAAAGCAGCAGCTTAAGTAGTAGAGAAATCAATAGAAGCATTTATCAGGAGAAGGTAAAAATCAGATAGTTTTGATTCAAAATGAACACTGAGGGCAAACTAGGTTCAGAGTACATCGTTCTACACAAGGAGAATCAGAATTTGTAGTGGAAAGCTGAATAATATAATTAGCTAATTCTTAGCACCAATCTTTCAACATCAATCTCTCTACAACTAAAATGCTGTCAAATTTCATTAGCAGTAAAACCAAAAAAGTCAGTAAACTCAATGCTGGAGATAGACTTATTTAGCTGGTCAATAAACTGCAACTACAGCAGTTTCAGCTTTTGTTTGGGGATTAGTAGGACTCATAATGAGAAGTTTACAAGAGTAATAATCCTGCACAAATTGTTTCTTAATGTACTTTCGTGTAAAAATAACAGTAACTACATTAGTACATAGATATGCCTTGAATACACATGCACAGTTGTGGAACAACACGTGGCTTAGGGCGAAAGGGAAGTCTTCTGTGGTGTGAATAAATTGGTTACAAAATGCTGATACTCCTGACATTTTTTTGCTACATTTTTCACTCACAGCCACTGACTGACACACACATGCACCTCATTTGGTTTTCTTACCTGCTGTCTCCTTTTCCTCCTCTCCAGCTCCCTTTAGTTATTCCTTCTGAAGTAGGCATCTCAGCAAATGATCAGCAAATCTTTAGCACCTGCAGGCTGAAGCATTAGCCTTACCTCTTCAGCAGGCCTTCCCTAGGTCAGAGGGCAGTGATGCTTGTGGAAACATTCCCTGGAAACAACAGTGGGAAGAAAAAGACACGTTAGAAGCTGACAGCTGTGACACCAATGTTCCAGGGCTGTTGCATGCCAAGATTGACATGTAATGCTGGCACATCTTGGCGCTCTTTAATCTCTTCTCTGCAGAAGAGCTGCAGAGACAACACAGACTAGAAATGACACTGCAACCTAGAGGTTACCCACCCATTCTTCTAGGTGCCAGTGGAACAGTGCCATGAAAAGCAAACCAACCACTTCTTTTCCTGTGTTTTCAGTGCTGCTTTAGGTGTGTCCACAGAAACATGGAGCAGGTGGGACAAGGCAGCAGTAAAGCCTTCCTATGCTGTCCTACACATAGCAGTACAGGTATCTATCTTCAAACAAGCATTAGGATAAAGCATAAGCAAGTCACACCAGAGGGTGAAAACTACAGGAGGACAGCTGGACAAAAAAGAACTGTGGGTTATACAGAACTTTTTAGCAACCCTCAGCTACCTTCTCCCAACAGGCATCTGCCAGAAACTTCTCTTTTTCAAACTGCTCCAGCCTCCCTTCTCTGACATTTATTTCCCAACAGTCCTGTTCTTTGTCCTGAGACACGCGGAGGTGATGGACACAGGGCACTGCTCTCACACCCAGTGAGTGTAGGACAGACAGGCAGAGAAGTTTGCTTACATGAATGCTATTCCAAGAGCAGAAATTTCCATTTGACCTGGGTATTGTATTGTTTTCATGCCCATACATCCATGTGTATTTTCATTCTCTCATGTTTAAACCTGACAGAATCAGCAGATGGACAATCCTCAGCCTCCCTGAAGACTTCTGACCTCATATGCCTGCCGGATGCGCACCCATAGCGGCTGCCATTTCCATTCAAAAAATGCAAAACTCAGTGATTAATGTACTATTGCAGAATACAAGAGACAGTAATTTCCTTTCCTCCTCCTCAAGTTTCAGCCCCTCATTTCCCAGCTCCCAACAGCATGTACATTGGCCCAGTCAATGTCACATTCCCTCCGTCTTGCTGATTCATTTTGATTGTCTTAAGTGCAACAGCTTCAACAGGAGAGCAGCTGAAGTCCCCTTATACCACAGAAGCCTACAACTTGGCACTTTCATTCTGTCTTGAGAGCCACGGGTATGATCCCTCTGGCTGCAGAAGGAATTAAACTTAGCAGTATTATCGCACCATACGGTTGTCCCACAAAGACAAGAAGGGGACACTGACATCATCACTCCAGTTAAACAGAGAGGGCCAGTCTCTGCTGCTTTTTTGTCTTGCAGGATGTGGGGCAGCAAGGAAGAGGAGGAATCAATATCTGACCTCAGGGTATTGAGACATTGAAATCCCCTGGGGATTGACCTGAAGGAACCTGAGCCGCTATTTGAGGGAAAGCAGTGTAGAGAACAAACGAGAAGTCCAGTAGGTTTCTCGCATCCTGTAATCACTGACAGTGCCTAATGTACTGATGGCTTCATTCCCACGACTGTTGCCTTAAGAGGAGAAGTGACAAAATTACGTACAGCTACAGAGACTTTACCATCCCTCAGGATTTTCCTTGTAACTCGGCATGTCTCTTCTGTAACAGTGCAAAAATATATCGGGCTTTTTGTTTTCACTCCACACAGAAAAAATGGGTTGCCACAATACAAACAGTAATCTGACATTTACAGATGCCGTGTTTTGCTGAAGGGCATTTTGATAGGTCTTTTCATATATTTCTTTTGACTGAACCTGGTAATCAAACAGATAGAACAAAACTAATACTTACTGCCTAAACTGGTGCCAGCCCCTCAGCAACTTGACCGTGTTCCCATGGCACAAAACAAGAGCACAATATGAGCTCCCTCCTGTTATCCTCAATAGAGAGGACCTTGGAGCATTTTCCAGTACACATGCGAGAGCAAGTAAAAGGTCAAACTCATCCCCAGCAGACTGATACCAATGCCACGACACCAACTGTTTCTAGGAAGAGCATTTATCCACAAGTAGAATGTGGCACTGCCACAAGAGAAGTCTTATATTCAATGTCAGATAACATTTATGGTCTAAAGAAGGAAAAAATAAGGGTTTGTTTTTTTCTGTAACAATACCACCACCCAGCTATGCTCTTCAAAAGTAAACATAGATCTAAAATTTTTCCCTTCCCAAAATTAGCTCCTAATTAGAGAATTAATTGCATGACACATACAAAAACTTTACAGGATAAACCAGAAAAAGATGGGTACAAAGATGTCAAGTACATAACCCCAAAAGATGGTTCACTCATATTTAAGGGGACAAAACATCAAATTCATTTTACTGAATATATGGCAAATTACTCACAGCATCAGAATTAACATAATTCAAATTATAATGGATTTCTTCAAAAGGAGACTTCTGTAGTAATTACATAAGGCATTCTAAAGAGGAAACAAAGCCAACTGCAAATTTCAGATGTTATTTTATGCAAATACTGTAGCTGTAGTGTTCTGAAGAATTCCATTGTGAGCTGAATTGTCCATTTCTGATGCTATGAATAATTGTGTACCCATTTAGTTCTAATAACTTATTATTTATGTGCAATTTCTTTTGTCCTTCTAAATGCTATGAAGCCATTTAGAGAAACCACCTCCATGACAATTTACCAATTATCCTTATAAAAACCTTGTATTGCTTTGGATTAGTTACACACGTAATTGTAGGCCAATAACTACTATGTTCCCATAAGTTAGTAATAGTCTGTGAACCCCAGCAATATAGTATTTAATTCTAAACACTCATTTCTAAAAGGGGTGATTTATGTATAATCACCCCAGAACACAAATTACACCCAGTTTTACCGTTAAAAAGATTACTGAGTGCGCGTATCAATATTTAAATATGTAAATAAAAGACACCATTTTCCAGACCATCCCCAAAACAAACTCATTCACTGCTTTACTCTTCCAGTGCACTGATATTGCAGCTGCTTATGCGTGTGTCCAGCGGTACACCCGCGAACAGCCCCGCAACACCACCACACATTTACCAGCCACGTTCACCTCGCAATACAGTGACATTTTATGTACTCACTGGGCCACAATTTGGCTCAAAGTTGTCAAGTTGGATCACTCAAGCCTGTTGCACTCATGCTGAGGGACTCGGCACTCCTCCAGGTCACACTGCTGAGCACCATTGTCGTTCAGAGGGTCTGTGTTTGGGCTCTCTGCCAGCACACAGGTCTGGGTCCCACCATGTTCAGCAGCAGTGGGGAAATGGCCTCTCCTCTCGGGACGGTCACGCAGGTCAAGAGGCTGCCACTGTGCCACATACACTTACTGTCATACCCCTACTGTCTGGGCAGATCAAGACAGCCCACCATCACCAGGAACATGGCAGAAGAGAAAAAAACTCTCTGGTATCTCTGCCGCCTTCATACCATAGCCAACAAGGATGCCCTGGCTTCTTTAACCATAGGAAGTGAGACCTAACAGCACTCATCTTCAATCCACTGCTTGCCTAAAGGTGGCTCTGGCTACACAGATAAAAAGTACTACCAGACTGGAGACCCATTAGGCCCACATCACAGGCACTGGTAAAGGCTGTGTCATTAGAGCACACAATTCCCATACCTTCAGAAAGTCAGGCCCGGCACTGCTTGGCCAGGCACCTCCTGCCTGCCTCCAGACAGAGATGACCTGCTAAACCAGCTAGACGCCCATAAGTCTATGGGGCTGGATGAGATCCACCCAAGAATGTTGAGGGAGCTGGCAGAGGAACTTGCCAAGCCTCTCTCCATCATTTACCAGCAGTCCTGGTTAACAGGACAGGTCCTGGATGACTGGAGACTTGCCAGTGTGACAACCCATCTATGGGAAGGAGGATCTGGGGAACTACAGGCCTGTCAGCCTGACCTCAGTAACGGGAGAGATTATGGAACAGTTCATCTTGGGGGTGATCACGAGGCAAGTGCAGGACAACAAGGGGATCAGGCCCAGACAACATGGGCTCATGAAAGGCAAGTCCTGTTTAACCAACCTTCTATGATCAGGTGACCCACCTGGTGGATGAGAGAAAGTGGTGGATGTTGTCTACCTGGATCTCAGTAAGGCATTCAATACAGTTTCCCACAGCATTCGTCTGGAGAAGCTGGTGTCTCATAGCTTAGACAGATGGACTCTTCGTTGGGTTAAAAACTGGCTGGATGGCTGAGCCCAGAGAGTTACGGTGATTGGAATTAAACCCAGTTGGTGACTGATCACAAGCAGTGTCCCTCAAGTCTCAGTTTTGGGACCAGTCTTGTTTAATATCTTTATCAATGACCTGGATGAGCAGATCGAGTACACCCTCAGCAAATTTGCAGATGACACGAAATTAAGTGGCAATGTCGATCAGCTTGAGGGTAGGAAGGCTCTGCAGAGGGATTTAGATAGGCTGGAGCAATGGGATGTCAATTGTATGAGGTTTAAAGAAGCCAAGTGCCAGGTCATGCACTTTGGTCGCAACAACCCCCAGCAACGCTACAGGCTTGGAGAAGAGTGGCTGGAAAACTGCTTGTCAGAACAGAACCAGGGGATGTTGATTGACAGCTGACTGAACATGAGCCCGCAGTGTGCCCAGGTGGACAAGAAAGCCAATGGCCTGGCCCATACCAAAAATGATGTGACCAGCAGGAGTAGGGAGGTGATTGTGCCTCTGTACTCAGCACTTGTGAGACCACACCTTGAGTACTATGTCCCGTTTTGGGCACCACAGTATAAGAAGGACATTGAGGTGATGGAGCGGGTCCAGAGAAAGGCAACAAGGCTGGTAAGAGGTCTGGAAAACATGTCTTACAAAGAGCAGCTGAGAGAACTAGGGTTGTTTAGTCTAGAGGAGACTGAGAGACCTTATTGCTCTCTATAACTACCTAAAAGGAGGTTTTAGTGAGGCCAGTATCAGTCTCTTCTCCCAGATTACTAATGATATGACAAGAGAAATTGGCCTCAAGTTGCATGAGGGGAGGTTTAGATTGGATATTAGAAAGAAATTCTTCACTGAGTGGTTGGGCAATGGAACAGGGTGCCCAGGGAGGTGGTGGAATCACCATCCCTGGAAGTGTTTAAAAAATGAGTAGATGTAGCATTTGAGGCTACAGCCTAGTGGTTAGGGAGATGTTGGGATGAAGGTTGGACTTGATGATCCTAGAGGTCCCTTCCAACCACAATAATTCCATGTTCATTCTTTTGCAATGAAATGCTGCGTTTGGTTTGATCTCCTTTTTCAAACTGATCTTCTCCTTACTCAGTGAATGCAATTTGACATTGATTCCTTTGATACACTTTCCTTGGTGTGTCAGCATCCACCTCTGCTTCTGTGCCACTGAAAGGCTGCAGCATCACTGTACCTTAGCTAATACTGTCTCTTGTCTCCTCCTTTTACTATCAGTGGTTTTGACTTAATTCTGGACTTTGAGCAGTATTTCTTCTGAAGCAAACTCAGGCTACTTCTGCTACTGTTATTCTGGAGGGCCTGTCATGCCAGCAAATAGCTTTGTATTTACAGCAGTTAATAATGATACTTATTCTACAGCATTACATAGTTGTCTTTCTATATTAATGCATTTTTCATCTCTTTCAGTGCCCTTGGGCTTTCAGCACACAATTCATTTGTGCACAAAACCGCTTGTATGCCCCTATATTGTAAACCATTCAAAACACTGGCAGTGAAAAACACAAGAGGAGAGAGCCCTAGAGGGCCTGTCCTCCACTGCACCGAAACTTTGAAATCACCCATGTATAAAATACACACTCTGTCTCTTTGTGCTTCAGATTGCTTATTTAAAATGGCAATAGTCAGGGCACAGGGGCCAGAGAGGCATAAAACGGCCTGCAAAAGCAATTAAGTGCCACAGACTTTCACATTTGATAACCACAGAAAATTGTTTATTGCCTTGTTTACTCCTCCACCACAAATACTGTGCTCCATGGTGTGATAACAGAAGGCCTGAGCTAACCCCAGCGCTCAGGCACATTTGTTGCTCTGCCGAGAGCCTACAGCACACGCACATTTCCCACTGGCATCTCCATGCAGGTGGTTTTCCCAAGGCTTTTTCCTCCAAATCATGGTCTCTGGCCATACGTGGAACACAATCATCAAACACACATATCCTCCAGAGCCACCCTTCTTTCCATGGTTGCTTGTTTCATGGGCTCCCAGTCCTCCACATCCTCCCACAGCATGTTTTTTCTCTCTGGTGAGACCACAGCCAGGCTTTACTGCTAGAAAAGCCCCATGAGGTCAGCATGTAGACAGAGTGGGAGACGATATTTACCACCCTGTATCCTCTGCTCACCCCAGGCAGGCTGGCACAAGAGCTGCATCAGTCATCTGGAGGAGAACTGACTCCCCCATGTATTTGCCACATCCCGGTCTGAGACCTGAGCCGTAGTTTTCAGAGATGGCAGAACAATCCCTCTCGCCTTTCAAAGTAGACCATGGAGCACCAGACAGCCCATAAAAAGAAACCTCAAGCAACGGGAGAGCCCCAGGCCAGCAGGTTGTGGCAGCCATGGAGGGTCACTCACTGCGAGCAGCCTTCGGAGCCAGGGTGGCAGAAGGGCTGGTTTCAGAGCAGCGGGACCAGCTCAAGATCAGAGCATTCCAACAGGTAGGAAATCAAGAAAGGGAGCCAGGAGACCCACCTGGTTAAACAGGGAACTGATGGGCAGACTCAAGTGGAAGAAGAGTCTTTAGATCATGAAAGGAAGGGATGGCCACTTGGGAGGAATATAAGGTTGTTAGATGATGTAGGGAGGCAACCAGGAAAGCTAAGGCCTCCTTGGAGTTAAACCTTGCAAGGGAGGTCAAGGACAAAAAAAAAAGGCTTCTTCAAATACATTGCAGACAAAACTAAAACTAGGGGCAATGTAGGCCCACTGATGAATGAGGCAGGTGCCCTGGTGACAGAAGGTGGAGTTACTGAGCACCTTCTTTGTCTATACTGCTGGAGACTGTCCTCAGGAGCCCAAGACCACTGAGATCTCAGAGGAAGCCAGGATACAGGAGGAGACTTTCTTGGTTAATGAGGACTGAGTTAGGGATCCACTATGCAAACTGGATGTACATAAGTCCATGGACCCCAATGAGATGCACCTGCAAGTGCTGAGGGAGCTGGTGGAAGTCATTGCTAGACTACTCTCCATCTTTAGAAAGTCGTGGAGAAAAGGAGAGTGGCTTTCCTGCAGTCCTCAGACACATGTCACTTCAGTCTTCAAAAAGGGCAAGAAGGACCTGGGTAACTACAGACTGGCCAGCCTCACCTCCCTCCCTAGAAAGGTGATGGAACAACTTATCCTTGGCACTGCCTCTAGGTCTATCAAGGACAAGGGGGTCATGCAGAGCAGTCAACATGGCTTCACCAAGGGGGTCATGTTTGACCAACCTGATAGCCTTCTACGAGGAAATAATCAGGTGGATAGATGATGGCAGTGCAATGGATGTAGTCTATCTTGATTTCAGCATAGAATTTGACACCATTTTCCACAGCATCCTTGCAGCTAAACTGAGGAAGTGTGGTCTGGATGATCAGGTAGTGAGGTGGATTGTTAACTAGTTGAAGGAAAGAAGTCAGAGTTGTGGTCAATGGGGCAGAGTCTAGCTGGAGGCCTGTATCTAGTAGAGTCCCTCAGGGGTCAGTACTGGGGCCAGTACTGTTCAATGTATTCATCAACAACCTGGATGAGGGCACAGAGTGCACTGTCAGCAAGTTCGCTGGTGACACACCAGAAGGCTGTGGTACCATGAGGCAGCAACACCTAGACAGGCTGGAGAGTTCAGCAGGGAGAAATCAGATGAAGTACAACAAGGGCAAGTGTAGAGTCTTGCATCTGAGAAAGAACAATAACCCCATGTACCAGTGTAAGTTGGGGATTGACTTGTTAGAGAATAGCACAGGGGAAAGAGACCTATGGGTCCTGGTGGACAGTAGGATGACCATGAGCCAGCAATGTGCCCTCATGGCCAAGAAGTCCAATCGCATCCTGGTGTGTATTAGGTGTGATTTGTAGGTCAAGAGAGGTTCTCCTCCCCCATCTACTCTGCCCTGGTGAGATCTCACCTGGAATATGGTGCTCAGTTCTGGGACCCTCAGTTCAAGAAGGACAGGGAACTGCTTGAAAGAGTCCAGCACAGAGCCACAAAGATGACTGAGTGGAGCATCTCCCTTGTGAGGAAAGGCTGAGGGAGCTGGGTCTCTTTAGCTGGGAGAAGAGCAGACTGAGGGATGACTTCATTAATGTTTATAAATACATAAAGCGTGAGTGTCAGGAAGATGGAGCCAGGCTCCTCTTCTCTCATGTCCAATGATAGGACAAGGGGCAACAGGTGCAAGCTGGAGCATAAGAGGTTCCGCAGAAACATAAAACATTTTCCATGTGAGGGTGACAGAGCTGTGAAACAGGCTGCCCAGAGGTGTTGTGGAGTCTCCCTCTCTGGAGACATTTTAAACCTTCCTGGATGCCTTCCTGTGTGACCTGCTCTAGCAGGAGGGTTGGACTAGATGATCTTTCAAGGTCCCTTCTAACCCTTAACATTCTGTGACTCCACTCTCCCACAACCACCGAGGTGAGGCAAGAATGGATTTCCCTTCACAACCTTCCCTCAGCATAGTTAGGGCCCTGGGCTTATGTCTGACATGACACTGTGAGGTGTCCTCACCTGATTTCAGAGGGACTGAAGTGCAGGGAAGCCTAGCCTCCACCACTGCTCTGTGTCCCACTCCATTTAACACCACCCTGTCCTCTTGAGTCAAGGCCACCCTGTTTAACAGGGAGACAATTTAATGGTGCCTTGGAGGAGGCAGCCTCTAGGCCATGCCCTGCTCTCCCGTGCTCAAGTACAGCAGTCCCCAGGGCCCCCTGCACCCACTGCCATAAGGTGTTACTGCCTCAGTGCATAAGTGTTCTGTTTATATTCCCTCAGTACCATGACATAAGGTAACTATTCTCTGGTGATGCACATAAGTGACTAATTGTGCCTCTGGTACCACACCAGAAAGAATGATGGGGTGATCAGAAGCTTACATGTTGCAAGTGAAGGAAAACACATTGGCTTGCCAGGAAAAAAACACCAAAACAAAACAGTTTTCTATATAAATGTCAGGAGAAAAAGATTCCATGCCATCAGGAAAAACAGGGGAGAGTGGGGGAAGCGGAATTGTAGTCAGCATAAATCTCACCCAAAGAATGAAACAGGAGACCAGCCTGGTCATCTGCAAAATTTATTCTGATGACCCTACAGAAAAGAAATGAATAAGAGGGAAGAATGCAAGCACCCATTTTTGTTTGATTAGCATTTTTTGGATATATGTCTAATACCTCTAAGATTACCTTGTATTTATATTCAGAGGAAAAGATGAAATACCTTGCCTATAGATATATCAGAAATACACAATAATGTAACCATGAGTTATTTACCTTCTGGGGAAACCCTAATGAGCGTTCTAGTAATGAAAATGGTTTCACTGGCTTGTAAAGAGCAAAACAGCAGGGAACTCACTGGAGACCCCACAAGCATGCATCAATAAACTTGTATTATTCACAAGTACACAAGCCTCCCAAGGCACCAGTATCTCAGCCTCCTTTTATTTCCTGACTGCCTCACATTTTTAGCAAAGTCAAAGACTAATTACCTATCTTCCTCAAGCCTCTAGTTTTTGTAGAATTCAATCATAGAAAAAACTTCATATACATATACAAACTGAATATTTTATTGGCCAATACCTCATTATCTAATCTACATATATTACAAAGTGCAATGGCAATACAGAACAATTGTATCCAAGACCATAAACATCTGGACATGAATAACATTTTACCAGAGTGCACTAGCAATGCACTCAGCACTGCATAGAGCACTGATAACAGTACGTTCTCATAATTCTGCTGTTCTCTCATTTCTCTTCTTTGCATCAATCCTGACAATATTAATATCTGTAATAATCACTGACCAGTCTCATTTCAGCACTTCCAGTGTACATTACCAAGCTCCGCAGTGTGTTAAAAGTAAAACAAAGTGATAATCTCCACCAAAGACGGTCATTCAGCCAAATTCAGATCACAGTGTTAGGATTTTAACAAAACAACAACAACATTAGAATACAAGTCCAGGAATTTGCTGCATAACAAGACTGCAATGACTGCATTTCATGTCCCCCTTCATTATAAAATCCATTTGGCAAGCTTTCTAATAGCCAGCCTACCCTCAGAAAAAAAAATAATTATTTGATGTTCCTCTGGATGTCATATGTGCCTTGTACTTTTACAGCACTTCTTTTGTAATTCAGCATTAATTATCTTTCCAATTAATGCACTGCATAATGCTGCAATATGAAATGCTCACATTTTGTAAATGTGAAAATTTAGCTCAGTTTTTGTCTGCTTTGATCCCATTTTACCTCTTATAATTCATTACCAGAATTTTTTCTTTTTGGTTGGATTATTGACACCCTGAACACACAAAAGGGAGCCATCTCCTGAATTTAAAAAAACTGAAAAAAGAGGCAAAAAAAACCAAAAAACCCCACACTTATGCTTCTCTTTTCCAAGAAGACCTCCAATTTCTCTTTTTCATTATCATTTTAATATACTTCCCTGCCTTATAATCATTACTGAACAGTTCATAAGGGAAATAGAGATGAAAAAGTACCAATGGAGCAGTATTTACCATTTACCATAAATGCAGACATCATAAATACCTACAAGTGCTAGGAAAATGTTAAATGTGAAGCAGGTCACAAATACAGAAAAAAATTAAATTAAAACAACAAAATCAAAGCTATAGTTAAGGAGGGAAAAAAACATATTCTTTATAATTTGAATGATCCAACATATTCCTTAAGTGTTAAGTGTCAAAAATACCATTTAAAGGTTTACCACTGAGTGTCATAATAAAAAAGAAAACTGTAAAATCAAAAACATATGTAAAATCTAAATTTAAGAGTAGCCTATTTAGCATCTTGCGATAGGACTTCCTTTTGAACTGCCCTGGAATACTTCATTGCAATCTTAAACTGAGAAACACAGGGGTTTAAGCGTACAGGCTGGCTATTACTGATCTATCAATAACTCAGACAACCTACTTTAATAGGAAACAGTACTCCTGTGTTGTGGTTTAATGTCTGCTGCTAGCTAAACACCACATAGCTACTCGCCCACTGCCTCCCCCCGCTACCTCCCTTCATATACCTTTCTGTGAGATGGGAAGGAGAATCAGGAAGAAGAAAAAAGGGTGAGACCAGGGGGTGGAAGTAAGAGCAGTTTAATGAAACAACACAAAGAAAGAAAAAAAACAACAGTACTAATTATAGTACTAAATAAACAGCATACAAAGCAAGTAATAGAAGGCTATACCTGAGAAGACAACTTTCCCTGCTCCATCCCTACTGAAGCAAGCCAAAAACAAGCATCCACACCCTAGGCCAGCCCTCCTCTTATATAGGGGCATGACCAGGATGGTATTAAATATCCCACTGGCTGCTTCTGTTGTTTATCCTGGCTGTGGCCCCTCCCAGCTGCCTGGGCCAGCAGCTGCTGGTGATAATTAATCCAAAGTGAACCCAGGACATCCAGTTTTAACATCATCCTCAACCAAAGCAGGTACAGCTGAGGTAAATAGCCATGGAATGCTGCTGCTCTTTATAGTGCCTATGTAAAGCTTACAGGGAACCTCAGAGTTGTTTGAGACAGCTTTAGTGACATGAAATTTTAATTTGTTTGGTATTAACCAACTTCATTTTGACACGGTTCAGTTTTGTGTCTTCCATTTTGCTCTTCAATATTCACTTTTGATTTACTGGTTTTAATTTTGAAAGCAATTTTCACATCTGCACTGATCCTTTCTTCCCACCATGTGAATGTCAGTCTATGGACACTGACAACTTAAATGGACAACCTGAAGAACCAACAGCTGGAGGTTTTTTGCACCATCAGTGAGATGTTTGAAGTTTTCACTGCTCCAGCAAACACAGCTAGAACAGGAGAAGGAAATTAAAAGGAAATTAGAAGGAAAGTTGCCATAGTTATTCCTTTGTCACTAGCAGACTTTTAGAAAGGGACTCTCATTAGCACTGAATGAATTAGCGCTTTTTTGACTCCATTTTCGAGGTTTTTTGAGGTGGACTGGGGTTCCCTGACTGAGGGAAGCCCCAGGCAGGGGAGAGAGACCCTCTCGTGAGTGAATCCGAGAGGGCCACATGGCTGGGGGCATTCCTGGGCAGCCCGCGGCAGATTTAAACGCGGCAGACCTGGCAGGGGCACTCAGCCCCACAGCCAGACAGCTATAGCTGTCTAGCTTGTTGGCGCCTGGGCAGCAGGCTGTGTGGGGGAGAGGCACAAAAAAACCCACATAGAAACCCAAAAACAAAAGAGCAGTGGTTGTGATTAGGGCTAAAGCTTCTGCAAAGAAGAACATAGAGACGCAGACAGAGGTCCTTCGGGAGCATGTTGGTGTCCAGGTCTCCAGCTGCAGTGAGTGCTGGGGTCTGGCACTGCTGGCAGAGGCTGATGGGGGTCACTCCTGTGCTTGGCGTGACCAGGTGGATGATCTGCTCAGCCTGGTGGCTGTGCTAAAGGAGGATGCTGAAAGGCTGAGAACCATAAGGGGGTGTGAGAGGGAAATAGACTGATGGAAGTCAGGCCCTGCCATCCTTGAGGACAGGGCAGCAGGTGGAGGCTCCATTAGGAGAGGATCCCCTAGTCTCTTGCCACCAGGTAAATGAAGAAAACCCAAGAAACAAGGAGGAATGGAAACAGGTCCCGGCTCGGTGAGGCAGGCAAACCCCATCCCAGCCTCCCTCCCCTTCCCCTTCTTGGTTGTCCTTGCAAAACTGAAATGGGGCTCTGGAACTGGAGGGACAAACAAATGACGATGGGGATGAAGGTCCATCAGAGGAGTCACCCAGGGCTAATGAGTCTCCCCCATGCAGTGATACTAGTTCTAAAAAGAAAAAAAAGGAGGGTAATTGTAATCGGTGACTCCCATCTCAGAGGAACTGAGGGCCCCATATGCCAGCCAGATCCACACCACAGGGAAGTCTGCTGCCTCCCTGGGGCCGGGGTTGGAGATATTACAAGGAAACTTCCTAGCCTGGTACGGCCATCAGATTACTATCCCTTGTTGGTTATTCAGATTGGTAATGATGCCACAGTAGGAAACCTCAAAACAATTTAAAAAGACTTCAGGGCCCTGGGGAGATCACTTGAGGGCTCAGGAGCCCAAGTCGTGTTCTCCGCCATTCCTTCAGTGGCAGGGAGTGATACTGAAAGAGGCAGGAAGACCCACCTGATTAATATGTGGCTGAGAGGCTGGTGCCACCAACAGCATTTTGGGTTTTTTGAACATAGGGGCCTGCAGGGAACAAATGGAGTCCATCTGTCTCCACGGGGGGAAAGAATCCTTGCATATGAGTTGGCTGGGCTCATTGAGAGGGCTTTAAACTAGGTCTGGAG
This sequence comes from Todiramphus chloris collaris, assembly GCA_025345505.1. Taxonomy (NCBI): domain Eukaryota; kingdom Metazoa; phylum Chordata; class Aves; order Coraciiformes; family Alcedinidae; genus Todiramphus; species Todiramphus chloris. Next base: position 17,217,875 of record JANVCC010000020.1, on the reverse strand, counting down.
GGGGAAGGGGATAAAACTGGACCTGCCAAAGTTGAGCAAAAGGGTGGCAGGTCATTGTTGGGCAAGAAGTCACTAGCCCGGCTCAAGTGCATCTACATAAATGCACGAAGCATGGGCAACAAACAGGAGGAGCTGGAAGCCATTGTGAAGTGCGTCTGCTATGACATAGTTGCCATTGCAGAAACATGGTGGGATGACTTTCATGAGTGGAGTTCTGCAATGGATGGCTATAAGGTCTATAAGTGGAATAGGCAAGATAGAAAGGGTGGTGGTGTGGCTCTCTGTGTTAGAGAGTGTTTTGAATGCATGTGTGATGGACCAGCTGAATGTTTATGGGTAAAGTTGAGGAAGGCCAACGAGGTAGATGTCCTGCTGGGTGTCTGTTATAGACCACCCAACCAGGATGAAGAGGTTGATGCATTATTCTATGGACAACTGGCAGAAGCCGCAAAATAGCAAGACCTTATTCTTGTGGGAGATCTCAACTTGCCAGACATCTGCTGGAAATATAACACAGCAGACAAGAAACAGTCCAGGCGGTTCCTGGACTGTGTGGAAGATAACTTCCTGACTCAGCTGGTAAGTGAGCCCACCAGGGGAGGTGCCTTGCTGGACTTGTTTCTCACAAACAGAGAGGGACTGGTGGGTAATGTGGTGGTCGGAGGCCATCTTGGGCTTAGTGACCATGAAATGATAGAGTTTTCAATTCTTGCCCAAGTAAGGAGGGGGAGCAGCAAGACTATTACCATGGACTTCCGAAGGGCAGACTTCAACCTGTTTAGGACACTGGAGAGCTGCCTGGCAGAAAAGGACCTGGGGGTGTTGGTCAACAGCCGGCTGAACATGAGCCAGCAGTGTGCCCAGGTGGCCAAGAAGGCCAATGGCATCCTGGCCTGTATCAGAAACGGTGTGACCAGTAGGAGCAGGGAGGTTATTGTACCCCTATACTCGGCACTTGTGAGACTGCACCTTGAGTACTGTGTCCAGTTTTGGTCACCACAGTACAGGAGGGACATTGAGGTGCTGGAGCGAGTGCGTAGAAGGGCAACAAAGCTGGTGAAAAGGCTGGAAAGCATGCCCTGTGAAGAGCATCTGAGGGAACTGGGTTTGTTTAGTCTGGAGAAGAGGAGGCTGAGAGGAGACCTTATTGCCCTCTACAACTACCTAAAAGGAGGTTGTAGCGAGGCTGGTGTTGGTCTCTTCTCTCAAATTAGTAATGATAGGATGAGGGGGAATGGACTCAAGTTGCGTCAGGGGAGGTTTAGATTAGATATTAGGAGGAAATTCTTCACTGAGAGGGTGGTTAGGCACTGGAACAGGCTGCCCAGGGAGGTGGTGGAGTCACCATCCCTGGAGGTGTTTAAAGACCGAACAGATGTGGTGCTTGAGGATATGGTGTAGTGGTTAGAGAAATGCTAGGACAAAGGTTGGACTTGATGACCCTGGAGGTCCTTTCCAACCATAATGATCCTATGATTCTATGAATGACTGAGAGTTTGTTGTGTTTACCACCAGCTAACAGAGTGTGCATCAGAAGATATCACAGAATCCATCTGTGCCAACACCTCAAGTACCCCAATACATGAGTTTTCATCCTGCCTAAGGTGTATTCTTTACCCGATATTTCTGTAACATACACTCCTTCTGCCAAGCCATTTACCACAGTTAAGAAAATTATTTCTCAGACAGAAGCTGACAAACTGTGAGGAGGAAGACTAAATTAGCAACTGTATGCACATTACCTACATATGCCTTCTCTGGTTACTTTGTCCTTTGTATTCCTTCTCTTGGAGATAAAGAGATGCTTCTGGTTGGGAAAACAACCAGCTGCTAAAACTATTGTTTAACCAGCCTCCCAAGGCAAAACTACAGCCTAAAAAGGCAACCCTTTACAAGGACACTCAATGTTCAACTGTCTCATGCACACCAGTCTTCTAGCATCACCAAAGGACAGTCATTCTGGACAGTGGTACTTCAAACCTCCAGAAAAAAAATCCACATCCTGTCTCCAAGACTGTGTGTACTGCTGTTGGGCATACAGTAACCCAGGCAAACTCAGCCCAGACAAAGGCTCCGTTTCCAGAGTTATGCAAGCAGGACACCTTCTCACATCTAAAAAGTCCCTTCTTCCAAGCAAGTCAAACAGATTTTATAGTTATCCACCCCGCTGCCTTGATACCATAAAGAAGTGACTTCCCCCCCATTCCTGCTCAGTCAGGACCTCCTTCATTTGCTTCCTCAACATTTGCAGCAGGGTGGGGGCTCTGAAGTCTCTACAGTCATGTGGACAAAACCTGTTGTTCTTGACATATATTTCCAATTTCCCTCATGGGTAACCCCATGTTGAGGCTAAGTGACAAGGCAAGCCACCACCAGGAGGGGGACTCCAACCTCCATAAGCAAGTTCTGTCCAAGGCAGTTCCTTCAATTGCTCAGGATGAAATTTCACACTACCAAAGAAAAATCTTATTGCCAGAAGAGGGAGAAAGTTTCCATCATGGCTTTCCTTTACTTTTTACTCACATTTATCAGCACAGAGAAAGTAGCAAAAGACAACTACAAAACCTTTTGAAATTTCATTTTACACTATGAACTTAAACATTAAAATTATATATGAATGCCATGAACTTAGAAATTAAGAATAAATGACACTTCACAATCACTTTAAAATATCACTTCCAACATACTAAATACATCACCAGTGATTTCAGCCAGTTAAGCTGCTGCATTATAATTTACACAGGATTCTACCAGGCCAACATGAAATCAGAGCTAAAAATCAGTGTTAAAAAAAAGTGAGGCCAAGGAACTACAGGTCATTTAGGAGAATGCAGTGAAGTCAGTGACACTAATTGCATGAGCAAGGATTGCTTGTGTAAGTTAAGACAGCAGACACAGTTCTGCAAATTGCATGGATTTTCAAAGCTTTTAAATCGGATATTGTTCTGATTTCTGTTTTATTTCATAAAAGTGAATAAAAAGTAGTTTGAACATGAGGTTTTTCTGTAAAGGAGGTTCAGGCTTTGCAGTACACATCATATTTTAACTTTGCTCCCAGCTTAGTTCCTTCTAAGCACACTTTGAATTTGGCATCCATTTCCTGGTTCTGAGCTTCAGTGAAAAGATTTTTCCAGTCTCCAACAACACCTGGAATATAAGGGAAATAAGTAAAATATTAACCCTGTCTGTAAGGGCCAAGGAGTGTGTTTTAAAACAAAAAAAATCTACCATGGTCTCTTTATTATCGTATTTCAGTATAATACATTGTTTCTTTTTTTTTTTCCCCTGCAAGAATCTCTGGCCCAAGAACACAGTCTTAGTTTGCCTTACGGTTGGTGTCCTCAGTAGAACACGAACATAAAGAGAATATAAGAAGCTTGTAGTCTGCCTTCATAGCTTTGGCATTTGCCTTGTACAGCTGTGGAAGACCATAAAAGATGACCAGCTGTTGTGAAATCAACCCAGACAGTTCCAATATTTGGCTTTTAACTGCCAAGAGCTTTATTCACTGCAACCAGACATTGCCCTAAGATGCAATCTACCTTTAATGTAAATTTTGGAGAGCTCACAGTCTGTGACTGTCTGTGTCTGCAGCTCTATCCTGTTCCATGACTAAAAGACATAGCTTAATCTGTGGAATGTCTGTATTCCACGCATTGACTGAAGTTCACAGGCTATCACAAGTGTTTTTTAGAAAACCCAAGAAGAAGCATCAGTAGACGGAGTGCTAGGCTATCCCCAGCACTCACAGAAGCCAAAATAAAACTCTTCTTTGTTTTAATTGGTGCTTACTGCATACCATGACTGAAGGGCCTGTTACTTGTAGGGCACTTCTGCTAATCACATTATACAGGGCTTTACAGAACGGTATTCGCCCTCGTGATGAAATCAGGTGACAGCTTCCTGAAGCACAATCAGGGCTTCTTAAACAACTCTCAACCTCGAAAATTATACAGAAAGATTAACCATCTACTGATCCAAATTTCTGTCTGCCCAAGGTGCAGTGCTACCATTCACCACCCTGGCAAAATACCAACAAATTTACCTTTGCGGAAAAGACTTGAACCAACAGCACCATGAGTCTCCTGAGCCTTGTCCTTCACTGCCTGGAAAGTGGCCCTGTCTGCAACGGACTGGATCTGCTCTGCCATTGCGGGGAATCCAAAGAATTCAGCTATCTGCTTTACGCTGGCAGTCAGGTTCTGAAAGCAACAGAGTGAAAGGGAGACATGCAATATACTTCTTCTGTAACAGGAGTTACCCACTGGGATGTGCATTACCATCATCTATGCACAGCATGTATTTTTCTTCACAGTATGTTTTCTGCATTACGCTGGAGCTTGGTTTTTGTATAGTCAGGCCCAACTTGTTGCTAAAATCAATGTGATTTTGCTCTTTCAGAAATCTGTGCCTTTTGCTGTTAATTTCAGCAGATTTCAAGCAATGGGCTCAGATGTGTTTTGCCTGTCAGTACACAGCATCTGCTTTACCTCTTTCAGGTCTTCATATGTTATGATCTTAATATTCTCATCCTCGATGTGCTTGTTCCAGGTGACTGCATGATCAAAATAGGATCCCCAGCCAACTGTAAAGGAGAGAAAAAAAGCCCCAGTGTGACCTCCTTTTCTTACTGTGCACTTCTCTCTGGCTGAAGAATTGCCTTCCATTGCCTGTTGGTTACATCAGTGCAAACAAGAGGAGCAGTCTGTCCTTTCCATGGCACTGTACCATCCAACAGAATGACAGAGTCTTCCTCTGGACTGTTATAGGTAAATGGTTTCCAAACAGAAATAGAAATTTCACTATGTGCTTCACTTCTGTTATTGTACTGCTGTTTAAACATCCCCTAAAAGCCAACATGAGACATCAGTCTAAATGTAAAATTTGGGTTGCTAATGAGGTATGCAGAAATAGTAAAGACAGCAAACTCTCATTTCATTAAAACTTCACATCTGTAGCATTTTCTCCATCACTAAGCGGCAGCATTTTTGACCCAACACCACTGTCAAGCTGCTGTGCAACTCCCTCACCCTTGCCTGGAATTGCAAAATACCCAGAAGCAAAGCATATTTTGTATATTCTCCCCATTCTGGCATTCAGCTGCCTCCTTTATCATGATATGGCCACCGGTAAACTAATTATGACACAGCTGTTTTCCCACTGGCCCCATTTAGCTGTTTTTAAGTAATTTTTTTTTTTTCTGTTGCTTTTTCAGCTATATTCAGTAACTATAACAATACCTTTTCCATTCATGAACTCTGAGAAGAACTCATCCCAGGAGCTGTAACTGGGGACGTTTGGCACATTGTTGTGGAAATGAAACAATGAAACAGCTGTATCTTTAGGGTTTCGAAACAGCACTAGTATCTGAAGTGGGAGAAAGAGGTCAACAATTTTAGATCATTTCTTTTCCCTGGCAACAAAAATGAGAGTGTAACCAAACATTCTGCAATCGATAACATACTAGGAGCTATAAAATATTTTATTAAGGCATGGAGAAAAAATTTATAACATGATCATAATAAAGACCTTGTTACCACTTCTAAGATTTGCTTAAGTCATGAAGCTATTGTAGAAAGAAGCAACTGGAAAAACTGTAATATTGTCACTGAATACTATCCCATAACTACCTAACACCTGGGAAATTACTGGGGACTATTTGCCAAATCCCTGCTAGGAAAAGCTCTGTTTGATTCTCCTTCAGGAAATGGCAGCTGTTACAAACATCTCCCGTTTTTCAAAGCATGGCAATAATATACTTGAAATCCTAGGAGACTTTAATCGTCAGAGAAGTGTAAACACTTCTGAAAACACATTATACACATTAAATTTTTTCTTATACACGTTATGCTTTCTCCTGTCTCATACAGGAAAAAAAAAATCAATTAAACATGGAAAAAAATCCCCATTCCTTAACTAATTTTTTCCTTCATCTGTGGTACATCTTTTAAGTGCTACATATCCACCATTGTTCAGTGACTGAGTACTAGAAATATTAAAGTTTTAACAGTGTGACTCTTTGCAAGAAGACAGTCACTGTCCCAGACATACTGCTGCTGCCACGTTCATTCCCACCAAAGCTGTGCATAGAAAAGAGTACCATAAAAGAGCAAAGCGTGACACTCCAGCCATTTCTGAGCAACAGGCTCTAGACCTGTTCTTTATGTCAATTACAGCACCCCTAAACCTACTGTACGTTGTAGGGGGTGCTAAGCCAGTCAAGGCATCATCTCAGCATCTCCAAGTTGCCTTCTCCCAGTGTCATCCGCTTGGGTGCAATAAAAGGATGTGGCCCTAGAAATTACTCTTGCATGCTGGTAATGTCAGAGAGATGAGAAAAAAGCCCACCTTGGCTTTGTTCTTGAAAATAGACTTGGGGAGGCAGTCATAATTCAGATGTGTTGCCAAAATCCTTGGAGATGGAATCTGCTTCATCCTCTTTAGAAATAAACAGAACCATAAGTGAGGACAGGTTTATTACATGGGTGCAGCAATGACCTGCAAGAGTTGTCTGTGTGAAACAGCCCCTAACCAAAAGGCATTAGTCATCCAAGATTATCTTTTCTCCCCTCTCAGGAGAAATATTTTTGCTTGCTGCATGAATTCATTTTAATAACTTGGGGGGGGGGGGGGGGGGGG